>JASAUF010000167.1:3382500-3729795 GCA_030180095.1 Magnolia changhungtana | reverse complement strand
TATGCACTTTATGTCGATCAGCTCGATGTGCGCTCGTATTAGTCGAGCCCGTCAAATAACTCGATTGGCTCGATGTATGTTAACCATGTTTGGACACTATTGCTTGATCCTAGGGTACCAAACTCACTAGTGAAATCCCTGTTAACCTTATTACCTTGATCTACTAAGACTCATGAGCCGGACATGGTGGTATGAGACACCGTGGTCGAGCTGTCGGCCTACGCTGGGGCGATGAGCCTCTCCATAGTGACCAGTGAGCAACCTAGACTCGTGAGCTGAATATGGTGGTATGGGACACTGTATTCGAGCTGTCGGCCTACACTGATAAGGTGATGAGCCCTTTGTAGTGACCTCGAGCCTTTCCTTAGCAACTAGAGTATAACTAGGTCTACACTGATAAGGCAATGAGCCCTTTTGCAGTGACCTAGAACCGTATCACTGTATGAGTTTGCTAGGACTGACGACCCTAGAATGGATCCTTGTTTGGGAAGTGATATAAGGGAGGTACCTTAGTTTCTCAATCCTGCTGTATGAAAATGACTAATAAGGGACTTGGTAATCACGTTCATGCACCGCATTACGTGTGCGTTTGGCATTGATGGTTAAGCACTGAGGGAGTGTAGTATGCCGCGATCATAAGGAGTCGCTGAGGGAGTGTAGGCGAGGGCATGCATCAAACATACATACCATACTGGCATTAATAAGAGTACTTAGGGATATGTAATTTATTGCTTTATCATTACCGCTTGATTGAATTGATAACATGTTAACCTTTGCTTTATTGTTCCATTGAGTTGATTACTCACTCCCACGTTACAGGACGGTGTTGTACACACCAATCAGACCCTATCTTAGATGTAGGTGGTGGCGATGCTTACAAGGCGGAGCCAAACTTTGAGGATGACGAGGACGCCTACTCTTATATGCAGTATTCAGGCAGATTCATTTAGATCGTTCTGATCGACGGGGCTCCAGGGTTTTACTTGTAGCAGACTACTACAATTTTGACATTTTATATTTTGAAACAGTACTTGTAATTATTGACCTGGCAATACATACATATTTTGGGGACCTGAAATGGTTTATAAGGTTATACATATTCTTTTCAGTCTTTCGCTTGCGTATTATAACTGTCCCTGGATTATGTTTACTGTTTTGGCTTAATCTCACTCATGTTTTACACACCAATACATACAACATATAATCATCATTAAATGTGTTACATAAGTGATGTGTTGGAACTCGGGTGTTGAGTTTCTACTCGACCCCCGATTTTCAGGGCATTACAAGTTAGTATCAGAGCATGATTTGGATTAAACTGGACCTGGGTTATAGTCACACAATGTACGCTGATGCATTTTGACCTAGGTGGGTGCGATACAAACGTAGAAACAAGTGTAGGTTTCCCAGTTTCACTAATTGGCGAAATTCATTAAAAACGATCGCTGAGATCGGGTTTATACACATCTGTGATCACTTGAGGTGATCCCGGGTCACTTCTAGGCTATCCATTGATGAGTTTAGTTGACAAGTTACCCATTCCAACTTCAAATAACCTGAAAAACATGAATGTACAGTAGTTTAGACCCAAAACGACTCGAAACGGAGTCGAGGGCCAAAGGATGCAATCCGGGGGGACCCACGGTGGACCCAGGGTATCATTGGAACCCCAAGAGGGGGGTGGCCACTACCCTACCCTGGCAGCACCATGCCCGGTCCAGAGGACTGCGGCGGCACCGCACCTACCGCGGTCCCCTTTGCCCGGGCCGACCCCTAGGCACGTGTGGGGCCCACGAGATTTTGTGGGGACCCCTATTTCTTATCCATTTTGCCCCCTCCCTCTCAAAGCATCCCTCCAAGCTTTCTTTTTCCAAGAAAACCCAAAACCCTCACTCAAATCCCCCTCCAATCACTTCTTCTTCCATTTTTGTGCACCACCTTCACCCCTCATTCGAAATTTTCCCCCTCTAAAGTTGTTACTCCCCTCCTTTCACATTTATTTGAGCACTTAAATCCCATTAGGTGTCTCGAATTTGTGGGAACCCAAGTAATCATCATATTTCCTCATTTCCTTTCCCTTTCCATGGCTTTGTTTAAGCTAGTGACAGTCATCTTCTCCATTTCCACCATTCTTTCCCTCATGGAAAAGAAAAGAGCTTCCACAGATGAGGCCGGGCGTCGCCGCCCTGCCCGACCGAGGCGAAAGATGCACGCCGAGGCTAGTACAAGCGTCGTCCATGAGCATAGGTCGAAGCGGGACCTAGATCCCCAAGTTCCCATCGAGAGAGCACTACCGATAGGCATGGAATACGGTCGGTTTGGTGGCTGCAGGGTTGTACTTGAAGCTCACGTGGATGAGAAGCTGTTTGGACTACACCAGATCATGGATCTTCTGGTGGATGCCGGGTGGGCTCCCATGTTCGAAGGTAAGTCTTACGTATGTGAGAATACGGTTCATGCTTTCGACGCCCATATCCGAGACCCATCGCTAGAACATCTATGGTTTACCATTTCCATCGGAAGGCGGGATTGCACAATCAACGTAGACTTAGTGTCCCGGATTATTGGAATTTCACGTGGTGAAGTACATGCCAATGAGGATTATTTCAAGAGTGTATGAGAAAAAGATCATCGTACGCGATATCTATGTGGCCGACTAGTTCCCTGGACGTAAGGTAATTGTCTTCCATCGTCGAAGTTGTTTGATGATTTCCACTTGCTTCATCACATTTTCACGTATAACATGTATCCACAGTGGGGCAACCGTACAGAATACACTCGGTTGATGGTAGACTTCCTGTACAAAGTTGGACATGGGGACAAGCTGTGCCTGCCCACGTTCACCCTATTAGAGATAGTCTAAACCGTATGCTCCGTTAGGAATGATATCTCACTCCCGTTCGGCCGATTGATATGCAAGATGGCTCGAGAGGTCAGCTATAGACTCAACATGGATGATATTGCGCCAGTCTGCATCATAAACGAATCCACTCTTAACAACATGAAGATCGGTCCTCGACAACGTCAAGCTCGACTTGACGAGTATGGGGAGGAGTCAGATAGTGCGGGGGAGGACAATGTCGATTTAGAAGAAGGAAGTGAAGAAGAAGACCGGGTTAGGTCAGAAGAAATAAAAGATGGAGGAGAAGGACAGGAAGAAGAAGAAGAGGCACATGACACGGATGAGAGCTCTCCTCCCACGGTACAGGAGCACGATACTGATCGGGCTGCTAGGGATGCCCACTTAGCTCGACTTGAGGAAGGCCAAGCTGTCCTACAACAGGATATCACAGATCTCTGGGCCCTCGTGAAACACAAGTTCAAGAAGGTAACTCGTACCTTGAAGACTATCTTGTGCTGCCTGCAGGATAAGGGCGCCCCTCCTCCATTGCCAGATTCTGATGCCTAGGTGTCTAGGCCGTTGTCCTGTAGCTTGTTTTGTTGCTGTCTCAGAATTTTTGTGTTTTGTTGTTGATGGGCTTGTGGTGTGGTAGGTAGAAAGTATGTTGTAGTTGGTGGCTTGGGCAAAGCTTGGCCGCATGTGTTCCTATCATAATTCATGTAGAACTTTAGTCCATGTATTGTTACAATTTTGTTAAATGAAATGCATGCAGTTTTCTTTCGCCATAAAATGTGTTGAATGCTTAAGGAATTGCGTATTGCTATGTTATATCTGACATGGGTTGCACCCTTTATTATAAACAGGGAATGCCACCTAAGAGCACGCTGAGTACGTCCCGCCTAGGACCTGGCGATTCACTTGACGGGGCACCTCCCATCAACGATCGCCATATACCCTAGTTTGGGCCCATCTTCCACTGACACCACGCCGGGCTCTCAGCCGGTCGTTGGCCCCACGAATGGGCTGATACTTGCTGCACCATTCACCCCACCACCTGTGCCACCATCTGCGGTGTCACCTATTCCACCACCGGTTTCTGACCAGAACTGTGCATCTTCTTCGACGCAGCACGTGCCCAGGTCTGCTCCACCTACTGACAGGTTTGAGCAGATTTTGCTGATGATGCAGCAGCAGCAGCTACAACACCAACATGATCTGCAGTAGCTTTTGGCCTCCCTTAGGGGACTTCTTACCCAGGGCATGGGTGGGCTCCACCTGCACCTCCTGTACACCCCACAGGGAATGCGGGCGTTGGCGGCTATTTCGAGCGATTCCAGCGCTTAAGGCCTCCCACTTTTACGGGCACTCATCGGCCCGAGGAGGCTGAATATTAGCTTGACCGCATCTCTAAGATGTTAAAGCCGCTACACTGTACAGAGTCTGAACAGGTAGAGTTGGTCACCTTTATATTCGAAAAGGAGGCCAGCTTATGGTGGGACAACGTTCTACGGATTGTCGCTGTCGATTACGTGTGGCCGTGGGAGGCATTTGAGGCCCGCTTCCACGAAAAGTACTTCCCTCTCACTTACCGTAACAAGAAGGAGAGTGAGTTTCTGCGCCTCTAACAGGGAGGGATGTTAGTGGTAGAGTACGAGAACAGATTCACGGAGTTGGCTCGATATGCTCCGTTGATAATTGTTGACCAGCCGATGAGGATGCAGCGATTTACAGAGGACCTGCGGCCCGAATTACGTTTGAGGATGTGTTGTGCTAACATATCCACCTATGCTGAGCTAGTGGTCATGTCCCTGCGAGCAACGCAGGATGAGGATAGGTTATCTCGTGCACGAGCACCTATGCCTCCTAGGCCTTGACTCGATCTACCGAGTAGACCGTTCCTTGGTAAGAGGCGCCGAGGCTTGCAACTCCATCTGCTCCAGCGAGGCGACCAGATTTGTGGTGTGCCTACTGCAAGAAGGTAGGCCACATAGAGGTAAATTGTTTTACTAGAATGAGGGATAATGGATTTTCGCCTCCTCAGAGGAACAACCACCAGCTTCCTCAGGTCTTGTTAGCACCACCTCTACAGTCGACACCAGCACATCCATCATTCCGGCCACCTGCGCCTCGTTTTAGGCCACCTCAACGGTCTATGGTACCTTAGTCGAACTGTTCACAGCAGGCTTGGGTGCACTCACTGGCAGCTAAGGCACCCAAGGTATCAGACGTAGCATCGATGGCTTTTGAGATTATGGCACAGATCCAAGGTATTCTAGTTTTCCTATTGGTGGACACCGGGTCCACTGTCTCTATTGTATCATGCGCCGCAGTCAAGCAACTAGGGTTGGAAACTAGTCCTATGGTTGGGCTGAGACTCCTTACCACCACAGGGACTTCTCAGACTTGACCAAGATGTGTAGGGGTTGTTCGATAGACCTAGGGAGCCGGACAGTGTTCATTGACCTGATGGTCGCTCCATTATATCACTATGATGTGATACTTGGCATGGACTGGCTTACGGAGATGAAAAAGGAGATCGACTGTAATGCAAGGGAAGTGACAGCCCATACACCCGAGGGCATGACCTTTACATTTCCAGTACAGGTCAGTTGGTACTACCGTATCAGTCGCTAGGCTACTTTGCTATAGTATGTTGATGGTCCGGCACTTGAGAGCACGCCAATGGTTCAGGACTTTGTGTTCAGGACAATTCCTGGATTACCTCCTCAGTGCGAGGTCAATTTTACCATTGATCTTGTGCCGGGTACGATGCTCATTTCATTGTCGACATACCGCATGCCTCCATGTGAGATGGAGGAACTGAGAAGACAGATCGATGATCTGTTGAGGTCGGGCTTCATACGACCGAGTGTGTCCCCTTTGGGTGCGCCTATGTTGTTTCTGAAGAAGAAGGATGGATCACAACGATTGTGTATCGACTACCATAGGTTGAACCAAGTGACGGTGAAGAATAAGTACCCTTTGCCCAGGATAGATGATCTATTTGATCAGTTGAAGGGGGCGCAGTATTTTTCAAAAATTGATCTACATTCAGGGTAGTTGCACGTCAGGGATGAAGACGTACAGAAGACTACTTTCAGGACCAGTTTTGGGCATTACGAGTTTCTCATAATGTCGTTCGGTCTTACGAATGCACCGACCGTGTTCATAGATCTGATGAATAGGGTATTTCGGCCGTTTCTATTTCGATTCGTCATTGTGTTTATAGATGACATTCTGATATATTCTAAGAGTCGGGAAGAGCACGAGGAACACTTGCAAGCGGTCTTGGATACGCTGAGAAAAAATCAGTTGTTTACACAATACAAGAAGTGCGACTTCTGGAAGGAGGAAGTCAAGTTCCTGGGACATGTGGTGTCCAAGGAAGGGATAGCAGTTGATCTCACCAAGGTAGCCATGGTTCAAGACTGGGAGCAGCCCGGTTCAGTTACTGAGGTGAGGAGTTTTCTTGGTCTAGCAGGGTACTATCGTCGATTTGTCAAGGACTTCTCCAAGATTGTCAGACCGTTATCTCAGTTAACATGGAAGGATCTGAAGTTCACCTGGAATGAGAAGGTCGAAGCAGCTTTTCAGGAGCCGAAGGACAAGCTGACGTCTGCCCCTATGCTAATATTGCCAGAGCAAGGGGTTAAGTATATGATATATACTCACGCATCTCGTGTAGGTCTGGGCGCTGTTCTTATGCAGAAGGACAAGGTGATTGCCTATGCCTCGAGATAGTCGAGGAAACATGAGGAGAACTACCCCACACACGACCTCGAGTTAGCAGTTGTCATCTTTGCACTAAAGCTCTGGAGACATTACCTCTATGGAGAGGAGTTCGAGCTCTTTTGTGACCACAAGAGCCTTCGATATATATTCACACAGAGAGACTTGAACATGAGGCAGCGACGGTGGATGGAAACCCTGAAGGACTTCAAGTTTGAGGTCTCCTACCATCCTGGTAAGGCCAACCTTATGGCAAATGTGTTGAGCCGTAAGAAGACGATAGTGTTTGCGACTCCGCTGATGATAGCAGAGTGGGACATTGTAGAGTTTGTGTGGGATTTTGAGCAGAAACTTACTGTGGAGGAGCCATTTGAGAGCATCGCACACGTGTGTGCACGACCACTGATTGATGATCAAATCTTAGTGGTTCAGCGAGAAGATGTGCAGTTTGAGGAGATGAGGGAAGGGGCTAGCGATGACATAGACTCAGAGTGGAGAGTTGGTACAAATGGGGGCTTAAGTTACCATGGTCGCCTATGTGTCCCAGACCTCCATAACTTGAGACAGGAAGTTCTTGAGGCAGCCTACAGTTTGAAGCTTACGATGCATCCTGGTAGTATGAAGATGTATCGTGACATGAAGAGATCATACTGGTGGGACAACATGAAGGCCCATATAGCAGATTATGTGTCTTGTTGTCTCACGTTTCAGCAGGTCAAGGCTGAGCATCGCCGACCTCCTAGATTACTTCAGCCCATGCCCATAGTAGAATGGAAGTGGGATTTCATCTCAGGACTGCTGAAGATGAGGAAGGGTTACGACTCTATTTGGGTGATCATGGACTGGTTGACTAAATCGGTTCACTTCCTCCCGATTAAAGTCTCGAATTCTGCAGACGAGTTAGCCAGGCTATACATCAGGGAGATCATTCGTCTGCATGGAGTTCCTTTGGAGATCGTGTTGGACAGAGACACGTGATTCACATCTATCTTCTGGACTCGTATCCAGGAAGCGATGGGTGTGAAGTTGAAGTTCAGTATAGCGTTCCATCCACAGATAGATGGGCAGACGGAATGGGTAAACCAGGTGTTGGAAGACATGTTATGGGCTTGCGTGCTTGACTTCAAGGACAGTTGGGATGACTGTCTTCCATACGCAGAGTTCGCCTACAACAATAGCTTCCAGGTGAGCATTGGCATGGCTCTTTATGAGGCCTTATATGGGCGCCCCTATCGAGCACCTCACTGTTGGGCAGAGGTTGGTGAGAAGAGTTTGATTAGCCCAGAGTTAGTACAGGCGACCTCAGAGAAGATTGACATTATCAGACGTCAACTTCTGACAGCACAGAGTAGACAGAAGAGCTACGCCGATACGAGGCGGTGACTGTTGGAGTTCGCGGTTGGAGACCATGTATTTCTCAAAGTTTCCCCTATGAAGGGAGTCCTTCAGTTTGGGAAGAAGGGGAAGCTTACGCCACGATTCATTGACCCGTTCTAGATATTAGATCGAGTAGGTGCAGTGGCATACCGCATTGCCCTGCCCACTCCACTCGCCGGCGTGCACAATGTATTTCATGTATCTATGCTGAAGAAATACGTTCCCGATCCTTCCTACATCATCAAGTGGGAGCAGGTGCAGTTGAGTGAGGACGCGACATATGTACTGCGACCGACGCGTATCTTGGATCGGAAGGAGCAAGTACTGCGTAGCAAGGTTATTCGACTTGTGAAAGTATTGTGGACGCACCATACTGAAGAAGAGGCTACTTGGGAGACAGAAGCCGAGGTCCATAAGAACTACCCTCAGATTCTCGAGGAGTACGAAAAGGTACTAATACGAGGATGGAATTTTTCTTTAAGGAGGGTAGATTGTAACGTCTCAAAAAATCCCGTACTGAGACCTGAGTGCCACCTCAGCCAGAAATCATTTAGGACTAAATCCTTTAGAAATTAGGTGAGAGCTAACTAGTGTTAAACTAGATTTTATGCGAAATTAGCACTAATCACTTTAAATACGATCTGCAAGACTTAAACTTGTAGAATCATGGACGCTAGGTTACCCTAAAATCTAGAATCAATCTCATTACCCAGTTGCTCTCGGGAGTACATTGAAACTTCGTATCAAACCTGGATCGCACGTCGAAAGTCTGATTACTACAAAATTATATAATCAAGACCGCCTTGCTGGACTTGACCACCACCTCAGAAATCAAGTCTAGATAGTATCCTGAAGCTATTCGCTTGAGCCCGAAGTGAAGTGTGTGAGAAACATGGATATCTTAGAAATAAAAAGCTAAATTTAAGTAATCTGAGACGCATCGCTTGCGGGCCAGATATAAGGATTCAGACCGTCAGAATCTAACCCAATTACACCCTCAGATTAGGAAAAATTTAAACACACGTCAGTGTACTTGTGACCCTGATCGAGTATTGGTGACCGTTGAACTGAAACTGGTCCACCACGGTCAATCTGCGAATCCGATCGGACTGAAAACTCAGCTTGACCTAGATCCAACATAAGGGAGCTTAAGTCCGACCTTAGACTCAAGGGGGCTTCAGAAGTGCTCCGTTGAGCTGAAACAGCCGAGTTTTGGCTGAAACCTAAGTATACCATGACCCTAGGGTCATTTCCATCACTTCCAAGCCTATATAAATACCTTAAAACTCCTCTCTCTCTCTTCACATACGAATTTCCAACCCTAAGGAGGAAAAAGAGAGAAAGTGTGAGAAAGAGAGTTGGTGATTGATCCAGGGCTTCTTCCCTGCCAGTCCACGTGCTCAACTATCATATTTGTATCGTTTTTCTGGCGATACTGATCCCATTCTTAGGTAAGAAAACCTAACCCTAACTGGTTTTAGAGTGCCAAATAGCTAACCTATTTCATGATTTAGGTTGCTGTTCTGCCTTAGACGAAGCTAAACTGAGTTCGATACTTGTTTATCGGCGTAAGGTGCGGACTATAAACGTATAGGTTATGGTTTTCAAGGCTTTCAATGTCGGTTAATGATATATTACTGACGTGGATGCTATTTCACATGTATAAAGTGATGTCCCTTTCGTTTTTTGGTTATACATTAGCTAGGTTGAATATACTGTATTCATCGTATTTGTAGAAAATACCGTATACGTATGGAATTCGGATTTGTGCTTGCCATGATTAATTGTTGTCTATGTATCCTAGATGCATGTGTATCAACTTCTGGGTGAACGGATTAGCCTAATACATGTTATATTAACATACGTTGTGTATATTACAATGCGTAGCCTAAGTGTTTGAGTAAAAGACTAAATGAGTATAAACCTTGTGTTAATGTACACCATGACTAACTATCATGGCTATGCGATTGTTGTGTAGGAGGGAATCCTTTGATGAAAGGACTTGCCCTAATACATATGCTAACTAATACATACCATGTATGATATAATGTGTATGCTAAGTGTTTGTAAACATGTCTGTATGAATAAATACTTGTAAGCTGTTCTTTAAATGGGTGTTGAGATAGGATTCTCATCCACTCTAATGATGTGTACGATTTCCTTCATATGTCTTGTTTCATATTCATTGCTTTTACTTAGAAATGCATAAGTGTGGATTCATGTTTATGTTGTACTTCATAACATGCTCAACTAATTGTATAATTTGAATCATTGTTCCATTACTACTTGAGTATCTCATATGCTAGATCGTTGTAATTGAATGTGTTTGGGGCTATTAATAGTCCAGGCAATTAGTAATAGGCCTCGAAGTAGCGGCTGACTTTATCCCACCTCATGAGACGTGCCTAATGAATCCGAGTCGTATATCGATTGGCAACAGTAGTTAGGCCATAAGGAGTGCTTACGCGCTTCATGTCGATCAGCTCAATATGCGCTCGTGTTAGTCGAGCCCGTCAAATAACCCGATTGGCCCGATGTATGTTAACCATGTTTAGACACTACTGCTTGAACCTAGGGTACCAAACTCACTAGTGAAATTCCTGTTAACCTTGGTACCTTGATCTGCTAAGACTCATGAGCCGGACATGGTGGTATGGGACACCGTGGTCGAGCTGTCGGCCTACGCTGGGGCGACGAGCCTCCCCATAGTGACCAATGAGCAACCCAGACTCGTGATTCGAATGCGGTGGTATGGGGCACTATATTCGAGCTGTCAGCCTACACTTATAAGGTGACGAGCCATTTGTAGTGACCTCCAGCATACTCTGAGTCTGCGGCAAGGCAACGAGCCTTTCCGTAGCAACAAGAGTATAACTAGGCCTGCACTGATACGGCGACGAGCCCTTTTGCAGTGACCTAGAACCGTATCATCGTATGAGTTTACTAGGACTGGCGACCCTAGAATGGATCCTTGTTTTGGAAGTGATATAAGGGAGGTACCTTAGTTTCCCAATCCTGCTGTATGAAAATGACTAATAAGCGACTTGGTAATCATGTTCATGTACCGCATTATATGTGTGTTTGGCGTTATTCGTCAAGCACTGAGGGAGTGTGGCAAGCCACGATCGTAAGAAGGAGTCGCTGAGGGAGCGTAAGCGAGGGCATGCATCAAACATACATACCATACTTGCATTAATAAGAGTACTTAGAGATGTATGATTTACTGCTTTATCATTACCGCTTGATTGAATTGATAACATGTTAACCTTTGCTTTATTGTTCTACTGAGTTAATCACTCACTCCCACGTTACGGGATAGTGTTGTACACACCAACTAGACCTTGTCTTAGATGCAGGTGGTGGCGATCCCTACGAGGCGGAGCCGGACTTTGAGGATGACGAGGACGCCTACTATTATATGCAGTATTCATGCGGATTCATTTAAACCGTTCTGATCGACGGGGCTCCATGGTTTTACTTGTAGTAGACTATCACAATTTTGACATTTTATATTTTGAAACAGTACTTGTAATTATTGACCTGGCAATGCATACATATTTTGGAGACCTGAAATGGTTTATAAGGTTATACATATTCTTTTCAGTTTTCCGCTTGCGTATTATAACTGTCCCTGGATTATGTTTACTATTTTGGCTTAATCTCACTCATATTTTACGCACTAATACATACAACATACAATCATCATTAAATGTGTTGCATAAGTGATGTGCTAGAACTCGGGTGTTGTGTTTCTACTCGACCTCCAATTTTCAGGGCATTGCACCTGTAAAAATCTCAGTGGGTTGATTTATGATAGCTCGTGAAAATCATAAAGTGGGTTTTTGTTTGTAATATTCCTTTAAAATCACAAAAGGGGTTTTTATTTTAGTAAGCCTGTGAAAATCACAAGGAATTGTATAAGGTTGTTAAGGTGAACTCATGAAATCCTTGTTATAGCCAAAGCCAAAATTACGAGGGTAGTAATTTTGGGAGTGGACTAGGTATGGTTGTTTTAAGCACCGAACCACTATAACTCCTTGCGCATCTATAGTGAATGTTTATTTCCTTTTAGTGGTGGATGTTATTTATTTCATTCTTATGGTGAATGTTGTAATTATTTTATCTTCTTTTGCTAGTTTGAAATATTGATTTTAAAGACATTCGTGAAATAAGGTTATCATGCTTAATATTTTAGGTGAAGGTTGTCTTACAAATTATTTGGAATCAAGGTTTCAATACTTAGGCGATTGAGATTACGTATTCTTTATATATTCCACTTTTATTTTGATTATTTGGCATTGTCCTATTCACCACATTATAGGACATTGATAGCTCATTTTTTATCATCAGCATACAATATTAGGATGATGAACTTGCCATCACTTAGTGCCTTATAATAGATACAGTGATCGTATTCATTCCAAATAAATTTCTGACTCGACATGAAAGAATCAATTTTTTATACCACTGACTAGGCATCTGTTTTAGGTCGTATAATGACCTCCTTAACCTATAAAGCTTGTTCTCTGCCCATTTAATTTTGTAGCCCTCTGGTTGCTTCATATAGATCTGCTCTTCCAATTCCACGTGTAGGAATGCAGTCTTCAAGTCCATCTGTTCCAGCTCGAGATCATATTGGGCAATCAGCGCCAACACGAATCTGATAGAAACCTGCTTAACCACTGGTATGAATATCTCTGTGAAGTCGATTCCTTCTCTTTGAGCATAACCCTTCGCTACTAGCCTCACTTTGTATCTATCTTATTTCCTTTTGAATAACCACTTACATCCAATCATTTTTCGGTCCACTAGAAGCTCCACTAACTCCCATACATGGTTCTTGTATAAAGTGTTCATCTCATCCTCCATAGATGGCTTCTACTTTCTGCATTAAGCTCATATAGAGCCTCCTGAATAGTAGATAAGTCCCCTTCATCTATAATGAGAGCATATGTGATATTAGAGTCATCCATGTATCTTGCCGGTAATCTGCGATCTTGCGGTGGGTTTCTTCTTACAGGTAGCTTCTCCACATGCTCTTGTACCTTTATCTACACATCTATCTCTACCAGAGTATCATTTATATCAATGTGGATGTCTACGACTAACCTTTTAGGTTCCTTTTGCTCCTCCTGATCATTCTTACGGAATAGGAAGCTTTCGTTAAATCTGACATTATGGCTAGAGATGACCTTGCGTGTGACCTTGTCATTTAACCTGTAACCTTTCACACCAACGTCATAGCCAACATGGATATACTTTTTGGCTTTATGGTCTAGCTTATCTCTTTCAAATGATGGTACATGAGAGTAAGCCTCACAACCAAATATGTGCAAATCTGAGAAGTCAATCTTATGACCACTCATACTTCCTTTGGGATCTTACAATCAATTGTTATCAATGGAGACTGGTTCACCAATTAAAAAGCTGTGTTAACGGCATTAGTCCATAGGTCATTACCCAATGTAGCATTACCTAATATGCACTGGGCCTCCTTCAAGAGACTCTGATTCATCCATTCAGCCACACCATTTTGTTCGGGTGTATGACGCACTATGTTGTGCCTAATAATCTCTTCATCTTTGTAATATTCATTAAACTCAGTGGAAGTAAACTCACCACCATTGTTAGTCCTTAAAATATTTATTTTTTACACTAACTATTTTTCTACTATTATATGAATGTAGTGAAAACTTCGGATTTACATTTCATGAAGTAAACCCAAACTTTCCGGGAGTAGTCATCAATGAATGAGACAAACCATGATGAGCCTCTAATGGAAACCTCTGACGATAGCCCCTATACGTCAGAGTGCATGTAATAAAGCACTCCTTTTGTAACATCCTGAATTTTCATGGCCAGAGTTTGTACTCATGCCTAAGGAAACCGGGTATTAATGATGTAAAAATTTGGATGTCTCAAAGTCTCACCTTGATTTTCTTTTCATTTAGGTCACATCCAGTTACATTCATAAAGGTAATCATTCACGAGAGTAAAATCAACTATATTTATCATTCCATAGTAAGAGAATTAAATAAATTTGTCAAATGCCCTCTCAATGGGAGCTTATTAAAATATCAGAGTTGCGTAGCGAAAATATAAATAAATCATAAGCTAATTTCTATCTATTCAGCAAAATCTTCCATCGGGAGATAGTCTTCTCGATCCTCAACCTGTACATCACCTGCATCATTTGTACAGTTGGAGAAGGTCAACGCCTACTCATAGTGATAGTTATCCTTTAAGATTAACAATGATTCAAGAGATTCATAAAAGTAGTGTAAGGGTTCTGATACGTCACGTATTTCACCACTACGAGAGGTATCAGTATGTGCAACAATTGAATATATGAATGCATGCTTAGCAAAGTGTGTACAGCTCATCATACATAGTGATCATCATAATATGGAATACAATTTATAGGAAACCTGGCTAGCCCCACATTCTCATACTACAGAGATTCGCCGGCATGTCCAACACTATCGTGGATTTACGTGAACACCTCGAGGTGGCACAACACATGAGTTGGATGAATTACGTGACATGATTTGTTCATGGACCGACTATTTGCGATATCCAATCCTGTAAGTGATGTAACATACATTGCAAATTACTTACATCATTTGTGCACTAGTACCCAAACCCATGGAATTACGCATGGACCAAGAGGGTCTCTACTCAGAGCGCATTATGTCCATGATAGAATATTTGAATAATTAATTGTGATACTTTTAACACATCACTTGCATCAAAGAGAATGTAAACTAAACCATGAGAGTTTGAAATTCCAAGACACATTCCCAAGCTTTAAAGGTAGATAGCACAAGGCTAACAAAATAAGGAGGAGAGTAGCAATGACTAACTTTACAAAGAGAGTAGTAATGGCTAACTCAACAAAGAGGAGAGTGACAATGGACAACTCAACAAAGAAGAGAGTGGCAATGGCCAACCCAATAAAGAGGAGTAGCAAGTGCTAACTCAACAAAATTGGTAAGCAAGGGCAAGGCTTGTATCCATCGCCCCATATAAAAAAAAAATGAAGATCACTCGTTGTTAACATCATACCATAATCTCAAAGGGTAAATAATTGTTGATGGTAAATTAAACAATTGCAAAGAGAAGATCATAATAACATGAGAGCATGTAAAAAGACAAGATCATATCAACTTAAATCAAAGTAAGCTTAAAGGATTCCGTCACCTCTTGAAGTCAAATCGTTACCCAATTGAGGCTAGATGTTTATATACACTCCTCCAATTCCAACCTTACCCTAGCTCATATAATTTGCAAGGTTAAAATTTAGTCTAAGGTTGCGTTTATGGTCGAGGTTTTTAACTAGCGATTATCTAGACTGTTCAAGGTAACTTTGTGAGTACCTGAATTTACATAGCAGATGTATGAAACTCAACGACTAGGAATACCTACGATAAGGTTTGGAACATGTACTTACCAATCGAGATGCTGAACTTGACTCGACCCTGAGCCTGAGTTCAATGACTCAGTGGGTTGTTGACACAATTCCAGCACTTTGGGCTGCTGCTTCCTCTCTTTCTCTTGCTCTTCTTTTCTTTCTTTCTCTTTTCTCTGAAGAATGTATCTTACGGTGGTAGAGGTGGGGTTTTTATAAGGTTTTTTGCGTGTCTAGTGGGTTCTTTGGGTAAGTTTAGGATGGGTGTGTATGCGGACGAAACGACGATGGTTTGTTTTGTTATTACACTGCCTCCAGATTCTTCTTTCTTTCTTTCTAGATTTGAGTCAGATCCGGATGGTTCCCTATGTGATCCGATGATCTGTCACTTAACGTAACTGTCTATGCGTTGGCAGCACTTTCTTGGACGAAGGAGATGACCTGATCCAATGGTGGATCTTCGATCGGGATGTCTTCTGTTGATCTGTTGATTAAGGCTTGTTCGAATGGGTCCCAGGGAGCTCGTAGGCCCAAACTATCAGAATTTCTGATGCCTCATGTTGGTGGTTTCACAAAACTTTCCTTATACAGTTAACGCAGATGTCTGGGAAGTTTGGCATTCCTGTTGTGATAGGAATTCTTCCAATCTTTTCGGCATTCTCAGTTGGGGTCAGATCTATCTTCTGTGGAGTTTAAACGGTTCAAATTTATTGGACTTGTCGTGTCCTTGAGTTCCGGTGGGAGAACTCATGGACGTACTCTGTTTGGGCACTGTTACAGTGAGTGTGGAAAGGGAATCAGTTTTGGTCTCTTGATTAGGTTTGGGGTGAACAGTGTTAGGGTTTGGCCAAATTCGACTCAATTACAGAATGGACGGTTCGGATCATCCATGCGGATGATGATGGTGACCGACAATCACAGAAGACGGTCGTCCATCATTGGCAGGAGAAAGGAATGAAGAAGGTTTCCCTCTTTGGAGATTTGTTGGTAGGAATTTAGGAGTGGTTTTGGTGGACGGTTCTGATCTGTCCACCTGCCCTGCCAGTGGGTCCTGTTCTGATAGGACGACCCGCGGTTTGAAACCTTCCATAGGTGGGAGTTAAATGCAGGTTAGTATTGTCGAGCGTGGTTGGGTCAAACACGGTTTGACCGGACCTTAGTTTTCGGTGTAGTGCGGCTGCACTCAGTTGGTGTACGTGCATAGTTAGTGTGGGATCCGCTGTGATGTTTCTGAGAAATCTACTCCATCTATGCATTTTGTGTGTTCATATTAAGGTCTTTCCTATAATATAAGGTAGTTACGAGTCTTAGTTGGGCTATTTCACCTCAATCTGAAGCACGGTCATTACACCTTTACATACATGTTTTCTAGATTTAAAGGATAATCTAGATTGTTTACCATATATACAATGCTCACATATATCTAAATCTGAATTCTTAAAAGCTGCAATCAAACAATGATCAAAAGTACCTTCATGCCCCGATTGCTCGTGGCCTAGATGGGCATGCCACATACTTGCAGACGTAGAATCTGCAACAGCCGCAGCCGCTCTACCTACTGAAGTACTCCAAATCAACCTGTAAAAGTTTTCATGCCTCTGCGCTCTCATAACCATGGGTGCTCCTTTTGGAGCTTTAAGGACACCATTAAGATTGATGAACTTGCACCCTATAGCCTCGAGTGCACTGAGAGAAATCAAATTCTTCTTAATATCAGGAAGGTGCATGACATCAATCAAGGTACACTCCATCCCATCAAACATCTTGATGCGCCCCATACCAACAACCATAACTTTACAAGCATTGTCAATGCCCATAAATACATGTCCACTATCGCACTCCCTGTAACTAATGAACCAACTCTAATGAGGAGACTTGTGATATGAAGCCCCTGTGTCAATGATCCACTCGTCTTTATGATCATCATACGAGTGTTCGATCATAAACACTAACAACACATCACCTCTACTTATTTCTTTATTAGACATGGAAGTGTCGCCCTCCATGGAAGAAGCTTTTGAGTTTTCTTTCTTTGATTTAAGATTTGTACAATCCTTCTTCATGTGTCCAGTCATCCCACAGTTTCAGCACTTTAACTTGCCTTTATCCTTGCCCTTGGATTTGGATCTCGCTTAGTATTCTTGCCTCTCGTAAGCAGTGCATTAGAAGAGACCCCTATGGTACCATTTATCTTTCTCATGCTCTTACCTTGAAGGGATGAGATAACGGTGTCCACACTTAAGGACGAATTTTTGGTGCACAATGAATCCTTAAATGACTCATACAACGCTGGAAGAGAATGTCTGATCTTAATATTTGATCACTTTCTCTACGTCTAGCAACTTGCAAATCAACTTATTAAAATTACTGATGTAGGCTTCTACATCTCCACCTTCTGCCATCCTGAAGTTGAACAACTGCGACTTTAAGTGTAGGCAATTTTTAAAGGACTTTTTAGCATAAATGTCCTCTAACTTCGCTCACATATCCGCTGCAGTTTTCTCCCTCACAACACTGTAGAGAACCCCATCTATTAGACACAATTGGATAAAGGTTTTGGCCTTCTTATCAAGAGTTTTCCAATTATCGTCACTCATAGATGGTCGTTGCTCCTCAAGAGCCCCATCTTCCCGTTACTTAGTTAATAGGCTAATAATCTTAATCTTCTATAACTCAAAATTATTTTTACCTGAGTACTTCTTAATATCATACTTAGCATTTTCCATTGATACCAATCCTTTAGATTCAAGCATGTGCCCCGACGTTAGCTCTGATACCACTTGTTGGGAGACCGCAGAAGCACACAGAGATGAATCTATGATAGTAATCCAATTGAACCAATTAAACATGAAAAGAACACAAAGATTTTAACTTGGAAAAACCCTTTTGGGAAAAAACCACGGCACAAAGTGACAGATATCACTATGAAAATAGAAATTACAAAGAGAAAGAGATTACCTGATTCGAACAACCTCGAATCTCACCCTTACTACACCCTTTGAAACCTTTGGATGAATTTGAAACTCTTTGAATACTTCTTAATCCCGTTTACACCCATATGCATAGCTTAAGGAAGAATCCCAAACGAAATTGGAAATAAATTTTGCAGATCTAGCTGATTTGCGAAAATTTGCGCGAAACATTTTGATATCATTGAACACCCTTCGATGTCATCGATACTTAACCTTCGATGACATCGAAGCTACTTTGATGGCATTGAAAAAACCACCAAATTAGTCTAGAGACAAAACATGGATATTCTAAAAATCTTCGATTGCTCGACCCAGATTTGATGACATCAAACATGGACTTCGATGTCATTGAACACTCCTCGATATCATTGAAAAATGATACCAATATGTCTAGCAAGTAATAGAGACAATTCGAAAATACTTGATGGTATCAAGCCAACTTTGATGGCATCGAAGCCTGCTCGATGTCATCGAACTTGTCATTGACAAACTGTTGATTTTATAGATTTAAGACATCTAATACAACAGACCAAGTTTCCCAAGCTATTGGATGAGTCAAGTAACAAGAGTTATATAGTAAACAACTCTTGCTGAATTAGGTTGATTCATTTGATTTATTTTATTTTTTTTGTTGTCATATTGAGTTTTCAGACCATGAATACCAATGAATTAACATTGTTTGGTCAGTTGGTGTCATTTAAAATTGATGTCATCTTTAGAGAAATACATGTAGGGGTGTAATGTGAATAATTAGATTTTTTGGCGTTGTTTGGAAATAATTGGTGATAAAATAGTTAGAATTTTTTTATGTTGTTTAGGTAAAGGGTGAGATGACAAGATTTTCCTATTCAAATGGCACCAACTTGAAATTGAAGTCGATACTTTGTTTAGAACTTGGTTGCAGGATCTTTCTAAATGTTGTAATAGATGTCTTAAATCGAGTCTATTACTGGGCATTTCGATGTAATTGATAGACTACTCGATGTCACTGTCGATGGCATCGAACAGTGCTCAATCCCATCAAGATTTTCTGAAATTTCTCCAGTTGGCCGCTGGACTAACTGGGCATCTTTTCCATGTCATCGGTAGTTGTTTGATGCCATCAAACATGGCTTGATGCAATTGAAGAAAATCGAATTTTCATGTTATGCCTCTAGACAATTTGGGTGTTAGGTCCATGTCATCAACATGGCTTCGATGCCATCAAAGGATAAGTTTCAATGACATCGAAGTGCGTTTGATGCCATCGAACTGATTGGCGTAGATTTTTGTAAAGTTGCGAATTTGTAGGATTTGTTTCTTATTTCAATTGTGCTTCCTCCAAAGGCTATATATTGGAGTGCAATCAGAATTGGGAGTGTATTCTAAATCGTCCAAGGGTTTCAAAGGGGTGAAGCAAGGGTGAGATTTGAGGTTGTTCGAATCGGTATGCTCTATAACTTTGTAATTTTGCTTTCATAGTGATCATTTGTCGCTTTGTGCGATGGTTTTTTTCTGCAAGAATTTTTCCACGTTAAAATCATTGTGTACTTTTCATTTTTGCTTGGTACTTTTGGATTGATATCCTACATTTATCTCGGTATGCTTCTGTGGTCCCCTAACACTAACTAGGTGTATCTCCCACTTGGAAATCTTGCTTCCTACTCCTTCCTATCTATTTATACTTGTTTACATTTGAAGGAGAAGTGTCACCACACTCGAATTTGTCGTCACTTGCATTGAGCAAAATGATGGAAGTCCGTCAAACTAGCTCCTATGGCGAGTGAGCTCACTTCTTCAAATAACGAAGAAATGTGCTCAGTTACGTTTTCGGACCAACAGCATTCCGTTGGAATGTTAGCTTCCACATGCACTTACATATACCATCAAGTCCAAGTTATTTACAGAACCTTAAGAGCTAAAATGTTGCATTAAAGCTTGGTGGATTCAAGTAGCTCCACCTAGCTTCCCCATGTGCGAAAGAATAAGTTCCATTTTTAATCCATCCAAGATGTAATTGTTTATATAAATTTTCTTGAGGGCTCACCTTCTATGCTTATCAACAGTGGTATCAGAGCAATTAAACGGCGGATCTCCGATTATTTTCATCTAAAAAGATAAGTGCCCCATCATTTCCTTTTGGATTGAAATCCATGGCTTTTTAATGGTATTGGATCAGTATGTGGCAACATACCATCTATATAGCTGCTGTACACGTGGGAAGCTGATTGGCTGGTGTACATCATATCAGCTATATAGTTGTTCTACACGTGGGAAGCTGATTGGCTGGTGCACATTAAACCAGCTATATAGCTGTTGTACATGTGGGTCTAATCACGAGATATGTTTTGTATCCAAACAGTTCATCCATCTGGCAAGCTTGTATTTAGTGATACGGTATACAGATGAACGACATGGATGTAAAACACGTACATCACGTTGGGCCTACAACACACTGCTGGATGCAGTTTGGATGGCAATACGTTACATGGTGTAACAAAATCCGGATGTGCAGATTGGATGTCATATAACTGATGTGTGGTTTGGATGGCAATACGTTACATGGTGTAATAAAATCAGGATGTGCAGATTGGATGTCATATAACTAATGTGCAGATTGGATGACAATACGTTACATGGTGTAACAGAATCCGGATGATGACCCAATGCAACCAGAAACATTATAATATTAAGCTTTTTGAGTGCATTGGAGTATTCCCCATTGATGCCACATCTATTGAATCTATGTTGTGGAAATCGGATGGTCATGAGTGCCAAATTTTGGACGGATCGGATCACTGGATCAATGTAATTTTTGCATGAAAATCATTGATTGTAATGCCGAACTCAGAGAGAGATTTCCATCTTATTTCCACGGTTTCTCTGTTTGTGTTGAGATTTCAAGTCTCTTGGACTGAGGGAGAAAACCAATCTCTGTTTTTCTTCTTTCGTTTTCTTTTTCTTTATGTTTTTTCATGTTTTATGGATTGGCATTCCAAGTCTATTTGACTAAGAATTGAATACTCTTTTTGGGTTTTCTTAGGTTTTATTTGAGAGGAAAAACCCATTAAAATATTGTAACTAATGTTGTGGATCTGACTAACTATGCACAAGTTTATGAACGGGTTAAAATAAATGATTTAGCCTTAGTTGTTGAGAACTGAGGTTAAAAAGTGAATTTAGCCTCAGTTGATGCCAACAAAGGTTAAATTTATCTTTAGTCTCAGTTTTGCCTCAGTTACCTAAACTGAGACTACAACTCCCGTGGCTAAAGGGTTTAGCCTCGGTTGTTGAGAACTGAGGTTAAAAATAAATTTAGCTTCGGTTGGAGGCAATTGAGGCTAAAATTTGGATTTAGTCTCAGTTGAAAACAAAGGAGGCTAAATTTTTGATTTAGCCTCGTTTCGAGAAAACTGAAGCTAAAAAGGTTTTTAGCCTCACTTGGAGAATCAAGGCTATAAAAGTCATTTTAGCCTCGATTGCTAAAACTGAGGCTAAAGCCTTTAGCCACAGAGGTTTCAACCTCGGTTTGGATAACTGAGGCAAAACTGAGGCTAAAGGCTTTAGCCTCAATTTTTAACTTTTTTAGCCACTGTTTTGAACCGAGGCTAAAACCCCCTTTTTTCGTAGTGCTTGCTAGAATAAACAACCAAAACACGTTGTGTTTTATTCACGTGGAAAGAGGATTACAACTCTTCACCACTATGCTGTAGTGACGTACACAACCAAAAGAGTTTGTGTTTTATTCACGTCAGCAACACATGGGTCTAATCATTCGATATGTGTTGAATCCAAACCGTCCATCCATCTAGCGAGCTCAAATTAAGTACATGCTAGATCAATCCCATCACCATACGGCCACCATGTGTATAAAATGGACGGTTCAAAGGAATCCACGGAGGGCCAAAGGCATCCCTGTTTAGATTAATGGTGTCACCCACTTATCAAGCCAGTGACGTATCTCAACGCAACTAAATCAAAGCGGTTGTGAGAAGCGGATTGGCTGATGTGCATCACACCAGCTACTATATAGCTTCTAACTTGACGTCAACAAGTCATGTGAGTCTAAACATAAGGTATGTGTTGTATCCAAACCGTCCATCCATCTGGTGAGCTTGAATTTATGCTGGAGAAGAACAATAAGACAAAAATAATTATCAAGTGGTCCACACGGATGCACGGCATGGATAAACCACATACATTTGAAGTTGGCTCAAAAGGGTTTACTAAGTACGCAGTTTGATTTCCATATCGCCTGTAGCAATGTGGCACATGTACATGGGATAGGGCCGCTCATCTGGTAATGATGATGCACATGTGATATATACATGATGATGCACAAGTGAAGTCCTGTGTGTAATGATTGCATGTATGCTTGTGATAAGATGGGCCCATGGATTGGCATACTATTCAGATTTTCAATTTTGACCAAGTGGGCCCATTTTTCAATGATCTAAACAGTTGAGATTGTTAATCTCATTATGGATTGCCCCTAAAATAAATATTTCCCACATTGAACTATGTTCCAGTTGCCCACTTGGAGTAACCCATAATCCTACAGCTTTCTTGCAAGTAATATGTATATTTTACATATTTTGTTTATGACATGTACATATACATGTGTGTGAATGTGATCTCCTTTATATCATTCTATTCACTGCTGATTCAAAGATCATTAGTGATCGAAATGATCATTTACTGTGATGATCAATGTTGATGATAGGATCAATCATCAATATTGAACATTAACGGTAATGATCGGATCCATCACTAATGATCATGATCACAGGTGAAGATAGAACTCTCTTCATATCTTAGCACTTGTGATATAATATTTATTTAGAAGATAATATTTATGTGTGATATAATTAGGCTTGTGATTAGATCTAAGCCCTAAACTTAATTAGTTCTTAGATCCTCCCTATATATAAAGGTTGTGCATAACCTGAGTGGGAGTTTATTCTCCTCCACCAAATTATGCATGCAATCAAGTAATGGAAGGTTGTTAGTTATACAATTATAATTTTATAAAAGCATCAATTTCATCTTAAAAAAGAGATCTTGATTGTTCTACACCGCCCATTCGGGTATGTGGACTTTCAGATTTCGTTAAGATGTGTTGACTACTTTTATACTTTGAAAATTTGTATAACACGTAGAAATGCTGATGATTAGTGTCAATACCTTAGATCATAGCTAAGTAGTGATACGTATGAAATGTAGAGATGACCACCAAAGCGTTAATCGCTGAACAGCTGAAAGAACAACATTTTAATGGTAGCAACTATGAAGACTGGTCCCGCATGGTGCGAAGCCTTCTGGGCAAGGACAATATATTGCACACACTCGATGAAGTTCAAGAGGAACTCATATTGGCTGAAAATGAAAATTTACAAGAACATAGGGTTGTGATGACTCGCTACAATAAGTGGCGAAAACAGAATCGTTCAGCCCATAATGTCCTTCTTAGCACTATGCATAAAGAACTCATACTACGTATGAAGTGCATGACACCGCTAAGGGAGTCTGGGAAGCACTAACAAATGCTTATGCATAAAAGTTTGATGTGAGACTTCGGGCAATGGAATTAGAATTCCAGGAGTATAGGATACCAGTTGGCTGCCTCATTAAAGATCATATCCATAAGATGGAGCAGATGATAGGTGCCCTTAGGAATGTTGGGTGTAAATTGACTGAAAATCAAAAGATAATAGCAATGCACCGTTCCTTGCCTGAATCCTGAACTCAAATCAAAAAAATTCTGAACCATACTGATTTTATCACTATGTTTAGAGACTTTTGTGGTCACTTGGTACGTGAGATTGAAATGAATGCAATTCAGCCAGGTTCGGCAAAGGCCTTTGTAGCAGAGACCCATAAGCAGAAAGCTAACAAGAAACGGTTCAAAGCTCGCACGAAGCTGAAAAAGAATAACCAAGAACATAAGACCACAACACCTCCTCCAAATCTCAAGAAGGGGAATGGAAAAAAGAAACAGAAAAAGACAAACATAGTCTGCTTTATCTACGAAAATTTTAGCCATTATGAGACGGTAATTTCAATGTGCCTATGAAAAGACGGTAATTTCTCAGTTACTAGATACTTTGTATGTAGGCATTTGTTTTCAAATTCTTTCCGTTGATACTATATCTAACGAGTGGATTTTGGACTCAGGCGCAACAAAGTACGTGACATGGAGTCGTTGATGACTCGAGGAATTCCAGTCTGTAGCCAAGGGAACTTACAAGGTGTATATGGGAAATAATGTTGTTGAAGATATACTAGGGATTGGCGTTTCCCATTTCCGTACGCGCATAAGGTAAATAATAATCCTCCAATATACTCTTTATGCACCTGGGAGCGTTTTAGATCCTCCGTGATATTCGATTTTTTGAGACAAGAGTTTCTTTGAGACTGAATAACCTCATCTTTACATGAAAAAAAATTAATTTCAGATTTATTTATTCTGGACATAGATTGTGATAATGCACCTCTTACTTTATCTGCTATGTCGAATGAAACTATAGTATTTGAATCTCAAAAATGGCACACGAGGTTAGGTCACATTTGAAAGGATCGTATGACAAGACTAGTACGTTCTGGTCTGTTAGACTCCTTATTCAAAGTTGATTTGCCATTTCGTGAACATTGTGTATTTGGAAAGACTTCGAAGAAACCATTTCCTAAAGCGGTTAGGTCCAAGGGTGCACTAGAGATAATCCATTCAAATATCTGTGGATCCTTCAATGTACATGCTAGAAATGGATGTCAATACTTCGTTACTTTAATTGATGATTACTTGCGCTATGGATATGTGTATTTCATCTCACACAAATCTGAGGCTTTTGATTGTTTTCTTAAATATAAAGCTGAAGTAGAAAATCAGCTTGAGAAAAAGATTAAAATCCTTCAATATAATAGAGGTGGTGAGTATATATATGAAATGTTTAAATCATATTGCGAAAACGTTGAAATTGTTTGGCAATACACAATGGCTTACACTCATAACAAAATGGGGTTGTAGAGAGAAGGAATAAGACGCTATTAGACATGGTTAGATCGATGATGGCACAAGCCAATCTTCCTACCACATTATGGAGAGACACACTGTTAACAACCATCTATGTTCTTAATAGAGTCCCATCCAAATCCATTCCTAAGACACCATATGAGATGTGGTCTGGGAGGATTCTTTCTCTAGCCTACCTACGCCCTTGGGGATTTTTGGGATATGTTTTGTTACCTATTCCGTATAGAGGTAAACTTGATAGTAAAACCATTAAATGCATGTTCATAAGGTACCTTATGCATTCAAAGGGATACGTTCTAGTTTAGGAGGACCATGGACAATGGATTGAGATAGAATCCTGGGACGTGACCTTCGTTGAAGATAGATACCCGAGTTGAATCCAGCAAAAGGTTCCAATAGAACTCATTGAAATACCTGATGTATCTCAAGAGAGTGGAGTTCTACTTCTCAAGATGATGATGCTTCTATAGTTTGTCAGGACAGTGGGAGGACATCTCAGCAGGCTCCTGAGCTACGTCGAAGCGAAAGAGGATTGATTCCCCGAAAATACTTTGATATTGAGGGGCAAACATTTTCTTGCATTACAGTTGGTGATGATGAACCTAATTCATATCAGGATGCATTATTATCTTTTAACTCAGCCGATTGGGTGACTGTTATAGACGAAGAGATTGCTTTTATGGAGAAAAATAAAGTCTGGGAACTTATTGATATGCCTTCCAATCGCAAAGCGATAGGTAACAAATGGATACTAAAGATCAAAAGAAAGACAGATGGTACAGTGGACAAGTATAATACATGATTAGTTACTAAAGGTTTTACACAAAAAGAAGGTATTACTTACGAGGAAACCTTTTCACCTATTGTAAATTTCTCGTCAATCCGCATGATCTTGTCCATTGTCGCAAGTTTAAACTTAGAGTTATATCAGATGAATGTAAAGACCATATTCTTAAATGGTGACTTGGATGAAGAAATATACATGCAACAACCCATGGGTTATGTGGACAAAAAGCATCCAAGAAAAGTTTGCAAGTTGTTGAAATCTATATATGGGCTGAAGCAATCTTCAAGACAGTGGTACATAAGGTTCTACTTGGCCATCACCACTTTTGGATTCACGATGAGTGAAGAATATCATTATGTATACATGAAACGGTCTAGAAGATCTTTTCTGATACTATCTCTATACGTAGACGATATCCTGTTAGTTGGTAATGACATGTAATAGTTGATATTGACTAAAGATTGGCTATTCTCGAACTTTGAGATGAAAGACCTCGGTGAAGCCAACTTTATTCTTGGGGTAAAAATCATCAGGGATCGCCCTAAAAATTTTTTCGGCTTGTCTCAAGCAACCTATATACAAAAGATCTTAAAGCGGTTCAGGTTGAAAATTTTAAAAGCTATTAAAACCCCTATAGATAAAGCTACCAAGCTAGACAGGAAATTGTGTCCCCAGACTGAAGCCGAGAAATTGGCTATATCCTTAGTACCTTATGCAAGCGCAGTAGAGAGCTTAATGTATGCTATGCTTTACACCAGATCGATATAAGCTATATAGTTGGTATAGCCAGCCGTTATCAGAGTAACCCGGGATAGTCTCATTGGCAAGCCGTCAAATGTATATTCCGCTATCTCAGAGGACCAAAAGACCTAATGTTGTGTTTTGAAGGCACAAGCCTCAAACTTAAAGGATATTTTGATGCTGCTTCGGGTAATGGCACCGACGAGGGAAAGTCTACTTCAGGGTATGTATTCTTACTCGGAGGAGGAGTTATCTCATGGTCGAGTAAGAAACAGATATGCACAGTTCTTTCATCTATGGAGGCCGAGTACATTGCATGTTCTGTTGTAATTTAGGAGTGTGTATGGATTCACAGATTTCTATTGGGTCTGGGTGTTGTACCGAGTGTTCGTCAGTTTATATCACTGAAGATAGACAATACTTCTGCCATTGACTTGGCAAAGGACTCCAAACACCACCAGAAATTTAAGCACATTAAGATCAAGTATCATTATGTCTGTGATCAAGTGAGAGATAAGAAGGTCACCCTCAACTACATCCCTACTAAGGAGATGATGGCTGATCCCATGACGAAACTTATACCTAGAGATCTATTTCAGGTTCACGTCAAGCAAATGGGATTGAGGAAAGCTTGAGTGATGTATTTGTTTTGTAGTACATTTGATCTTTTATTAATGAATAACACATTCAATTCATTCAATGTTGAACACTAATATAAACTAGGTAAGCAAATCATCAGCATTTACTATGAGATCATGGAGGATTTCTATTTTTTGTCAACAGGCTGGTCACACACTCGCACGAGTTGACTATCCTTGAATGTACATGAGAGGTACATTTGGGGCCATGTTTATACATTGCAGTATGAACTTCTCTTTATTTTGAATAATAAAGGATGAGAATATGAGTGAGTCGTATCCGCCTATAATCTTATTAAGATTGAAGATGAGATTGATAAAGTCGAATAATATAATCGCACCATTCTTTTACATGCGATCAATGTTATGGCCTAAATTTATAGCAAGGTTATGAGGTTATGAGATGAGTTGTACCTCATGTAGAATAACTTGCGTATTGTAGACCCAACATACACCAAGTATTATCTACTTTACGACGTGGATTGTAGCCACGTGTGGGGACCTTTTGCCTATAGATTGCTTTGATTCTATCTAATCATTGTACGTGTGAGTAGCCAGTCCCGTAGGTGACTCTTTGTGTCCTTAGCTACCCTCTTCTTGTGTATATGAGGATGAGATTGAGTGTCGATACTTTAGTGTACTATGATGAAAGGTCCTTGATTGGCCAGACTCAGAAATGCTAGGAAAGTGGCTTGATTAATTCCAAATTACATATCTGCATGGGGAAGATCCCGTGACAGCTACACCAAGTTTCTAGAACTATATATATGCACTTGAAGACTTATCTGCTGGCAGTATTGAGTTATTTTTATTAGACTTTTGTAAATATTTTTCTTAAAAAGCATGTATAGATAAGTTTTGCTTTAAATTGGTTTTAGTCGAAGTTTGTGAAAAATTAAGTTTTTAGAATAACTCCATAAGTTTGATAAGTGTGTATGTTGGCCGAGTACTCCATATCGAGAGTTAACTCCATTCGGTGTGGCCATGCAGACTTGGACAGACATTGCAAAGCTTGAGTTCTTGAGTACTAGTTAGGTGGTCACTTAGTACTTAAGCAACTGTGAGAAGATTACAGTGATCTAGCTGGTCCTACGCCTCTGATTCTTTTGATCGCGATGTTTGGTCTTTGATTGTTATTAGGTAAGTTAGATGAATAAATTTTTGTGTCTATCCCATTATGTGATTGAGTGGGAGATGTTGGACGTAGGCCAGTGGGGCCCACTCGTGAGCAATCACTAGTAGGTGGGTCCCATGTGGTTAGGCTTCTTCCGACTTTTTCCTTTCTGTTGAAATATCAAATTTAATTTTGAATTTGATTTTGGATAGGAGATAGGGAGAAGACCGGATAATCTGGTCTCATCCCATCCCTTCCTTTCTTATAAAAAGGGATAGCTTTCCTCTTGTAAATAGCACTGAGTTATAAGAAATATAGAAGGTATACAGAGAGAGATATAGTGTGCACAGTAATCTGTCTATTTTGGCTTGTCCTTGGGACGATCTAATCCATAGATCGCAATCCGGGGCCACTTATACCATAGGATCAGAGGTGTGAATAGATCCATTTGCTCCAATATTATATAGGTGGGTCATTGGAGCGTCAATCTTTTGCTTTGTGAGGGTTCCAAAATTCGTGTAAACCGTCAGACAACAAATGAGACTTTATCGGCACTCGAAAGCGCCGATGAATGGGTATGTCCGAAAAAGTATTCGTGGCGCTAGGTGAGTTTTAGCGGCGCTTGTCTAAGCGCCACTAATTATACATTGCCATGACGCGAATAAGCGCTGCTAAAAGTCGATTCGAGCACTGGGAGAATTGGTTTCTCAACACTTTTTCTCATGAAAAAGCACTGTAAACTTTCTACACAAGCGCCGCTTGTATAGATTTGTAAGGCCCTAGCATTCTAGTAATTATTATTATTATTATTATATATAATTCAATCAAAACCTGTATTTTTTAAATATTTGAAACATAAAAATGATGTTACACAAATAAAATTGAATATTAAACAAAATTTATATTACTAGACAATAAAAAAAAATATATAATATTTATTACAATAAATTGAAAATGGGAGGACCTTCCATCCACATGGAATTGAATAATCTGGACCACAGAAATTTAGTTTCTTAATACAAATTGTGGGAACATTATAATAAATGTGCTCTTACATGCATGATTCTATAAACATATATACAAAAAAGGTCCACCATAAGTGGATGGTGTACCTTTAAATCTGACATCCTTGAGGGCCTTTCGGTGCACAAACTTGACTATGTTCCCACATCTGAGAGCTTCATTAATGACCTTCAATTAAAAAAACATTAAAAATCATGCACATCATTGGAAACAGGCTAGAAAGTGAGAAAAATAATAATAAAAAGAACAAGGAGGACAGAGAGAAAAAGCAATAAACAAAAGTGTTAATCTAGTATGTGTGTTTTGCACCATTCATTAAAAGTAGGCTGATCCAGTACAAAGCTTTTTAGCTTGAGTTTGACCTATAATTCTAGGTGTGGGCCCATTTTGATTTGTGCATAACATCCAATCTAATTAACTACCTTTAGACCTCTTCATGTTCTCCTTGGCACTCAAAAGAAACTCAGGTGGCTGTGGTGTGGCCCAATTTTAATTAACTAGCTTGAGTTTGACCTACAATTCTAGGTTGAAGGCGGTTTGTACAAATGAAAATATATAAAGAGCAGGCAGGCTTAGATAAAAATTATAATACCCAAATAACCAGCCTGAAGCAGAGGCAAAACTCTAAGATATGAAATACAAACCCTCCATATGGCTTTGAAGAATATGAAGGAATAGATCCATAGCCGTTCCCCCCACCTTCATTTAAAGAAAAAAAATGAAAGGAGATGAGTTACCTAAACAGGGAAAGATGTTGCATTTTTGAATGCATGAACCTTCATTTAAAGCAAAAAAAAAAAGAAAAAGGATATAAGTAACTGAGGAGGGAAGACATTGCATTTTGAACGCATGAAATGATTCAGCCCAAACCCAACTTTGATTCAAAGACATACAACTAATGCAGCAGTTTTTAATGTTGGATACTAAGACTCGTGGCAAGATATAGCCTTTCAGTTCTAAAGTTTGACTAGACTGAGTTGATAAAAACTTGCCTATAATCAAAGGAAGACATGGAGAAGAAAGTAAGATGACAGGAGAAGAAACATACTTGTTGAGTCCAAAGAAGAAGACAGAATAAAGTCCCCAAGAGGACTAAATGTAGTTGAATAAACAGGCCCAGCATGACCCAAAAGTCCCCAACATTTCTGTTGTTGGCAAGTCCCAACAAGCCTTTTGCTTGGATTAAACATTACACTAAACCTTGTCCGGTGAAAGGTTGCGTATGGTGATATCCATTGCCACTTGTCCCACAAAGATTGTTAAGAGCCACAATAACTCAAACGACCTAATCAGGATACAGTCCAATAAATTAAAAAGATGCAGAAATGGAATTTCAAGAAAATTCAGTATATACCGAAGAGCAACAGTTCCAGGGCGGTATCGATGGGCCTTCTTCACTCCACCAGTAGTTGGGGCAGACTTACGGTCAGCCTAACATTTAAATTAAAAAAAAAAAAATTTGTTAGATCCATCTTGTTCTCCTATTCCCATGTTAGACACCATGAACTAAATCATACCGAAATTACTCAAGTTAAGATAAATAGAAACCTCAAAACCATTTCAAAATAATGTAACCAATTCTTTCTACATCAGTTGAATCTCAGGGCACACAGACATGGAAATTTTGTAGTACCATCTCTCTTCATACTATAGACCACTAAAAACACTTCAAAAAAAAAAAAAAAAATTAAGAAAGGAAGAAGGAAGGAAGGAAGAAAAGAAAAGAAACCAAAACAAGAATATTGACATAAAATAGAAAAAAAAAATTCACATTCTTAAGACAACCCATAACAAATCCCACCAACCTCACATACCTGATTTCTCTATAAATCCAGTTATATGGCTTCTAACCTTCCAAGACAGACAATAATCTTGGATATTATCTAGGGATACAATGATCTCTGAGTTAATCAAAATCCAACTAGCAGATAGGTGCCTGGATGATGGGAACTGGACGATTGATGAGTTTTTATTTATTTCTTTATATCTATTGCAGATTTTTTTTTCAATTTTCTAAGAAAATCATAGGAAATTTTACAATTACATACCAAAGTATCTTTTGCAGATTTTTTTGCAATTTATTTCTTTATATCAAAAGCATTCTAATTACAATGGCTATGAACCATTAGATTTACAAGCACAACACTAAATATATCTCCATCCCTACAGAAGCCAATTCAGGGAAAAATCACGTATCAATATCTTGAATACAACTAAAGAAAAAGAAAAAGAAAAAAAGTAGATGCTTCACAATTATCTTTAATTATGAAAACAACATAACTTTGAAACACTCAAAAGTGAGAGTGCAATGGTAACACAATTATCTTTAATTATGGAAAAAACTTTGTTAAAAGAAAATACTCTCCTTGCATCTTTACCATGCTTAAGAGGATTTACAATCATGATACTCCCATTTTCTCCAATGTAATCTACAGTTGTCTGGCCATCCGCTTGCCCTGGTAAGAAGGGTCTCACTCTACAGTAGACCCTAATACACCCCGCAAAGAATGACAAAAAAAAAAAAAAAAAAAAAAAAAAAACCGATGTTAGGCTTCAAAGCTCCTACAAAATTAATATAGCCTTCAATCCTACAAATGCCAGGTAGTAACCTTTAAGTTCTTGTTCTTAATTGAAGAGCGTGCGATTTTCCTCGAGCACTTTATGATAGGAAGATGCAGCCTGTTCCAAGCCGTTGATATGATGTTCTGAGGTGACAAAAAGCAAAAACTGGTCAATGAGCTTTTCTCTTTTAAATAAAAGCCTAATATAGCATTAGTACTTTGCAAACCGTCATAATTCATCTTCTAAAAAACTTTTCAGCATTCACTGTTACCACAACCCAAGCATTAGTTTCAAGGAGACAATTCAATTCCTTGTCTTCTACAGAAGTTTCATAGTTTATAAAGGATGGGTTGCACCACCTTCAATGTGATAATGTTGGTCACAATTCTGCTTATCTAAGGCACATGTTAGGTGAGATCCCATGCAAATTGACTCTATAGTCACATTCTTTGAGCATGTCCAAGTCATTGTCATTAAGACTAGCTAGCTCTATTCATAGATGTCCTATGGTTGATGCAGTAGAGTAACTCCCTGTTCACTATCAGTTTCTCAAGTCTTTCTAACATTACGCTAAGGAATCAAGTCTTTTTAATGTGAGGTGTATCATCATCATATCAAACTTAAATTAATTGAAGGGAAAATCCCAGTCATACACTTATATTTGCAGTATAGTTACAGTTATCCCGAGAAATAATTTTCATGACTTTTTCTTCTTAATAATAATAATAATAATAAATAAATAAATAAAAACCTTACCCCAAATAACTTTTTAGAGGAATGAACCAGCTCTAGTGCTGCTAGTCCTCATGGTAACAGGGTGTTTTTTCTAATGAAGAAATAACTTTTCCATCTCCAAATGCAACAGATCAGCCTAAGTTCCACCTACAACAATAGCTTTGATGAGGATCTAGGTCCCTTGCAGCTTCACCTTCTGTAGTACCTACATCAGCAACTTCATCCCATGCATACTTGAGGTGGCAGTGGGTAGTGAACTGGTCATATCGTTGCTTGGGTGGGGTGGCTGGATGTCCTCTGTTTTGATTATGCTATCTGGAGTAGCAGGGATGCAGGTTGTAGGTGGAGTTGTTGATTTTGTTTGGTAGGTAATGGTGTTGGTGGGCCTACTTGGTATGATGGTTGGTTAGGGGTGATAGTAGTGTTAATGGAAGTAGTTGGTCTTTTGTTTGTCTTTTGTCTGTTGAATATGGTTTGTTCGTGTATCTCTTACAGTTGATCAATTGAAAGGATATTCTGGGATTAGTCTATTCATGATGGGAGCTGTCACACCAATGTTTAGCATATACAAACCATGGCTCCAAATATACAAATTAAGTTCCAAATGGAGAAGTTCCCTAATTTGAAAGAATAAGGAATTCAAACGTCAATATTTACAATTTCATATATTCGTGAACTCAGCTTCAAGAAAAACTTGACAATCTAGCAGAGTGGTGGACGATGCACAGATAGAAATTAGTTATGACTTACAAGTTGCATACGTTGCATAAAATTAATTCAAATTAAGCTAGCCAAATTATGGGTTCCTGTTTCGATGTATCATGAACCAAAAATCAAGATTATTTGTTATCTATGAATATTAGATTGGTGGATACTAATTGGGTGGTTAAAAATAAAAATAAAAATGTTCAATGGTCCTGTTTCAACAAACAAGGGTCTAAAAACCAGAGGTTAGGATTGTTCAAGAAATCTGATTTCTGGACTGAACTAACGATGGTTTGACAGTTTAGTAGGTTTAGTTTGAATTAAATGCATGCTGTTTATGGGTACCTGTGTATCAAATCATCCTGATAAATAAATAAATAAATAAATGTAGTTATCTGACTTTGCAACAAGTGTACCCGAAGTTGCTGTTATCTTGGCATTGCTAACAAAACTTTTGGAATTGAACTGCAAAGGATGGAATCTGATCAAGGCGAAAAATCAGCCTCATAGCATTGCTCTTAATCTCATCGACTTCCTGAAATTGAACAGTTAATGAGATAAATATAATTTAATGAGTTCCTGGAAATAAACTGAATTTGGAAAAAAATTGCAATTAGAGAGAAATCCTTTGTAACCATTGTTTTATTACAGACAACCACTTAAACTTGGTGTCCCACATTAGCACCCAAATTGATAGACACATCAAAGGCCCAACCCAATAAACAATTAAAAGAATAATACATCAACATAGGACAATTGTAAGAACTTCCATTACCTATGAATGAACTTCAGTTTGATATAGACTTAGCAATGACTATTACTTCTAATGGTAGATTCATAACATCTTTCTGACATTCACTTGCTCTTGACAGTGTGTGCAGGAGAACTACAGGTCCCAAGCATTCACCAATAATAACAATTGATTCCTTGGTCATGGCTTTCCGAATTCAAGAGGATAAGATGAAATGTAGTCTCCTTGGTACGTAGTTTGCATCCCTTCCTACTTGCTACTATCTAGATGATGATAGTCACATATTAGAATCATTGATATGACCTGTATATTGGAGTCCATATGAAATACATGAGGTATACACAAGGGGCTTTTTATTTTTTATGAATGGGCCCATTGTAGTGACCTAAAATGATGATATTATGGTCCATGCACCAAAAATCTGAAAGGGGGCTAAAAAATCCCTCTGCTTAGTTACATCCACACAAAACATTGCTTGTTGAGCCATTTCATCAAACAATTAGCATGCATGAAATACAAGAGGTATTACATAGGGGAATTTTTAGTTTTCACAAGCGTGCCCATTTTTAAGTGACCTAAAATGACGATATTATGGTCCACGCACCAAAAATCTGAAAGGCAAAACAAAATCTGAGAGAGAGAGAGAGAGAGAGAGAGAGAGAGAGAACCCTGATGTAAGCAAAGAATAGAGAAAGAGCAACATAGAGATGAAGAGATCGAACCTGTAGACAGGAGCCTCCGATTCCATCGATTTCAAAAGATCAAACCTGTGCGAATGATAGATCTTTGTTGATTCAAGTTCGAAAATTGTCAAAAATTACAAAAGAAATTGGGAAAAGGAAATCATATCGTCAAGCTTGTTATCTGATTTTTGGAGGAAGGAAGGCCCTTTGACTCTTCGATTGCTCTTGCTCCTGCTAAAAGGATTGAGCTTTGGAATGTAGGTGTTGCTTCTCTAAGCATTGCAGAGCATAGAAGCAACTCTCGATTGAGAGATTTCAGAAGTATCTAGAAGAAATGATGATAAAGATGAAGGAAAAGGAAAAGATGTTATCATCTTTGGAGAGAGAGAGAGGTGCAAGTAGAAGGAGACAGAGAGAGAAATTTTAGGGTTTTTATTTTTAGACGAGAGAAATGAGATAAAAGCTAACGAATTTGTGCTTTCCTTGGACTTTAACCAGTCGGTCATTTCCCACATGAGGGCCGACCTCACGAAGTCATCAGTGATTCATATCTAATGGGGCAATTTTATGTCAGCTGCAAGTAGAAAAGCGCCGCTAACTCTCACCTATCTTGTAGTGAGATCTTGATGGCTCACCTTCTGCGCTTACCAACAAATTTCACCAACTGAATTCTAATATCTTGTTGTATGTGGCTATGTATGTATATATCCATGCATGGGTGTATGCATCCATGTATGTGTTTATTTTAAGAGGTGTGCATTCTAGTGGTACCAGTACCACCACAAACTTCCCGTGGTACCAGGCAATGTGGAGCTCACTGATGTATTCATGAATCTGACCTGTCCATCAGATGCATCACCTTAAAAAATGCTTTGATCCCAAAATCATCCCGATCCAAAAATCAGGTGGACCACAACACAAAATGTTGAGAGGGAATGTTGGCCATTGATTAGAGTGGTTGGCCCACAATGATGTGTATATAAAATCTCTGCCGTTCAGACCCTTCATCCAGTCTAGATGAAGGGCCGAGCCAAAAATCAAGTTGTTTTATGACTCAGGTGGCCCATGTGTTAGCATCCCTTCCTAGCTTGTTCCCTTTGGTGTGGCCCACTTGAGTTTCGGACCGGAATGAATTTATTGGTGATAGACGGGCCCCACATCTTCCCTGCACCAGCACACCCATTTTAAGATGCATTGAGTTAGTGGTGATTTGGGTATAAGACCATCTTGCTTTTTCTTTACTCGCTTAGGAAAAGATGGCTGAATGGCTGAATGGCTGTATCTTTATATTTAGATTCATTGATTAAGATGAAAATTCGTTGATTGGAATCAACATATATAATAGACTGGGCATAGTTAGAGCTGGGCATTGAGTCGAGTCGGACCTAGTCGGATTGAGTTAGGGCTGACCTGACTCGATCTGGTTTTGAAATAGGCCTGACCCGAACTCAACCCGACTCAGTACCAAGTCCAGCATGCCTGACCCGATCTGAGTCCGAGTCTGGCCTGGACTAATCCGGACCGAGTTCGACCCAGTCACAAGTACTGAGTCAGGTCGGGTGGAGCGGGTATCCACAGGCTGAAATCACGACTCAAAACCTGGATTCACTAGCTAGAATTGCAACCTTTCCATCAACTAGATGGCATCTCAAATATGAAATGTTATATATGAGTTATTATTATTATTATTATTATTATTATTATTATTATTATTATTATTATTATTATTATTATTATTATTATTTTAATATGTATATACGAGTTGAGTTTCGGATTGAGACGAGTCAGTACCAAGTTGGGTTTCGGGTCGGGTCGAGTTGAATTACTGGGTGACTCGAACTTGACTCAGTTTGAGTTCAGATTAGATGAAGTCAACTTGATTCGGATCGACTCACCCACTTGGTTGGATCAAGTCGGATGGATCGAGTTTGCCGAGTCGAGTCATCCTGTGCCAGCTCTAGTAATAGTCTATCCATTGGACCTGTGGCTGTTTTAGGCTCTCATAGCCGGTCCTTAGCTAAAGGAGGGCATTCCATAACTTCCAACATGAATCCAACTGGAAAAGGATTCATGTAGCCATTCCCAATTAGTTAGGATAAGGATATGATATGAAATTCTTCACTTAGGCTCTCTTTGGTAGATGCCCAAAAATGAGTTTATCTCTTTTTTGTTGACAGTAATTATGTATCTTAAAATATTGATCTCCTATCACATAATGAGTTCATGTAAACAATAATTCTGTAATACGTCATTACTGTTAACTAAAATGAGATGAATTCCTTGTAAGGCGACTGCCAAACAGGTTTTTTCTTCCTCTCCATAAACCCCAACCTACATGTTGCTTAACTTGTTGGAAAAAATGGAAAATAAGTGAGTTGAGAGAAGGTTGGTGTCATGAATCAAGTTGAGAAAGCAATAGCAAGGGGGAGGGATTTCATATCTGTGTGTAGTGTGATCATTTAGACAACTGGTATATGGGGCCTGCCGTGGTGGTCTGTGTATGGCATCCAATCTGTCAAACAGGATGATCTAATCATCTGGTGGGTATGCCTCAAAAATCAGGGTGATCCAGTCATCAGGTGGGCTGCATGATAGACAAAAATATACATCAACACAAACCCTCCCACAATTTAGTGTGGGGCCCACCATGATGTGTGAATCTTGTCCAACCTCTCAGTTAGGGTTGTCCCACCATGAAAATAGACAACCCAATGGTTAGGCTGATCCAAAAACCGGTGGTTTTGTCCATAGGTTGGTACTGAAGAACTTGTGCAAAACAGCAGCAGCAATCGCTTCTTCTCTCTAAATTCAGCAGAATGGATATGCAAGTGAAGCTAGCAATGGTGGTGAAGGTGATGGGCCGCACCGGTTCAAGAGGACAGGTGACTCAGGTTAGGGTCAAGTTCCTGGATGACCAGAATCGACTCATCATGCGGAACGTGAAGGGGCCCGTCAGGGAAGGCGACATCTTCTCACCCTGCTCGAGTCTGAAAAGGAAGCAAGGAGGCTGCACTGAGCAAGGTTCTGTTCCCCAACTCCCTGGTTTTGTTAGGTGTGTTTTCATTTACATTGGCTATTGCAAAATCCTTTGAACTTTGTACGAGAGAGGGACTGACCGCTAAGATGAAAATCACAGGATTTGGGATTGATTTAAGCTTTTAGACTTGATTACAGGAGAAGTCATCAAAGAACTTTTTAGGTTGTGAGGAATGCTAAGCTCAATGTTGCTCTTGCTATATATATATATATATATATATATATATATATATATATATATATATATATATATATATATATATATATATATTATAATTATTATTATTATTATTTTTTAATAAAAGGTGGTCTTGTCCACAAGAAAATTAAAGTTTTTAGGTGTTTTCCATTGTTTTCTATGGATAATTCGACCGAAGAACAAAGGCTTTTTTGCCCCTCATTGCAGAAATTTGGGCAAACTCACTGTTGGAGTGAAGGGTTTTGACGTCGGCATTTGCAACATAAGATATGTTCAAGCATGACCCATCATCATTCAATTGGTGGCCGCCATGTAACTGATCAAGACCTCACAAACATCAATGTTCCTTTGCCATGTGGATTTTGGGACTCAAAGGCAACCATTGAGGGTGGTGGGAAGGAGGCAGCTGACTCTATTTTAGCTAGCATTTTCTCTTACTTAAAAAGAGTGATGGAAAAAAATCAGCCTCTTGAACAAATCCTCTTCCTTTCAATGAGTAGGTTACAGGCCATATGAGAGTGAGAGACTCGCTATGGTAGTGGAGGTGAGGTCCTTTTTTGGGCTCATCAATAACTGTCAATGGTTCATCAAAGATTAGTCGGGGTGGGCTGTCAATTAGCACATCTTCTGAAAAAGGATCCAGTGTGGCGATGGACCAAGAGTATTGGGCGACATTCAATAATCTCAAGGAGCCCCTCTTACAGGAACTGGTCATTGTCCATGTGCACATGGTATGAAGACCATTTTAGTTATCATGGTCTATAGTTGTGGGCATGGTTTTAGAACTTGACTTACCATGAGCCCCCCATTCAAACATGGAATCTTGCAAAGCCAAAAACTGATGACCAGAACCTGTTGAAAAAAAGAAAGATGCAGCTACGGCATACAATGAAGATGATTTTTTGAACTCTCGAGAGAGAGACTTTTTATGTATATTCAATCAGTGCAGATTACAATTGCAAAGACCACAAAAATGATACTTAGGTGCAACCATAAATTTCAGATTTGCAATGGTCCCTCAGCAGGCTGGAGCCTTGAAGTCCTTGAAGACAGCAAAGACAATCGATGACTGAGCAACACTCACAGGTTTCGAACTGTCGACTTGGGTTGGTTTCAAATCAGGGATGTCGCCATTTTCTGTAAGCTCCAACGGTGACCCATTGAGCAGCATGGTGGTGCTCTTTAGATCACCATCTTTGGCACTCAAATGATACTCATCTCTTTGCCCACCTGCTACAGCTTGCGCTGAAGCTTCCAATGGAGGGTATAAGTTCAGGTCGCTGGCCAGAGTAACGTTGAAAGATGTCGAGTTGGATAGATTAATCAGAAGCAGAGTAATTCCAGCACCCTGAGAGAGAGAGAGAGAGAGAGAGAGAGAGAGAGAGAGAGAGAGAGAGAGAGAGAGAGAGAGAGAGAGAGAGAAATTAAATAAGAATATGTTCTTTAGTAAAAAGAATATTTGAACTGGCCGTACATATCAGTTTCACTCTAGCAACAAGTCTCTTGAAGAATTAAAAATATAAAAATGAAAATAAAAAGACTATAAGTCTTGTAATTGGTTTACTTATAATTTGAGACATAGCAAAATATCAAGATTCTAAAAGCCACTAAAAAATGTAAAGTGTTTAGGGCCTACAAAATGATTTATAAGAAATTATAGGCATCTAAACAACACTTATAGTGTCTTTACCTGTAAACCTTTTACAATGATTTTACAAACATCCAAACGACTCCTAAGTTAAAAAGTTTCTTGCGAAACATTTCATTACAAACATCTTTTCCCCACAAACAAAATTGCTTCATTTTGAAATCATCAATGAAGGAAATAAAGTCAACAAATACAAACAAATTTGAGACAAAAAAGGAGAAGGTAAAACCACATTAAGTAGAAGATGATCGTACTCCATTTCTATGGCAATGAGCATATGCACGTAAGTACGCCGAGCCATTGTGATTGGTAGCACGAACACCTTTCCCCATTAACCGGTGGAAAAGAAGAGCACTGATAAACAGTAAAACAACATAAAAGGATTAGTCAACGGTTCTATAATATAAAGATAAAAGATTACTAAAAATGTAGGTATTTCGGCTCTATAGTTTCAAAACTCACCTATAATAGTCTGGGTTAGGTACCATTGTTGTGGTGTTGAGGAGACCGTAGTTTCCACCGATCAAAGTCTGCCTGCAGAAAACTTTGTGGTTATACGTCAATGTCATACCAAGCTGATCCAAGAACCTGTTACAAACACAACGAATCAATCAGTCGATTTCTTATAGTTGGATTCATCTAAAGCTTAAGATATAGATGTATTTGTAGAGATAAGGATATATAGCTAGTTGGATCTGCGTGCCCCATGACCATTCTTATCTGGCATGTATTATGATCTTTTAATTTTGGAATGCACATTGTGTTGCCAGTATGTATACGTGTGTATGCATACATTTCCTCTTGCATATGAATCCTTAGTGGGTTATAAATGTTATGGAAGATTTTCCTCTAATTTTTTATGGTGTCCTTTGTCAAATTTGACAATATTCCATTGGGCCCACATTGCTCGCTGTAAATTACAATGCTCGGAGCCGATTTCAGACTCATGGACATCACGATGAATCGAGCTAGATGGTTCATTAGGTCCAGGCAATAGATGGAAATGGTTCAGATTGTCTTAAGGAAGCAATTGTTCCGAGTCATAGGCAAGATGGTATCATCTTCTCATCATTGTCTTTTCGGGTGCCCCTGAAGAGTGAGCTGGACCAAACGGACAGTCGAGAATGATTGATCATTCCCATCTATCCAAATGCAGTTCATAGAACTAAACAACTTGGTACAATTTCGCCAGATACATAGTTTCAGGGGTGATACTAGAAGAAGCAATTTGGAAAACCAACATGAAAACAGATGCATGAATAACATCTATAGGAAAGAAAGAGAAAAGGGTCCATCACCAGAAGCTATTAACAAAGGCATGTGATACGAGTGTTGGTAAATGCGGAAGATGAGCCCTCAAGATCTGACGGTCTACACGTAATTTGGAACCCTTACAAAGCTGAAGAACAGTACTCCAATGGCCCACCTATCTACTACTGGAGCAGATCGAACTTTTCACACCTCTGATCCTACGGTATATAGTGGCCTCGGATTACTATGGATGGACCAGATCGTCCTAAGGACAAGCTAATATAAACAAACTATAGGATACTCTCTTCCTCTCTATATTCTCACCGTGTTTCGTATGAATCGATTGCTTTTCATGAGAGAAGCGCACTCCTTATATAACAGAGGAAAGAGAGTTTAAGTGGGATTGTGATAAGACCACATGAGCCGATCACATCCCTAACAGAAGAAGGAGAGTTTGGGTGGGATTGGGATAAGGCCACATCATCCGGTCTTATCCCTATCTCCTATCATAAATCAAATTCAAAATTGAATTTGAAATATAACAGAAGAGGAAAAAGGCCGTAAGAAGCCAAAGCCCGTGGGACCCACCCACTAGTGATTGCTCACCAGTAGGCCCCACTGGCCCACGTCCAACATCTCCCACTCAATCACATAGTGGGATAGGCACATAAATCTGTCCAATTAACTTGCCTTATAACAATCAAATACCAAACATCGCGATCAAAAGAATCAGAGGCGTGGGACCAGCTGGATCACCATAATCTTCTCACAGGTGTTTAAGTACTCAGTGACCACCTAACTAGTACTCAATAACCCAAGCTTTGCAATGCATGTCCTAGTCCGCATGACTACACCGGATGGAGTTAACTCCCGATCCGGAGTACTCGCCAACATACGCACTTATCCAACTTATCGAGTTATTCAAAAACTTGATTTTTCACAAACTTCGATTAAAACCAATTCAAAGCAATACTTATTTATATATATGCTTTTTAAGAAAAAATCTTGTTTGCAAAAAGACTAATAAAAACAACTCGATCTTATGCCGGATGGATAAGTCTTCAAGTGCGTATTTATAGTTTTAGAAACTTGGTGTAGTCATCATGGGATCTTCCCCACGCAAATGTGTAATTTGGAATTAATCAAGTCAGCTTTCCTAGCGTAACCGAGTCTGGCCAATCAAGGACCTTTCGTCATTGTACACTAAAGTAGCGACACTCAATCTCATCCTCATATATACAAGAGGAGGGTAGCTAAGGACACAAAGAGTCACCTACGGGACTGGCTACTCTTGCAATGATTAGATCGAATCAAAGCAATCTGTAGGTAAAGGGTCCCCGCATGTGGCTATAATCCATATCGTAAAGTAGACAATACTAGGTGTATGTCGGGTCTACAATACGCAGGTTATTCTACATGAGGTATGAGGTATGACTCATCTCATAACCTCATAACCTGACTTTAATTTCAGGCCATAACATTAATCGCAAGTATAGGAATGGTGCGATTATGTTATTCGACTTTATCGGTCTCATCTACAATCTTTATTAGATTGTAGGCGGATACGACTTACTCATATCCTCATCCTTTATTATTCACAATAAAGGGAAGTTTATACCTCTATGTATAAACATAGCCCCAAATGTACCTCTCTTGTACATTCAAGGTTGGTCAACCCGTGCAGTGGGTGACCACAGCTGCTTCAAAAATAGAAATCCTACATGATCTCAAGGTAAATGCTGATGATCTTCTTACCTAGTTTATATTAGTGTTCAATACGGAATAAATGGAATATATTATTCATTAATGAAAGATCAAAGGTATTACAAAACAAGTACATCAATCAAGTTTTCCTCAATCCCATCCTCACTTTGACGTGAACCCGAAATAGATCTCTAGCTATAGGTTTTGTCATGGGATCGCCATCATCTCCTTGGTGGAATGTAGAGGGCGACCTTTTATCTCTCATTTGATCACGGACGTAATGATACTTGATCTCAATGTGCTTAGATTTCTGGTGGTGTTTAGGGTCCTTTGCCAAGTCAATAGCAGAAGTATTGTCTATCTTCAGCGATATAGGCTGACGAACACTCGGTACAATACCCAGACTCAATAAAAATCTGCGAACCCATACACACTCCTGAACTGCAGCGCAACATGCAATGTACTCGGCCTCCATAGATGAAAGAGCTGTGGATGTCTGTTTCTTACTCGACCATGAGATAGCTCCTCCTCCAAGTAAGAACACATACCCTGAAGTAGACTTTCCCTCGTCGGCGTCATTACCCCAAGCAGCATCAGAATATCCTTTGAGTTCGAGGCTTGTGCTTTCATAACACAACATTAGGTCTTTTGTTCCTCTGAGATAGCGGAATATACGTTTGACGGCTTGCCAATGAGACTGTCCCGGGTTACTCTGATAACGGCTGACTATGCCAACTGCATAGCTTATATCCGGTCTGGTGCAAAGCATAGCATACATTAAGCTCCCTACTGCGCTTGCATAAGGTACTGAGGACATAGCCAATTTCTCGGCTTCAGTCTGGGGACACGATTTCCTGTCTAACTTGGTAGCTTTATCCATAGGGGTTTCAACAGCTTTTGAATTTTCCATCCTGAACCGCTCTAAGATCTTTTGTATATAGGTTGCTTGAGACAAACCTAAAAATTTCTTTGGGCGATCCCTGATGATTTTTACCCCAAGGATAAAGTTGGCTTCACCGAGGTCTTTCATCTCAAAGTTCGAGAATAGCCAATCTTTAGTCAATGTCAACAATTGCATGTCATTACCAGCTAACAGGATATCGTCTACATATAGAGATAATATCAGAAAAGATCTTCCAGACCGTTTCATGTATACACAATGATCTTCTTCACTCATCGTGAATCCAAAAGTGGTGATGGCCAAGTGGAACCTCATGTACCACTGTCTTGAAGATTGCTTCAGCCCATAGATAGATTTCAACAATTTGCAGACTTTCTTTGGATGCTTTTTGTCCACATAACCCATGGGTTGTTGCATGTATATCTCTTCATCCAAGTCACCATTTAAGAATGCGGTCTTTACATCCATCTGATATAACTCTAAGTCTAAACTTGCGACAATGGACAAGATCATGCGGATTGAGGAGAACTTTGCAACAGGTGAAAAGGTCTTCTCGTAATCAACGCCTTCTTTTTGTATAAAACCTTTAGCAACTAATCGTGCTTTATACTTGTCCACTGTACCATCTGCCTTTCTTTTGATCTTTAGTACCCATTTGTTACCAATCGCTTTGCGATTGGAAGGCAGATCAACAAGTTCCCAGACTTTATTTTTCTCCATGGAAGCGATCTCTTTGTCCATAGCATTCACCCAATCGGCCGAGTTAGAAGATAATAATGCATCCTGATACGAATCAGGTTCATCATCATCAACTGCAACACAAGAGAATGTTTGCCCCTCAATATCGAAGTATCTTCGGGGAATCAATCCTCTTTCGCTTCGACGTAATTCAGGAGCCTGCTGAGATGTCCTCCCACTGTCCTGACGAACTATAGGAGCATCAACATCTTGAAAAGCAGAATTTCCACTCTCCTGAGATACATCGGGTATTTCAAAAAGTTGTATTGGAACCTTTTGCTTCTCTCGGCTTGGGTATCTATCTTCAACGAAGGTCACGTCTCGGGATTCTATCTCAATCCATCGTCCATGATCCTCATAAACTAGAATGTATCCCTTTGAATGCATAGGGTACCTAATGAACACGCATTCAATGGTTTTACTATCAAGTTTACCTCTATGCGGAGTAGGTAGCAAAACATATCCCAAAGATCCCCAAGGGCGTAGGTTGGCTAGAGAAGGAGTCCTCCCAGACCACATCTCATATGGAGTCTTAGGAATAGATTTGGATGGGACTCTATTTAGGACGTAGACGGCACATTAATAGTGCGTCTCTCCCAGAATGTGATAGAGATTGGCTTGAGCCATCACCGATCTAACCATGTCCAATAATGTCCTATTCCTTCTCTCTGCAACACCATTTTGCTGTGGTGTGTAAGCCATTGTGTACTGCCGAACAATGCCAACATTTTCACAATATGATTTAAACGTTTCAGATGTATACTCGCCACCTCTATCAGATCGAAGGATTTTAATCTTTTTCTCAAGCTGATTTTCCACCACAGCTTTGTATTTAAGAAAACAATCAAAAGCCTCAGATTTGTGTGAGATGAGATACACATATCCATAGCGCGAGTAATCGTCAATGAAAGTGACAAAGTATTGACATCCGTTTCTGGCATGTACATTAAAGGGTCCACAGATATCTGAATGGATTATCTCTAGTGTGCCCTTTGACCTAGCCGCTTTGGGAAATGGTTTCTTCGAATTCTTCCCGGACACACAATGTTCACAAAATGGCAAATCAACTTTGGATAAGGAGTCTAACAGACCAGAACGTACTAGTCTTGTCATACGATCCTTTCCAATGTGACCTAACCTCACGTGCCATTTTTGAGATTCGATATTTACGCTTTCATTCGACATAGCAGACAAAGCAATAGATGCATTATCACATTCTACGTCTAGAATAAATAAATCTGAAATTAAATTACCCCATGCATAGATGAGGTTATTCTGTCTCAAAGAAACTCTTGTCCTAGAAAATCGAATATCAAAACCATCAGCTAATAACCTAGAAACAGAAATTAAATTCCGACGCATCCCCGGTGCATATAGAATATCATGGAGTATGATTGTTCGCCCTATGCGCGTACGTAGATGGAAAACGCCCATGCCTTGTACGTCTTCAACAGCATTATTGCCCATGTACAGCTTGTAACTCCCCTTGGCTACAGGCCGGAATTCCTCGAGTCCTCGACGACTACTTGTCACGTGCTTTGTTGCGCCTGAATCCAAAATCCACTCGTTAGATATAGTATCAACGGAAAGGATTTCAGAACAAACGCCTACATACAAAGTATCTAGTGACTGAGAAATTACCGTCTTTTTATGGGCGCATGCATTGTCGAGCATAATGGCTGAATTTCCACAGACAAAAGCAGACTACATTTGTCTTTTTTTTTCTTCTTTCCATTCCCCTTCTTGAGATTTGGAGCAGGTGTTGTGGTCTTCTGTTCTTGGTTATTCTTCTTCGCCTTCTTGCGAGCTTTGGACCGTTTATTGTTAGCTTTCCGCTTATGGGTCTCTACTACAAAGGCCCTGGCCGAACTTGGCTGAATTGCATTCATTTCAACCTCACGTACCAAGTGGCCACAAAAGTCTCTGAACGTAGTGATAGAATCAGTATGGTTCAGAATTCTTTTGATTTGGGCCCAAGATTCAGGCAAGGAACGGTGCATGGCTATAATCTTTTGATTTTCAGTCAATTTACACCCAACATTCCTAAGGGCACCCATCATTTGCTCCACCTTACGGATATGATCTTTGATGGGGCAGCCGACGGGCATCCTATACTCCTGAAATTCCAATTCCATTGCCCTAACTCTTGCATCTGACTTCTGCGCATAGGCATCTGTCAGTGCTTCCCAGATTCCCTTAGCGGTTTCATGCACTTCATACGTAGGTATGAGTTCTTTGTGCATGGTGCTAAGAAGAACATTACGGGCTGAACGATTTTGTTTTCGCCACTTATTGTAGCGAGTCATCGCAACCCTATGTTCTTGTAAATTTTCGTTTTCAGCTAAGATGGGTTCCTCTTGAACTACATCGAGTGTGTGAGATATATCATCCTCGTCTAGAAGGCATCGCACCACGCGGGACCAGTCTTCGTAGTTGTTGCCGTCGAAATGTTGTCCTTTCAGTTGTTCAGCGATCAACGCTTTGGTAGCCATCTCTACATTGCATGAGTATCACTACTTAGCTAAGATCTAAGGTATTGACACTAATCATCAGCATTTCTACGTGTTATACAAATTTTCATAATATAAAAGTAGTCAACACATCTTAACGAGATCTGAAAGTCCACATACCCGAATGGGCGGTGTAGAACAATCAAGTTCTCAAATTAAGATGAAATTGGTACTTTTATAAAATTATAATTGTATAACATGCAACCTTCCATTATTTGGTTGCATGCGTCATTTGGTGGTGGAGATTAAACTCCCACTCAGGTTATGCACAACCTTTAGTTTTAGGGAAGATTCTAGCACTGAGTTTTTCTATATGTTCAAATGAAAAATAAGGAGGGCTTAGATCTAAACACATCAAGCCTAATTATTTCACACATGTAAACATCATTAGAAAGAAAATAAAGTGCTTAGATATCAGGAGAGTTCTATCTTCATCTGTGATCACGACCATTAGTGATAGATCTGATCATTACCGTTAATGATCATTGTTGATGATGGATCCTTTCATCAACATTGATCATCATGGTTGATGATCGCTTCGCTCACTAATGATCTCTAGATCAACAGTGAAGATAATATTATAAAGAAAATAATATCATATCATATATATGTGGGCCACACTACTGCTTTGTAGATTAAACATGAATTTAACAAATATCTGCATTCATCTTTTAACAGATCTACACATGTGGAATTAGCAAAACTAAAACATAGTTACTGCACGTGTACATCAGCCAACACGTGTACGGTAACACCACAACACGTGTACACCACAACATGTGCACAGTAGAAACAGTAAACTTGTACAGTAAACGTGTATAGTAGAAACAGTAAATGTATACAGATTACATGTACAGATTACACGTACACGTCAACGAGATCACTGTTTTCATATCAAGATTATGTTACAAAGAATCACGTGTACAAAGAATCACGTGTACTACAACACGTTAGTAATACTTATATACACAAACTTGGTGTGTACACGTGTAAAGTAATCATTAGATGAATAGAAATCACACATGTACAGTATATCGTTTTCACTGTATACACATGCAGAAATCACACATGTGCACACGTCCATCGTATACACATGTACGTAAATCACACTTGTAAGAATCACGTGAATAGCAATCATGTGTTAGCACGTCACATGTAGATCATACGTGTACATCACATGTACTTGATACAACACGCCATCAGTACATGATACACCACCAATCACGTGATTTGCGGCTATGTGTACACCACCAATCACATGATACACCACCCAATCATGTACAATATGTGTACACGTGTACAACAGCCAATCATGTGATACACCGATGGATGGATTTGGATTCATCACATATCTAGTGATGAGTCCTGTGAGTTGCTGACGTATTTACAATTTATATCTTTCAAGTGAATAAAATATTTGACGTGTTTTGGTTGTATACGTCATTTAACAAGTGCGTCTCACCGTTAATCTAAACAGGGATGTTTTTGGCCCTTTGTGAATTATTTTGAACCGTCCATATTGTACACATGGTAGTCGTATGGTGATGGGTTTAATCCAGCATCCATGTTATTCTAGGGAATAATCTAATCATCAATGGGATTAAACTGATTAACGGCCGTTGAACACTTTTTTTTTTACTGTGGTGTGGTCCACTAGATGAGTGGATCTTCCTCATTTTAAACTCCATATCATGACATGATACCGAGAAAATAAAGATTGGAGTGGTTCTTCGAGAAGGCATCATTAGTGGACCTTACCTATCCAACCCTAATTCAACCGAATCTTTCCATGAAAAACCAGGAACATGTTGTTACGTTAATGGGTTTTATCCCATTTTCTCTGTTCCAAGTGTGGGTCGTCCACTCCATAGATCCACCTAAAATTCGGGGCCATGGCCTAAAATCATTTTACAAAACTAATGGAGGGTGTGGATTTATCGACAATTTATCATGGTGAATCCCACCTTGACCTTCAACCGGAAGCAACATCTTCCGCATGCGCTGTTACAGTGCAAGACTATCACGCCCTCAAGAGAATTTCCACCGAAATTCTCCACCGAAAAACTAGGGGCTGATGTCAAAGTAAAGACAAGATTACTGCTGTGATGTACATTAGCCATTCTTGTGTACAGAAATCACGTGTACAACAACTATATATAATGTATACCACCCAATCCACTCCCCACATTGGTTATGGAATCAGATGGGTCCCTCCGTTAATCACTGTAAGGTGTGAAGAGGTGTAATCCTCTTTCAACGTGAATAAAACACATAAAGAGATGGGTCTCACTGTCCAGTAATCCAGACCATTAGTAATGGATCTGGACCGATCATTAGATCATAATCAATGATTTTTATATATAAAAAAAAGATAACACTGATCCAGTGATCCAATCCATCCAAACTAGGTATTGTATATTAAATGTAATCTACCATACATATGCTGATGCAATACCATTCAAAAAATATGGATTCCAATCTAAAAGAAAGGATGGGCCACTTACCTTTCTAGATGAAAATAATCGGAGATCCGCCGTTAAATTGCTTTGATACCACTGTTGGTAAATGCGGAAGATGAGCCCTCAAGATCTGACGGTCTACACGTAATTTGGAACCCTTACAAAGCTGAAGAACAGTACTCCAATGGCCCGCCTATCTACTACTGGAGCAGATCGAACTTTTCACACCTCTGATCATACGGTATATAGTGGCCTGGATTACTATGGATGGACCAGATCGTCCTAAGGACAAGCTAATATGAACAGACTATAGGATACTCTCTTCCTCTCTATATTCTCACCGTGTTTCGTATGAATCGATTGCTTTTCATGAGAGAAGCGCACTCCTTATATAACAGAGGAAAAAGAGTTTAAGTGGGATTGTGATAAGGCCACATGAGCCGATCACATCCCTAACAGAAGAAGGAGAGTTTGGGTGGGATTGGGATAAGGCCACATCATCCGGTCTTATCCCTATCTCCTATCATAAATCAAATTCAAAATTGAATTTGAAATATAACAGAAGAGGAAAAAGGCCGTAAGAAGCCAAAGCACGTGGGACCCACCCACTAGTGATTGCTCACCAGTAGGCCCCACTGGCCCACGTCCAACAACGAGTTTGCCTCCGCTGTTGTATGCACCACCGGATTCTGAAACCCAAGTCGACGACCATGGGCCGAACTCCTTAAGCGTGACTTCAAGGTCATTGTATGTCTGAACTATCCAATCGAGATGATATGGATCTTGCATCTTGTCGAATAGAGTCGGATCAACACCTAAATGAATGAATCCATAAACACCATTAATTTCGCCATCTTACCATACATTAGCACATATATGCACCCATTTGATCAATTCATTGGGCAGCAATGAAAGCATCTTCTCTACACATGCAATCACAATTTACATGTTTGTAAGAAATGCTGAAGACGCCAATGCAAATAATCAGATGGGGTCCACTAAATTCAGAATTCAAAGTAAAATCCTCACTGACCTGCACCAAGGTTGTAGATATGATGACTCACTACATCGACAACGTTGGGCCCCGAGGCTAGAAGGAAGTCATCAAACCACTTTTTCTCAAAGAAACCTCCCGGGGCCATAATCTGTGGTTTTTTCCCGGAATTCTGATATAGCTCGTCGACAAGTTTTCTAAGTACGATCATGTCCTCTCCGTATTGATTAGGTTCTACCTTTGCAGCAATTCCGCCTCCACAGAGTTCATTTCCTGATCGGAAGTGTGCCATATAAAAAATTAGAGAACTTTAAAAAAAATTAAGACATGGGCTATTCAATGTAAGAGCTGAGATTGCGATTGTGATTACCGAATTCCCATGAGTCAATCTTTTGGCCCTTTGAGAGGATGTACTGCATGAAAGCACGAGTGTTTGATGGGTTCCAATTGCCTATGTAAAGAGTATCTTTTGGATCTTGATTTGCCTTCTTTCTCCCAATGAGTGCATTCAGTCCAAATGTTAGCACAGCTCTGCAACCATTCAAACAGAACTGCTTAGTGACTTCATAAAGCAACTGCCTTAAGAACTCTCTACTTAACTGCATTTTAAAGGTGCGTGTTTAGATGTACTATTGAATTTAATTGCAAAATAAGAAAATGCACCAAAACTAGTTTTTGGGTCATTTTCCCTTTGATTAAACTGTATTCGTTGTCACTTGTCCATCCAAACACGACCAAACACTATTTAAAAAACAGCATTACTACTCCAGCATGTGTTGCTGAGAGAATAGAGTTCTTGGTCTCCCTCTACCATGGTTGCTTCTAATGACAAATGGAAAAAAAAAAAAAAAAAAACAAGAATTGAATTGACATTATCATTATCATTCTAAATAAGGTGGATATGATGAATTTGTTGTTTTTTGTTGGCGCTACATTGAGGTTCTCTTTTAGGAGAATTCCTTGCCAGTATTTAAATATCAATCCGTCGAGCCGATCACCCCACGGGTGAGAATGGGAAAACTCAAAATCAGGTGATCCAATCATCAGGTGAGTCACCTTTTGAATTTGATGTTTTTGGAGGTTATTCATTGTTTTCCATGGTGTGGCCCATCTGATGCTTGGATTGGCTTGATTTTTGTGTTGCCCCAATTTCATGGTAGGTGAACCTGCTGAATGATTGGATTCCATACAAACAGCATGGTGGGCCCCATATGTAGCTAGTTGCGAGAAATTTGCTGTGATTGTTGTAGAGGAACCACCCTCCAGACTTTGATGGAACATAATAGGTTACTTCCTCATTTGATGGGACGCATCGAGTTGCAATTCAGTTTACTTGTGCATTTAGATGCATCATTCCAGACTGTAAGCGATCTCGACTCTAATCCGATTGAGAGACGAACACAACTAGAATTTCTTAATCCTCAAGACTCGGGATTCCCACAATTATAAATTACTAGAGCCGGCCTGATTATGGAAACTTTGAAAACTAACCTTATGGAACCAGACGTCATTTAAATCCCATTTGGGAGACCCAAAACCTAGTTCTAGTTCTAGTGTTTTTTTTTTTTTTTCCAGCACAACCAATCCACCTTGTAAGCAGAATCTAAATCGCAACGAAGGAAAGAATGGAAAGGCGCCCTTGTTGTCTTGCCAAGGATTTGAGTGTGGTGAGTTTACTTGAAAATAGCACCACTAGTAATAGGATTTCAACGTAGAACTCGTGTAAGCTATAAATACTATGGAAAGGTACATGGGGGGATACACAAATCTCTTAGATCTCCCACCTATTCTATATGTTTTTGTCATTTTCAATAGAATTATATACAAGCATTTTCCAAAATGTAGTCTCTTATGAATAACAGTACTAAAAGAGAGATACTTACCCTTGGCTTGAAAATAATTCATAGAGTGCATCCCATCTATCCATGTTAAGACAACCATTGGAAAATCCAAACAAGCCACTTTCCTTCTTTTTGAAGTAATGGCATTTGCGAACTGTGCCATTCACATTGTACAAAACTTGGTCTTGCAATGAACCTCCCAGCCTAAGTCTCAATGAGTTGAAAGCTGAAATTTTAAATAGTAGAAATCGTCAAAAGCTTAAAACCATTACTAAAAAAAAAAAAAAAAAAATGCCCAACGATTTATATGTATATGAAGAAAGAGAAATCCTTCTTTTCATACTGTTGAGTTCTGATTTAAACAGTGAATTCCCAAACGCTAAATAAGAAAATCCAATATCTTCACCCACTTACCCTTGATAGCCTTTGGAAGAATTGGGTTACTCAAATTCTGCAAAAAGCACACAAATCCAAGCTTATTTTATAAACTATTAGACAAATGTCATGGATGAAACTAGTTTTAGATGAGAATTTCATGCGGTCACCTGGGTGTGGTCCCTTATGGCGTGTGTATAAACTCAACCTATCTATTAGGGTTGTCCAATCATGAAAATGGGACACTCCAAAAATCAGACTGTTCCAACCATTAGGTGGGCAACACCACATGTAACCATGGACAACCACCCATATTAAAGTTGGCTATTTATTTTAGGTAAAGCTGGGCACAGGACGACTTTACTCGCTACAAATCTGACTCAATCCAATCCAAGTGGGTGAGTTGATCTGGATCAAGTTGACTTCATCCAATTTGAACTCAAACCGAGTCGAATTCGAGTCACCGAGTAACTTGAATCGCCTCGACCCAAAATCCAACTCGGTACTATCTCAACTTAATCCAAAACTCGACTCGTGTATATATATATATATATATATATATATATATATATATATATATATATATATATATATATATATATATATATATATAAAGAAAACTCAAATATGACATTTCAGATCTGAGATGCCATCTAGCTGATGGAGAGGTTACAATTCCGGCAAGTGAATCTAGGCTTTGAGTGGGGATGTTAGCCTGTGAATACCCGTTGCACCCGACTCAACTCGGTGCCAAGTCAACCCAACTCGGTGCTGACTCAACCCGACTCGATACTTGTAGGGAGACATCAAACAAGTCCAACAGATTGGCCCAATCACGAAGATCACCCATCACAAAAATAGGCCAGTCGAGTCATCATGAGGTCCCCGTGTATCTTCAGGCTTTAGGGGTGGTTGACCATTGTTCTATATGGTGTGGTCCACCTGATGATGGGATTATTCTGATTTTATCTATAAGTGATCTTCATGATGTGTTGAACTTGTTGGACGTGCTGGATGTCATAAATACATGATATGGGCCGTACATTACATGCGGTCGCCTATGATCAATTTTCCAAATAAAAAAACCACCCAAAAAGCTCAAAGACAGATACAATGTGTGATCAGGCTTTTGGGGTTGTTGATCATTGTTCTCTAAGGCGTGGCCCACCTGATGATCATGATATGGGCCGCATGCGATCAATCTTTCAAATAAATTAACATAGTTTTCCACGTACCACTTGCATTTGTACATGCATGGATTTGAATAGAAGGAATAGATGCACATACAACTTAAAAAAGATTATGATACATACCAGATTGAGAAGACCGGCTTTCTCCCAAGGGCACATATTATAATTACACTTGCTAGGGGGCCACCAATCAAGAGTGGCACACACAAAAGTATCATCTGTCTTAGCAATGGTGGTCACACCGTTTACCGTAACCGTTATATCATCTCCTATACTTAGAGAAAAATAACAGCACAGAAGAAGAGAGAGAAGGAAGCTCCTGCTAACCATCTCAATCTCTTCCAAAGGTAAGACCCACATTGAAATTCAATCTAAGAAGGTCTTATAAAGGCAGCCAAACCATCTAAATTAAGCAATTTTAGCTAATTAACTATTTTAGTTAGAGAAGGATAAGGAATAAATGTCTAGAATTAGCAGTGTTGACTAGGCACCTCTCTGTCCTAATTCTATTGTTATGAAATTAATGTTAGAATCTTTCTAAAGACTCTCTCCTTTCCTACTTTGTTTGGAAAAGGTCCTATGCGCTCGAGCTGATGGGAACGTCCCATGAGGTCGAGCTGTGTAGGTCCCACGGTGATGCGTTTCGAACATCTACCCCATCAGTCAGATGCACCATTCCATCGTGGCCCTAGCTTTCAAAAATCAAGTCAATCTGTGACTTTTGTGGGCCACACCACATACAGAAATTCAGAGGGGCCGTGCACCATTAAAACATTCATAATCATTTTTTGGGATGTGGTTTGCAAATCCAGCCCATCCATTATGTGTGTCCCACTTGGATGAGGATTCAAACCAAGTTTCAGAAGCATTAAAAACTCAGGTCGGCCCCACCAAGTGCTTTTCTATGTTTTTGGCATGTTTTCACATGATTTTAGATGGCATGGCCCACCTGAGTTCCGTATATGGCTGATTTTTGGGATATCCCATAATTTAAAGGGTACCCATCAAATGCACAGTGTTAATGGTCGAAACGCATCACGGTGGGGCCAACACAGCTCGACCTCACGGGAGCTTATTGTCGGCACATTGAACCTTTTCCCTATATATATATATATATATATATATATATATATATATATATATATATATATATAGAGAGAGAGAGAGAGAGAGAGAGAGAGGAATTTGTCAACTTTTAATTTAGATTTACTATTTAGAGTATGGATCATCTATGTTGATGGTGGTAGCATATTAGGTGTTATCGGCAACACATTACAACACATTAGTTAGTGTTACCCTTACCGTGGGGCCCACCTTGATGATGTTGTGTATATCCATGCCGTCCATCTGTTTCTCCAGCCCATTTTAAGAAGGTTTATAAAAATTATACATATACAAATCTCAGGTGGTCCACACTACAGGGAAACGGTGGTAGTTGAGTGCCTCACCATTAAAATTTCTAAAGAGCCCATCTTAAGGTTTTAGTAATATTTATTTGCAATCTAACCGGTTGATAATGTCACGAAGATCTGAATGAAGTGAAATACAAATATCCTCTTGATTCAAAACTTACGTGGCACACAAACAGTTTTAATAGTCATTAATCACTATTTCTAGTGGTATGGTCCACCTGAGATTTTAATCTTTTTAGGTTTGGAAATGCGTCCTAAAATGAGATGAAAAAACAGATGAACGGCATGGATGAATAGAAAATAGATCAAGGTGGGACCCACATGGTTAGGGTAAGAGCTAATCCGCTCCCGTTGAAGTCGGACGCGGATTCCCTGCAAAATCCTTTGGCAGTTAAGTTACTGCCCCATCCATACATTTTGTTAGCTCATTTTAAGACTAGAGATCAAAAGTGAGGAGGATCCAAAATTAAGTGAGCCGCACTAAAGGAAAAGGTGGGCTGGGGAATTCCCACCGTTGAAACCTCCCTCGGGTCTACGGTGGGAGGCCGATTTCGAAGTTCCTGCGAAAGGATAATGGGTGGGCCCACGGCCATTTTTTAGGAAATCTACCCTTTTTATTCATTTTGCGATTTCGTTTCAGGACATTCAACCAAAAATGAGATGGATCCAAAACTCAAGTGGGCCACACGAGAGGAAACAGCGGGGATTTAGTGAGAACCGTTGAAATTTTCTTATGGCAATGAAATCTTGGTGTCAGGCTAAAATTTTTAATATTTTCACTTCATCCCAGTGGTAATGACCTTTTAAACCGTTTGGATGGCATATAAACCTCAAGGTGGAGCCAGGAAGGTTTCAACGGTAGGTATTTCTTTCCCTGATTTTCCTTCTCGTGTGGCTCACTTGAGTTTAACTCATTTTTAGTTTGTTATCCTAAAATGAGCTTTTCAAACAGATGAACTGAATAGATTTCCCACAAACATGGTGGTGGCCCCACCCAGCATCCTTGCGCAGGAACTTTACGGGAAAGGCTTCGGCAGGAAATCCGTCTCCTTATCCTGATTCAAAAGTTCCGTAGCCACACCAATATTTCAGTTGTGTACCTTCAATCCTCACATCATAAAATGAGCGGACAAAACGGATGGACGGCTAGATTTCTCACAAATATCATGATGGCCCACCTAGGTTCCTAGCGCAGGAATTTACCGCCAAACGCTTTGGCAGGAAATCTGCATCCGCTGATGGGAAAAGAATTCTTGCTGTTAATTATAGTGGCTCTCTATTTTTAGTTACCTATACCCCATTGTTCGAAAGGAAAAGTATGATTTTTTTTATTTTTTTTTTTAACACACAACGCACACATACCCCCCACACTCATGCCGTAGTGGGATTTCACCACCTATGGATATATGAACCCTTGACAGGGTGTTGAAACTCTTGATAGTCTTAGATCTGCGAAACATTATTACTGCAATGAGATAAGTTGTGTTACGGGTAAAATTAGACTGGCCATTGAGAAGAGGTCAACTTAGATATATATGCACAACATGACAAGGTCGGTCAATGCCATTCATGATCAAGGAGCCCCTCAACGGGTAGGGAAGAGCATTCCGTTGTACTTTACTAAATGACCTCGAGCTCCCTAGTGGTCCTGTCCATTTCTAAGCAGTTAGTCGGAACATCTCTAGGCAAAAGCTCCCGAAGTACGACCCTACACCGTATGACAAAATGAAGAAGATAGTCATCCCCAATATCTCGTCCATATTCTACTAAGCAAAGGAACTCGGTCTCGGTCCTTTGATGTGGCTTCCAAGGGCAGCTCAGTAAGTCGATAGTCTGCTCAATGCCAAGAGAACCTCGACCACAACTCACTACAGAATTTAGGTTAGCGAAACCCCTCTTCAGGACGACCATCCACCTCAGACTCCTACCACATGCTTCTATTAGTTCCGACCTAGCTCTGACTATACCTACCCGGTATCCTAGCCAAGGATCTCGGAAAACGACTATAACATGGATTTGCCCGAGATCTCGGCCGAGGATCTCGGGAGATACCTGCAACACGTTCGGGATACGAATCCCTTTACAATATGCCTCTACTAAACAAGGGAAATTGCCTTATACGTCACCGCCCCTCCTCACTTATAAATAAAAGCATCCCTAATGGTGAAAGGTACACACAATCCAACTCAAAAAACATACCTAAAAAATCTTACATTCTACTAGACCTAGCTTGTCTGTCTGACTTTGGCATCAGAGGGTCCCCTATAGCAGCCAGGGTTTCCATTCTTGTCTTCTCTTACAGGTCTCAAGTGGTCTAAGGAGGATGCCCAGATTTCTGCATCAACAGTTTGACGCCGTCTGTGGGAGTGACATCAAAATTCGTTTTCATCACCTACAGTGATTCAACAATGGCGAAGGGGAGAAAGAACTCAGACCACCACCAAGCAGTGCCCTTATGCTACTGAGACAATTTGTAGATCGTCGAGACTCATCTTCCCAATCTCAGGTTGATTCTGCACCCGCAGGCCCAGTGCAGCGATCCCGGAACCAAGAAGGTCAGCTCGTCTCTCTCGAGAATTAAGTTAAAGCCCTAACTAGCAACATCGATCAGAGACAGGCCAATTCTAGAGCTAAAAATCCCTCCTCCTGACTAAGAGGCTGAGGAGGCTATTGCTCGGGCAACCATTGAAGTTTTAGCAGCATCTCAAGCACCTTTTGGCTTCTGGAGGAGCAAATTAGCCTTGTGAGGTATCAGGACATGTGCCCTCCCATGCCTCCGGAATTGTTGTGTTGGCTGCCTCCGACTTGCATCATGAGTTGGAGAAGAAAATGTGTGGCAAAGCTCCTGAGATAGTGGTCGAAAACGAGGACTCCTGAGAGGCCGAGCTCAATGAACTACGAGGTTAGATTGGCGACATACGATAGGTTTATCGCACACATGCTTTGACCTCGATAGAAGTCATATTCGAGGAAACTAAGCCACCACTCACTACCAACATCAAGCACGCTCAGCTCTCGCCCAAATTCCGGATGCCATGGATCACCCCTTATTCCGTGGCCATTGACACGATTGACCATCTAAACTCTTTTAGGGAATGGATGGAGCTTCATGGTGCGTCGATTGCAGTGATGCGCTGAGCATTCTCCTTAACTCTATCAGGGGCAGCTCGGAAATGGTTTCGATAATTAAAACTGTAGTCCATTAGCTCATTCACACAGCTCAATAAGGCCTTTATTATGAACTTCATCGGAGGAAAAGAAAGGCTAAAGCCAATGACTCACCGTCTCACCATCGTCCAGAAAGAAGACGAGCTATTGAAGGATTACATCAAATGCTTCAACCTGAAAGCGATGCAAGTGAAGGGCTATTCGGATCAGATTGCCCTAGCTGCTATGATGGCCGGCCTGAGGGAGGGGAGATTTCTCTTCTCGCTCGGCAAAAATCCCCTGATGACATTGGCTTATCTCCTGAACGGAGCACAAAAATACTCCAACGTCAAGGAGCTTTTTAGTTCACGAAAAGCTATTCGAAACAGGGGAAGCTCGACCAAGGGGAAACACCTAAGGAAGAAAAAAATTGGCTCCCAACAACAAGCGAAGAAGAGATGATGATTCGACCAAAGGTCAACATCTGAGCAGACGACTTGAGAGCATATTCAGCTCTTACACTCCCCTTAACGCGACGCCCGAGCAGGTCCTCATGGAGGTTCGAGACATGCGACTCCTAAAATGGTCAAACTGGATGAAGACCGATGCCGACAAGTGGGATAAACAAAAGTACTGCCACTTCCACTGCGACCATTCTACCAGTGATCATTTTGACCTTAAAGAAGAAATCGAGGCCCTCATCCACAACGGACATCTGCGAGAGTTTGTCAATAGGAGGGAAGAACGGTCAGATCGGAAGAGCGAGCAACCTATCAATGGCAACAACAATGAGGCTATGGGAGAGATCTGCACCATCTTCAGCGGGCTCATTGGACGATGAGACTTGAACCGAGCATGCAGAGCCCATGCCCGGAGCATCAGCCACAATAGCTCCGGACATCAAGTCTAACTCACCTGCAGACCTCCAAAAGAACAAAAAGTGGCCTCCTATGAACTAACCTTCGCCGAGGAGGACTCCCGAGGTATCAACCACTCCCATGATGATGCATTAGTAGTGGCCATGACCATAACCAACTGCAAAGTATTTCGGATCTTAGTGGACATCGGCATCTCGGCTGACATCCTCTTCACTGACGCCTTCAATAAAATGGGAGTCAGGAGGTCCCGACTCTGACCAATCAAAACTCCCTTACTCGAATTTGTAGGGGACAAAGTCACCTCAGAGGGATCCATATAGCTTCCAGTCACAGTAGGAGAAGGGAAAAACCAAATGACAACCACGATCAACTTCCTTGTAGTCGACTGCCTTTCTGTTTACAATGTCATCCTCGTACAACCGTCCCTTAATGCTTTACAAGCGGTGGTATCGACTTGCCACCTTGCAATGAAATTTTCGACCGAGCAAGGAGTTGGGCAAGTCAGAGGAGATCAGCAGGAAGCTCGCCAGTGCTACTTCACGACATTAAGGACACAACACCACATAATGGCCATCACCTCCCTTGATCATCGGGAAGAGTCGATCGAGATAGGCTCTCCAATGGAGGACCTCGTAACCATCCCCCTTAGTGAATCCGACCCGACTCGACTAATACAGGTCAGCTCATCACTCGCTCTAGCTCTACAGGATGGGATCATGGACCTCCTTCTCCGACACGCGTCCCATCAGGACATGCTCGACATCAGCCCAAAAGTGATGGTCCATGAAAGTGCCATGTTTGTTATAATACCCTGAATTTCGAGGGTCGAGCAAAGCTCAACTCCCGAGATCCAACGCATCACTTATGCAACATGGATAATGATGTTTAAATGTTGTCCATATCAAGGTATTAAACATGAGTGAGATTATACTAAATCAACATATCATACTTCAGAGATAAGGTAATTAAGCAAGTGGAAGACTGAAACAAATATATTAAAGTATGTATGTGTTTCACAACCTCCAGAGTATGAGTATGTTATCGGGCTGAATATATACATGTTTTGTTTTAAAATATACAAAATGTCAAAATGTAGGTGTCCAACTAATTCATGAGACCCTGTAATCCTGTCGTATTAGTACAAGGTCTACATAGACCCGCCTGATAGCTGAACATAGGAGAATTCCTCCTCCTCGTTTATGAAGTCCAGCTCTGTTGCATAGACTACATCGCCACCTACATCTAAACCATAGTCTGGTTGATGTTTTAAAACACCGTCTCAGGGTGGGAGTGAGTGATCAACTCCGTGGTACTATAAGGCAGAGGTTAACATGTTATCAAGTCGATTAAGCATTAATGATAAAGTAATACAACAATCACTTCCTAACTACTCTTGTTAATGTAGGAATGAAGTGCAATAATGATGCATGCCCTCGCACAAAGCTCCCTCACAAGCGACTTTGATAACCAAGTTCGTGCATGATAAACTCCCTAATGTACAACTTCTTCACCAAAGCACATGCAATGCGGTGCATGGTCATGTTGGCCAAGTACTTAGTTAAGCTTATTCATACAGCAGGTTCGGGAAGCTAAGGTACCTCCCTTTATATCATTACCCTAAATGAATGATCCATCTAAGGTCGTCAATCATAGTTAACCACATATGATAGGCAAGTTGTAGGGCATCACCCCTAATGAAATAGCAGTCGATAGACAAATTCAAAAGTTTATACTCGCGGTCACTACGGGAAGGCTTATCACCTTAACATAGGCCAACAGCTCAAACACGGTGTCCCATACCACCATGTCAGGCTCACGAGTTTGGGTTGCTCATTGGTCACTACGAGGAGGCTCGTCACCCCAGCATAGGCCAACAGCTCGACCACGGTGTCCCATACCACCATGCCTGGCTTATGAGTCTTAACGGATCGTAGTACCATGATTAAAATGTGCCTTTACATTGGTAAGGGGTACCTTAGATTCAAGCAGTGACATTTATACATGGTAAACACACAATAGGCCAATCGGTTGATTTGACAAGTTTGATTGGTACGAGCCCACGCCGACTTAATTGACATGGAGTGCATAAGCACTCCATGTGGCCTAACCACTGTCGATGATCATCGTACGACCCATATTTATCGAACGTATCCAATGTGGTGAGACTAGTTCGGCCACTCAAACGGAAATGGTTACCGATTGCCTGGACTACATTGTAGTCCTAATCTTACTCAGATGTAGTAGGTAAGTACATGTGATAATCATATCAGCATCTAACAAACAATTCAAGTGAATCCTTCATTTAAATATTTCATTAAACACACTGAACATGTTACCAAACACTTGCATTTTATCCATAGATTCCATAGTGGCAAATATGATTACATGAAAGAACCAATACATATGAGCAAGGTAATTAAGAATCCTATCTTAATACTCTTAATACTCTTAATACATACAAATCATTAGCATTTTCTCATTCAGACAATTTATCAAACACTTGGGCTACGCCTCACCAAATATATAAACTAGGTTAGTTACAACATATAGTTTAGGAAATCCTTATACAAAGAGGTCAACATGCATATGGCAACAAGGAATCCTAGATTAGTAGGCATAACAAACACAAATCATGTTTACATGTACATTCAAACATTTCAACAAACACATAGGATGCATATTTGTCCAACATAGCTCATACATGTATAATACGTCGAAATTGACGTGTCTAAGATGATATGGTAGCAATCAAGTCAGATGTAAATCATTAGCTAACATTAAAAGCATTAAAAACCATAACCTAAACGTTTATAGCCCACACCTTTCGTCGGAATACTCGATTCAGACTCGGTTCGAATTCTACATTCTCGAAAACAAAATGTCGGGCACCTAAATAACGTAAAGGGTTAGCTAGTTCGATAAATACTCACTCCGGATCTCTACAATGATATTAGGGTTAGGTTTTCTTACCCAAATCGTAACCGGAAATGATTGTGTGGTGAAGTGGGGAGGTGAATCCGTGGCATGAAGTTGTGGGAAAGACTCCCAGCAATGATCTCCCTGTTTCTCTCCTCTCCTTACTCTTTTCTCTTCTTTTCTCTCTTCTCTCTCCTAGGGTTAGAGAAATTCGTATGGAATGGAAGTGGGGTGGTTTAAGAGTTATATATATATATATATATGCCCAGAAGTGATGTAAATGGCCCCAGGGCCATGGTATACTTAGGTTATATCTAAAGGGCGACTGTTTTTGACGAACAGGGCACACAGGGAGGCCCATTACACACATACGTCGTAGTGTAAGTTCCCTGACAATGGATCTATGCCAGGATGTGATTTCAGTGTGATTGGATTAGCTGATCGACCGTGGGGAACCCGTGTCAGTTCAACGGTCGTACTTATTCGACCGGGGCCACAAGTATACGGATAAGAGCAGGAAAATTTTCTTTTCCTATGGGTGAAGTTTGGTCAGAAACTAACGGTCTGAAATCTTCAATTTCGCCTGCGAGTGAATGACCTAATTCACTTAACTTTCAATACACTTTTTAAAGATATTCACGTTTCTCACACACTTTACTCAGGGCTCAAGTTGTATGTTTCTGGATACTATTTGTGCTCGGTTCCCGTGATGGTTGTCAAGCCCAGTAGGATAGATATAACCCTATAGTTTTGCGGTCATTGGACTCTCGACATGGAGTCAAGGTCTGATATGGAGTTTCAATATGCTCCAGAGAGCAATAGGCTTTTGGGATTTTTCCAAGGTTTTTAAGTAGCGCTGAGTTAGTGATTTTGATGGTTTTGGGTCTTGCCATTTGTATAAAATAGTGGTTTAGCTAAATCCATCAATTAATTTAGTTTAGTACTTAATTAATTTTCACCTAAATTTCTACAGAGTACGGTCCTTAGGGACTTTTGCCCAAGGTGATACTCGGGTCTTTGTACAGATTTTTTCGAGACATTACATTTGTCAATATACATGAATGATAATAAGTCAGTCAGTCATGTGAGCCCCAAATTGAAGACAACAAGTTCAAGACTAATCAAGATGAAGGCATACGATTGTGCTTAAAAGGTAAACTAACCCTCATCTACCTAAACAAACACTGACAGGTATATTTGTTCACAACCTCAAGTGTATGGTCGAGATGTAGTAATAATCTCGGTAAGACCGAGGTCGAATCCACACGGACTAAAACTTGTACATTTCTGAAATTAAATAGAAGTCGAACTAGAAGAAGATGTGAAACTAATTCTGAAGTATTTGAGAGAGTAATTATGAATAAAATAATTAAAACTAAGAATTTAAAGGTGGAAACTAGGGTGCCAAGGATCCACTTGTAGTGATCAGGGAGTCCTCTTGCTTGATTTAAGTAACATAATTAGAATTGGAATCTTATCCTATCTAATTGGAAAATATATCAATAAAACCAAATCTGAACTTCCATTGACCTGATTCTCAATGAAGGAGAACTATAATAAGTGGCAGGGATTCCATCACCAAACCATACATAGGAGACAATGGCAAACAACAGGATTAACCAATCCCATAATCTCAAAGCAAGAGAATTGTGAAGATTAGGAAGGATTCCATCACCCTACTATGCCCAAGGGACGATGGTGAACAATAGGACTTACTAATTTCATAACCTCAAATCAGGAAAAGAAGATCCTCAAAGCTATTGTAGATCTACTGTAATTTGAGTCACAATAAACCATTAAAAACTGAAGTATTCTTTCAATATAAAATTAGAATCCATGGAGTTCAACATAAACATGAATTAAAGTAATAGAAACATCCCATCATGCTATAAGCTTCGTCTCTTAGCCCTAACTAAGAGGTTTATCCAACTATGGACATGATTGGACCAAAGTCTCTTAAGAAAAATATGAAAACAACTAAGGAAGAAGAAGAAAAACTCTTGCCGACGGCTTCTCCACCCTTTTGTTCCACTCCTTAAACCCTAGAAGATGCCTAGGAACATCCTAGGGAGTCTTATTTATAGTTGTGAAATTTCAACTTTCGCACCTAGTTGGAAAACTCTAGAAACCGCCTCAAATTTATACTTGCTAAAATAGACTTCACTCTGCGCAGTTTTTTAAAATAGACTTCACTCTGCATAATTTCACAAAATGACCCAGAGTTTCAAAATATGCTTTTTTAGGATGATTTCAAGATTCCTTTTCTTCACTTCATATCTTTGATTCTCTTCAGTTATCACTTAGTTTTCTTGGATCTTTGGCATGCGAATTCTTTAATCTTGGTCTCCTGAGATCCATCCCTTGCCTTGGTGATTCTTGAGCATCAAATCTATGCTTTTAGCACCCTTTTTAATCCAAACTCTTAACTTCACTTTGTAACATAACCATGAGTAAAATAGAGCATTAAGCATTATCATGTTCATAAAACTAAGATATAAATGGGGAATAATATGCAATATTTGACCCTCAACACAATCCCCAACCAGCATTTTGTTAGTCCTGAGCAAAGTATGCAAAAAATATTTTAAGAACCACAGGATAATTTCTATAAGCTCAAGTGGTTAAAAAAACAATTTATATAATAGAATTTTAAAATACATCAATGTTGTGCATTATCTTCTCCTAAACTCTAGTACTCGGTAAGTTTCATAATCAAGTTCAAAGCATTAATCCTCCAATTAGAACAATTCCAAACATTAAGTTCCATGGGTGTACAATGAAGTCTAGACTTATCACAATCAAAGGTTCAATTCATCACTTTCATGATATCATTGATAATTAAAAGAGTATTCAGGACAACCAAAACCTAAACCGAAACTTGCCTTGCAGTTCATCTTTTAGTTTCCTCTTTTATTCCTCTAGCTTTTGGTTTTTTCATCGATGGCTTTCATGCTATGTCAATTTTTTTAAAGATTTTTAATAGGTGGCCTTTTCGAAGACAACTGTTTTTAGCTGGGCATTTTTCTTTTCTTTTCAATTCTTCGCATTGAACATGATGGAAAAATTTTCTAGGTTGGTTCCTTCCATGCTTAATAATCATTAAGTTAATAATTCAATATTAAACAAACACTTTAATGTGTAAGATGGATGTAACATGTGAAATCATGACTCAATCAATGTTTAAAACTTCTAATTGAGGATCAATGACTTAATTTTGAGATCTCCCAAGTGACTAAAATCCAAGAGACATAAGGCATTAATATTAAGTATCTTGTAATTCTAATTCATGTATTAACTTCGAGATCACTTAAAATTTTAGAAATTTCAGAAAAATTTCTCAATTTTTCACAACTTCGCCTAAAGACTAAGAAAACAACTAATTAGCCTGCCTAATCCACACCCCCAACCTAAAATCTATATTGTCCTCAATGTAAAAGAGATAAACATTCAATGCAAATGAGACAACGTAAAGAAAAGGGAACTGGTGGAAAGGTAGTACCTGAAGAAGGAATTCTGGTTTTTTTTTTTTTTTTTTTTTCAAAATATCTTAATGTGAAGATAGGTTAGCACAAGAATTAAACCATCGGAAAACAAACTTTCCTAAACAACAAAAAGCAAACTATCCTAAATGGCGAAAATCAAACTATCTTAAACGGTGAAAAGAAAATTATCCTAATCATAAATTCTTTTAAAACAATAAACCTAACTAGGAAAACAGGGAAAAGCTACTCAGTCATGCCGCAAGGTTCCTCCTCCGGCCAATATCTTGATAAATTTTTCAGTAGGTTTCTCAACAAGATCATCCAAAAGCCTTTTTTGCAATAGGCTTGGATATCCTGGAGCATGAATTTCTAGGAAAATTTGTGGATCTCAGCATAAAGTTTCTTTTTAATCTCCTGAGGTGTCCAGAGTACATATGATTTACCTGAGATAATGAAAGTTTTAAAGTTAGTGCAACATGGTGACTCAAACTATAAGTAGATAAAATTTAAAGAAATTCTCATTAGGTGATGTAGTCTCAACATATTCCGAAGTTTCAGACTTTGGTTCAACTTTCAGCTCCTCCCTCCTTAATGGTAAACATTCAAGGTCTGTTGAAGGAGGGGTTTTAGAATAAGGGTTCTCTCGGTCAGTAATAACCATCGAGGTATTATTTTGCAAGGTATCCATTATTTCTTTTATCATGAGATCATTTGAATCTGTAAAATATGCCAAGAGATCTTTCAAAGAGTTGAGATAGTCAGTTGAGAGGCTCATTTTCCACATTGAAGTTTGTGATGATATGTCGAATGATTTCTTTGTCTTCTCTTAGAATAGAGGAAAACATGATCTCTTGCTTTTCACCATGGTGAGAATCAATTGACACCATCTCACCCTGCCCTGCATAGATAGATTGTAGATCAGTAGGCGCATTGGTGTGAAGACTCTATTCATTGTTACTACTCAGTAGAGACATTATATCGTTAAGTGTTGACGGCTCAAAAAGTGGCCTTAACTGAGTGGTTTTAAATTCCAGAGTCATCTCGACCAACTTGTCCATCTCCCTAATCATATTATAATCTAAATCAGGGGAGTGGTCTACACACGCATCAAAAGAGTCATGTAGTTCACTTGAAAGGGACTCTTCCTCCACATGTAAATCAAACGCGTCAGATGGGTGGAGTAGATCATTATGGTCGACAATATCCTATATCTCGTGATCACTTTTCTGAATCATAATTGAAATCGATTCCAATGAATCCTGGGCTATAAACTCATAATTCTCATCTCAATACTTATCATCTTCTAATTCAGTACAATTCACAAGTGGGATGAGATCACTTTCCTCACGCTGTTTTCTTAGGTTAAGTTGAGGCTTGAATAAACTAGCCTCTTCCTCCTCATTGAAGTCAAGTGTGTCATATGACTGGAGCGTGTTAGTATCATTATATTTGAAAGAAACCAATGTCTCTTAATCATTCCTTTGAACAGTCATTAAGATCGACTCTTCGAGAAATTGAGCCGTAAGCTCATTAATACAATCCAACTCTTCATTCTCAATTTCAGTACTCTTTGTAAGCGAGTTAGGATCACTTTCCTCGCATTGTGTTTCTAAATTGGGTTGAGATTGTGATAACTTAGACTCTTCAACCTTATCGAGGCACAATTCAATCACTTCCAATGATTTCATCATGCTTGTGACAAGTTGGTTGAACCGTTCTTTATAGTCCATGAAATTCAAACGTGAATCCTCTTGGATCGTTTATGGTTGGATTTCAAAGGTAGGAGATTCAAGAAAATAGTCACTATAATCAATTGTTGGTTCATCTCTCCAATGTTGATGTTTTCACTGATCATAGTCATACGGGTCATAGGTGGGAGATTCTGATGGTTGTTGGTATATATTATCACCTATAATATGATCTCTCATTGTTTTCTTCTTGTCTGATGGGTAATAATAGTTCTCACTTCCATAATTATGATAACTCCAACAATCACGTACTATTTTCTTAATTTGTGGGGTGTAATTATTCTCCTGCTTATGATCGCGTAAGGACTTCTTAACCTATGGAGCGTTGTATTCTGGTTGGTTCTTGATGATGTTTTAGAAAAATTTTGAGACATAGGTTGTTTCCTAACATAATCATTTGACAACCCTTCCCAATTTCTCACATTCTCTAAAACTAGCTCAGCATATTGACGTTCTCACTCTTGTATATACATGGTGAAACCCTAATCCTGAACTTAATCGTAAAATAGATTAAAAGAAAAATCCTACAACAATATAGAAAATAAGTAGAGGAGAAGTTAAAAGGAGTTTACCGGTTTAGAGAATTCTATGTTAGGATCTTACAAAACAGAAAAAAATGTTAGTTTCTAAAAATAAATCAGAAAAACCCCTAACCTAAAAACAAAACAAAAAGTTTGTCCAAAAAAAAAATTAGTTTCTAAAAACAAATTAGGAAAGTTTTTAAATTTAGAAATAAAAAGAAAAGTTAGTTTCTAAAAAAAAATTAAGAAAATTTCTAAATCTGGAAATAGAAAGAAAGGTTAGTTTCTAAAAACAAATTAGAAAATTTTCTATATTTAGAAATAGAAAGAAAGAGAATTAGAAAGAAGTTAACAAATTAGAATTTTCTCTTTTTAGATCCTGCAGAAGAAAAAAGAAAGTGAATTAGTTTCTAAAAAAGAACGAAGAAAGCAACCTAGTTTCTTAAAAAAGAAAAAAGAAAGTTTCTAAAAATATAAAGTAAGTTAGTTTCTAAAAACAGAAAAGGAAAGGAAATTAGTTTCTAAAAATGAATTAGGAAAGTTTCTAAAAAATAAAAAATTAGTTTCTATAAACAAATTAGGAAGTTTTTATCCTAGAATTAGAAAGTAAATTAGTTTCTAAAAAAAAAGTTTCTAAACCTAGAAATAGAAAGCTAAGTTAGTTTCTACATTAATTCTGAAAAAAAACCCTAACCTAAAAATAGAAAGTAGAAAAATCTTAATCTTAACCTAATTCCAAAACTATTCAAATCCAGAAAACACAACTGTTAATCCCCGGTAGCGGTGCCAAAAACTTGTTCACAACCCCAAGTATAGGGTCGCAATGTAGTAATAATCTCGGTAAGAGCGAGGTCGAATCCACAGGGACTGAAACTTGTATGTTTCTAAAGTTAACTACAAGTAGAACTAGAAGAAGATGTGAAACTAATTCTGAAGTATTTGAGAGAGGAATTGTTTATAGAGTAATTAAAACTAAGAATTTAAAGGTGGGAACTAGGGTGCCAAGGATCCACTTGTAGTGATCTAGGAGCCCACTTGCTTGATTCAAGTAATAAAATTAGAATTGGAGTCCTATCCTATCCAATTGGAAAATATATTAATAAAACTAAACTTGAACTTCCATTGACCTAATTCTCAATGAAGGAGAACTATGAAATTGGCAGGGATTCCATCACCAAACCATGCCCGGGAGACAATGACAAACAATATGATTTATCAATCTCATAATCTCAAACCAAGAGAATTGTGAAGATTAGGAAGGATTTCATCACCCTACCATGCCCAAGGGACGATGGTGAACAACAGGACCTACTAATTTCACAATCTCATATCAGGAAAAGAAGATACTCAAAGCTATTGCAAATCTACTGTAATTTGAGTCACAATAAACCATTAAAAACTGAATGTATTCCTTAAATACAAAATTAGAATCCATGGAGTTCAATATAAACATGAATCAAAGCAATAGAAACATCTCATCATGCCACAAGCTTCACCTCTTAACCCTAATTAAGAGGTTTATCCAACCATAGACATGATTGGACCAAAGTCTATTAAGAAAAACATGGAAACAACTAAGGAAAAAGACGAAAAACTCTTAGCGATGACTTCTCCACCCTTTTGCTTAACTCCTTAAACCCTAGAAGATGCCTAGGAACATTCTAGGGAGTCCTATTTATAGTTGTGGAACTCCAACTTTTGTACCTAGTTGGAAAACTCTAGAAGTGCCTCAAATTTAAGTAGTTTGCTAAAATAGACTTTACTTTGCGCAGTTTTCCAAAATAGACTTCACTCTATGAAATTTTACAAAATGACCTAGAGTTTCAGAATATTCTTTTTGAGGACGATCTAAGGATTCATTTTCTTCACTTGATATATTTGATTCTCTTCATTCCTCACTTAATTTTCTTGGATCTTTGACATGTGAATTTTTTAATCTTGGTCTCCTAAGATCCATTCCTAGCCTTGGTGATTCTTGAGCATCAAATCTATGCTTTTAAAATCCTTTTCAATCCTAGCTCTTAAATTCTCCACTACTAGAAATTGACCTTTTACCGACGAACTTATTTCCGATGAAATCAATTTTGTCGGAAAACATGACTTTCCCCAACGAAATAAATGTTTCATTGGCAAAAGATACAATCAAGAACTCAAACTTTCGAGGAATAAACAAATTGAAACTAAACAGAGGAATAGAATGTAATCACAAATATTGATTGTTCTAGGGACAACCATGCACCATAGAAATGGCAGGGCAACCTTACTAGAACAATTTAGAGAATCTAAAGCTTAAACGAATAAAGGAATAGCTTGAAATAAATTGTTGAAATTTAAATCTAAACTATTACAACATTCCCCACTGAGCTTGAACTTAAAATGGTTACACCATTCACATCCACAAAAGAATAATCAAAGATAGGAAAATAAAGCACACTTCCACACAACACAAGGAGTTATAGTGGTTCGCCTGTGTGTACACCAACTGTTCAACAATAGCCACACAGAATGCTACTCCATTCCTAATATCCTCACACAGGGGATATTAGCGTTCACTATCAAATAGGTTTTCACGGGTTCACCAAAAACCTTCACAATTGTGTCTTTTTCAAAGGGCTTACACAATTCAAAAACCCTCTTTTCTGAGTTTTTCTGGCTCTCCTCAGATAACCAATACAATGAGATTTTTCTGGCTTAACCTCAAATAAAACCAAATAAAGTAAATTACACAAATTGTAAAATACCTGTTTCTCTTCTTTGTTGTAACAGCCCAGAAGAATCAAGTTGGAGTAGAGATTTGAATATCAAAGTTCAATGTCCAATACTCACTATATAATAGTTCTAATTTCTAATAGATTTTAAATTAAAACAAAAGGGATAGCTTTAATTGATTTTGATTCCAGAAAAAGGAAAGACAACACTACCTCTTTTCAAATCTAATTAGAATACAAGAAATAAAATCAATTAAGAAAGCTAAATAAAGAAGATATTAAATATGCATACTTAGCTTAAACAGTGCACAGATTTCTCTCTCAGAAGGCCGAATTAAATTAGCTTGAATGATCTATTTTATTCTGAGATTCGTGCTTTATTTATAGTGTGAATAAATCACGTCTTCGACTGGTCTTAAGACACTACGACTGGTCGAAGATCTAACAGATATTTGAAAATTCAGGCGCGATAGGATAAGATGGTTTCACGACTGGTCGTAGGGCACCTTCGATTGGTCGTAAGGCACCTTAGACTGGTTGAAGGTCACACACGACTGGTCGAAGCTAAGTGCAAATCATCGCTGTAGTTTGAGTCGAAGGTCTATGACTGATCGAAGAACCAGTCGACACTGTTCCTACGACTAGTTGAACAGTCCCCAAGACTAGTCGAAGCCTAACAAAAAATATCCAAATTTTACAACAAACTTATGACTGATCCAGGAAATCCTTAGACAGGTCGAAGCAGTGCTAGGACTAGTCGAACAAAGTCCAGGACTAGTCTTAGAACAGACCAAACTCTCTTATGTAAAATATATGGATTATGTATAAAAAACGGCCTACTCTAAAGGTCAACCTATGGTTAGTCAAACCTCAATAGTGAAGTAAGGACATTGAAACTTAAGGACAAGTGACCTTGAAAGTAGTGAAGCTTTAAGTCTTGATGTAGTTCAAACTTGAAAGCTTCTTGAGATCTTGAGATTGATCTTGAAAGCTTCTTGCATTATCCTTGTCTTTGAATTAAGTTGAATAAACTCACTTCCTCGAGTCTTAACTTGTGAGCAGTGCTTGTCCATCAAAGTTGATCTTGAGTAGCGCTTTGATCTTCATATATGCAAGCTTCATAACAGTGTATTTGGCACCATAAATTTGACAACAAAAGAGGCTATAAACAATAGCACTTACCATCTCCCCCTTTGTCAAATTAGCGACAAAACACATTTCTAAGATATGTTTCAGAATACAGAATATCTGATTAACGAATCATGCACCAGTTGTTATCAACTGGCACAGTAACATGAACCTACAAATCAATATTCAATAGTCCTCCTCCTCTACACATACTCCCCCTGAGTAACATCATACTCCCTCTGAGTAACATATGCATAAAAGCAATGCGTAATGCTACTTCCTCCTCATAACTTAAGCACTCATAACTTAAGCATTAGACATATGCATCCATCCATTCATATGAGCATAAGCATTATTAGACATTAGACATAATATGCATTCTCCCCCTTTTTGTCACAAGAGGACAAAGGAAGCACATAACAGATATACTGAGGAGAAATAATTAGAGAGATATATGAGAGGTAACAAGACAAGATAACAGAAAATAACATAATTAACTCACATAATTTATAGACTGAGCTAAGTCATAGATAGCTATAATCTCTCAACCAGTTATAATAAAAGAATAGTAAGGTTATTACAAATTAGATAGTTGAAAAGAACTAATCTGAACTGGATGAAGGAGTAGGGATGGAAGGATCAAGTTTATGCATGCCTTTGTTCAAGCGCTTAAGATATTTATGCATATACTTGAATTATAAATCATGAGCAATAGACATGTTTTCCATCTTTACATTTAGATTCTCAACCTTATCCTCTCATGCATGCAGACAAGCATGAAAGTCAGACGGCTCATAATCTGGATCATTCACAAAATCAGAACCAAGTTCTTCAAAGATATCATCCATATTAATATCATCAGGTGGAAGATCACCAGCCTCTTCCTCACGATCAGCGTCAGCATTGCCAACACCATCACCTTGACCTGGAAGCATTTTCAGCTTCATCTTATTCAGGTTAGAATTGTTAAAAATTAGATGACGGATAGGGGCCTCTCCAATCAGCATATCGACTAACATAAGAGTAGCCAACACAGTCATCAAATAAGCAAAAGGAATGTCACTGTGACCAGGATGGAGACAAAAATTAAGAATGAAGTGACAAATCAAGGATGGTAAACAGATAGACTTATCATTGGCAACTGCATGAAGAACACGAACCATGAAGGAAGTCAATTCAGATTTATTACCCGATCGTGGATATAAGTTAGACACAAAGATTTTGTGAAGAATTCTATATTTGGGTAACAAATACCTTGAGGGAAGCGCATTCCCTTTATGAGTCCATTGAGCATTTATATTGCATAAATCTCTAGTGAGGAGACATTTTTTAGTTTCTGAGGGTTTATCAGATAAATTCTGGATAGGAATCTCCTCATCATTCACAGAAATATCCATAAGAGCTGAAATCAAATGACGATCAATGTCAAATGGTTCTTCTCTAGTGGCTATTTTAAAAGTTAAATTCTTCAGTGAAAAATTACATATACATGCAAACATGGACTGTGCAATGGACCGGTATGCTGGCCCACCCCAATGTAGTAAGTTATCCCAACCTACAGCTTAAAGCATAGGAAGGATATCAAAAGGAGTAACATGATTAATAGAAACTTGATGTTCAACAATAACATTGCACAATCTGATGTCCTGAACATAAGAAGGATTATCATCGGGAGTCCGAAGATGACGCTTAGTGAGAGGGGTTGATCTGGAAGAAGAAGACGGACCACGGGATGTTGCATTTTTCCTTCTAGATGCCATTTGCAACAAAGATTTCAAAAAAAAAAAAGAGTTGTAAAGGTTTGAGAAGAGGGTTTGCTCAAATCAGATTTTTCAAAAGGAAAACCCCAAATCTCAACAAAATTTGAAATAAATAACTTCAAAAGTAAAATGGAAGTGACGTAGACACAAATTTACAAGAAAAATGTAAATGGAGCACTAACCTTGAAGGATTTGGAAGGTGGGTTCGACTGGTCGAGCGTCGGTCTATTGGAGAGTGAAGAGGAAATGAAGAAGAAATTGATTTTCTCCAAATTTAAGTGATTCACCACGATCTATGACTGGTCGTTGGTTTTCTTCGACCGGTCGTGCCACGACAGGTCGAGAAAATCCTCGACTGGTCGAGTACCACCAAAAATCAGATTTTCATGAATATTTCAAAAAATTGAAAATTTAATCTAGCAAATATATACAATATGATACAAATAGGCATAAATAATCATTTTAGAATGCACATGTCAAGATCAAATTTCATTTTGTTAAACCTACTTTTGTCGAGCGGTTTAGTGAAAATATTAGCACGTTGATTCTTGGTAGGGATATATTCCAATGATATTATCTTTTCATCTACTAAATCTCAAATATAATAAAATCTAATATCAATATGCTTAGTACGAGAATGCTGAATTGGATTTTTCAAAATATTTATGGCATTGGTATTATCACAATATAATAACATAGAATCCTGTTTAATTCCATAATCACTTAGCATACGTTTCATCCAAACAAGCTGTGTACATGCATTATCAAGTACGATATATTCAACTTCAGCTGTTGAAAGTGATATAGAACTTTGTTTCTTACTAAGCCAAGAAACTAAACAGTTTCCAATATAAAAACAACCACCACTGGTTGATTTTCTATCATCAAGATTACCAGCCCAGTCAGCATCTGAGTACCCAGATAATTGAATACTAGTCTCATGTGGATACCATGGACCGAGATTAACAGTACTAGTGACATATCGTATAATCCGTTTGACCACAATCAAATGTGATTCTTTAGGTTCAGACTGATATCTAGTGCATATACCAACACTTAGAGCAATATCGGGTCTACTAGCAGTTAAATACAATAAACTACTAATCATACTCTGATACAGTTTTGGATCCACATTTTTACCTGCAGAATCTTTTGAGAGTTTCAAAGTTGTACTAATAGGAGTATTAAATTTCTTACCATTTTCAAATCCAAATATCTAATCAAATTCATAGTATATTTAGTTTGAGAGATGAACATTCCATCAGGTTGTTGTTTTACTTGTAACCCAAGGAAGTAATTTAATTCCCCAACCATGCTCATCTCAAATTGAGATTTCATCAAATCTGCAAACTCAATAGTCATGTTAGTACAAGTAAATCCATAAATGATATCATCTACGTAGATTTGAACCATTAAGATATCTTCATTATATTTTTTAACAAACAATGTTTTATCAACACTTCCCATCTAAAAGTTATGACAAAGTAAAAACTTAGTCAATTTCTCATACCATGCTCTGGGAGCTTGTTTTAGACCATAGAAAGCTTTTTTAAGACGGTATACATGATTAGTAAACTTAGGATCTTCAAACCCTATACGTTGTTCAACATAAACTTCTTCATGTAAATCACTATTTAAAAAGGAACTCTTTACATCTATTTGAAAAATTTTAAACTTTTTAGAGCATGCCATGGATATAAAAAGTCTAATTGATTCAAGACGAGCAACTGTGGCAAAAGTTTCATCATAATCAATACCTTCAATTTGAGTGTACCCTTGTACAACTAATCTTGCCTTGTTTCGAATAATATTCCTAAGCTCAGACTTATTTTTAAAAACCCACTTTGTTCTAATAATATGTTTATCTTTAGGTTTAGGAACAAGATACCAAACATCATTTCAAATAAATTTATTAAGTTCTTCTTGCATTGCAACAATCCAGTTTTCATCAGCAAGAGCTTCTTTTACGTTAGATGGTTCTATCTGGGATGTAAAACATACGTATTTACATATATCCTCTAGTTGTCTACGGGTACGAACACCAGTGAGAGGGTTTCCAAGAATCTATGTAGTTGGATGATCTTTAACAGTCCTCAGATCAGAATCAGTCTAATTAGATGAAGTATCAGATTTATCAATTACAAGAACTTCATCATTATATGAACTTGAGACTGGTGTGTTCAAGTGATCATCAATGACCACATTGATGGACTCTTGAATCACACCAGTTCTTTTGTTCAGAACACTATAAGCTCGACTGTTTAAAGAATATCCTAAAAAGATCCCTTAATCACTCTTTGTATCAAACTTTTCCAGATTTTCACGATCTCGTAAAATATAGCACTTGTTGCCAAAAACTCGAAAGTATTTGACAGTAGGCTTTTTATCAAACCACAATTTATAAGCCGTTTTATTATTACCTTTACTAGTGTAAACCTGGTTAATGATATAGCAAGCTGTATTGACTTCTTCAGCCCAAAGGTTCTTAGAGAGCTTCATACTATTCAACATGACATTAGCCATTTCTTGAAGTACTCTATTTTTTCTTTTGACAATAGCATCTTGTTGAGGAGTTTTGGGTGCTGAGAATTTATGTAATATTCCCTGGTCGCTACAGAACTTCCCAAAACTGCTATTCTCAAATTCAGATCCATGATTGCTACGAATCTTACTGACTTGAGAACTCTTTTCAGTTTGAATCCTTTTTAGAATATTTTTCACTTCTTCAAGGGTTTCTGATTTGTCTCTTAAGAAGATAACCCATGTATATCTGGTAAAATCATCTACTATTACCAAGATATATCTTTTACCACCTTGAATTTCTGTCCTTGTAGGTCCTACAAGATCCATATGGAGAAGCTCGAGTGGTCTTGATGTGGTATTGGAATTCACCTTTTTATGTGAGTTCCTTGTTTATTTGCCAATCCGGCATTCACCACATATTTTATCTAATTTTTGTAGTTTGGGTAGACCTCTTATAAGTTCTTGTTTGCTCAATCTATATAGATTTCGGTAGTGTACATGTCCAAGACGTTTGTGCCACAAATCAGTCTCGTCTGTATGGACCATGTAGCATAATTGATTAGATGAGCTGGATTCACTTACAATATAACAGTTTTCAGACGTTCTTCGTCCAGTTAATATTACCGAGCCTCTGTTATTTAGAATTTCACAGCTTTGATTAGAAAACCGTACACTATGGTTATTATCGCATATTTGAGATATGCTAAGCAAGTTATGTTTTAGACCTTCTACATATAAGACATTTTTGAATAAAGGAAGGTTATAAAGTTGAACCGTACCTTGGGCCATAATCTTGCAGTTGTTGCCATCACCAAATGTGACTGAACCATCAGTCATGTCTTTGAGATCGGTGAATAGACCTTTATCACCCGTCATATGCCTTGAGCATCCACTATCTAGGTACCGTTTAGAATGGCTTGTAGCTTTGAAAGCAGTGTGAACCCATTTTAGAACTTTTTTGGGTTTAGGAACATAGTTGGTCTTCTTCTGTTTATAGTTGTGGGAATGACCAATTGAGTTAGATTTTAAGAGCTGCTTGAGTAAATCAACTATTTTTTCAGCCAGTGGGTTTCTGTTCTGATTTTTGAAATTGATATAGTTACGTTTAGGTTTTTGAAAAGTTTTTGTATTTTTAGAAAAACCTTGACAAGTACCTTTTTTTTTTTTGAGTTTGAGGCTTCTCCTTTCACAAAATTGGGAGGTTGAGGCTTCTCCTTTCACAAAATTGGGAGGAGTACTCTTCTGTTTATCAGGTATGTTTTTATCATAACCCAACCCGGATCGATCGCTACATTTTCTAGATCCGGATAAAAGTTTTTCTAACTTTAGATCTCCTTGGGCATACCTCCATGTATCCTTCAAACTTAGAAGAGAAGATACTTCATTCTTGAGTTTCTCAATTTCAGATTTCAAATCTTTAATCAGGGAGGTTTTGAATTCCAAATCACATTTTAATTTTTTAAAACTATCTGAAATTTGATATTTTTCTAAAACAAGTAAGTCGAAACATTCTTTGAGTTTAAAAAACTTTTCTTTTTGAAGTTTAAGCTTCACAACAATTTTACAACTTTCCTCGTATAGGGCATTGTAAGCATCTTGAAGATTTTCTTTATTTTCATAATCACTATTTAGATTTTCTTCACTAGTTGAATCATCATGATCTGAAAAAGTGAACTTGGCTAGAGTCATAAGGGCCTTAACTTCATTGCCCGACTCGGTTTCAGAATCTTCTGAATCAGAAGTAGCTTTAGACTCAGATGATTCATTGCCCATATTCATGACGGTGGTAACATTGACTGTCTTTCAAAGATTTTCGAGTTTTGGGTCTAAATTTCTTTTTATCATTTGATTGTTGAAGATCAACCATTTTCTTACTTTTGAAAATCTTATAAAACTTCTTTGTTAAAAGAGTCATATCATCTTCAGAATCAGAGTTCTTCAGAAATAATTTTAGAAGATTTAAGTACTATAGATTTACCTTTAGGAGCTTTAAAGTTTAACTCATAGGTTTGTAAAGAACCAACTAGTTCTTCTACCCTCATATTATCCGTATCACCAAGTTCCTGGATCGCGGTTACTTTAGAGTTGAACCGTTCAGGAAGTGAGCATAGTATCTTTGCACACATTTTACTTTCTGGGATTTTATCGCCAAGACCCCACATTGAGTTTACAATGTCATTTAATCTTGTGTAAATGTAACAGCCTGGATTTTTCTCAACCTGGAATTAGATGTCTTTAGGCGATGGGTTAATCCTAACACCGGTTTAACTTCTCAAACACCCAATTAAAGCCTCAAATCCCTTTTCAAACCATTTTCTTCACAAATCCCACCCTTCACCACCTTGATCTTTCAATTTTTCCTAAGTACTTTCACCCTAGACACTATCTTAAACTAGCTAAGTAGTACAACTTGGATCACTCTATATACAAACTACAAAGGCCTGAGTACCACCTCGACCAGAAATCACTTAGGATTAAATCCTTTAGAAATGAGACAAAGTAACTAAGTGCTAAACTAGATTAGCTATGAAATCCATTTGAATCGCTTTAAATACGATCTGCAAGACCCAAAACTTGTAGAATCATTGACGCTAAGTTACCCTAAAATCTAGGATCAATCTCATTACCCGACTGCTCTCTGGAGCACGTTGAAACTCCGTATCAGATCTAGACCGCACATCGGGAGTCCAAATAATACGAGGTCAAGGACTTAGGACCACCTCGCTGGGCTTGACAACTATCTCAGAAATCAAATCTAGATAGTGTCCCAGCGCTATTTGCTTGAGCTCGGAGTGAAGAGTGTGAGAAATGTAAAATTAATTGAAAATAAAATATCTCAAATAGTAATCTGGCACCTCTCACTTGCGGATCAGTTTTAAGTAACCAGACCGTTATAATCAGACCAAATTACACCCTCGGATCAGGAAAAATTTCATACACATATCCATGTACTCGAAATCTCCGATCGAGATTCATTGACCGTTGAATTGAAACTGGCCCACCACGCGTAATCTGGAAACCTTACTGGAACAAAAATTTAATAGAACCTAGATCCATAGTTTGTGAGCTTAAGTCCGACCTTTGGCTCAAGGAGGCTCGCCAGAAGTCCTCCGTTGAGTTGAAACAGGTCCGCTTTGGTTATAACCTAAGTATACTTTGACATGGAGTCTATTTCGGTAAGTTTTTAGCCTATTTAAGGACCTTAAACCCTCTCTCATTGCAGCCATACAAATTTGGGAGAAAACCTAGGAGAGAGAGAAAAGAGAGAGAAAGTGTGGGAGATGTGGGAGCATCTCCCTGCCGCTACTATACATGTTCAACCACTCCATTCTCATCACTTTCCCAGCGATTCCAGCTCCGTTTCTAGGTAAGAAACCCTAACCCTAATCTATTTTGGGGTTTTATAGGTTGTAGGTTATGAAATAGCTAACCTATTTCATTCTATAGGTTACCAAACTGCCACATACGGAAGCTTGGCAAACCTATCGGCTTTGTTACGATTCTACGACAAAAGGTCCGGACTTTAGGAGTATAAGTTATGGTTTTCAATGCTTTCAATATCAGATAATGATAGATTCATGATTTGCATGCAATTGCACATGTACAAAGTGCTTTCCGTTTTCTGTTTCGATTAAAGTTGTAGAATATGGAATTTTACATATTATAGGTATTCGTAGAAAATACCATATACGTATATAATTTAGAAATGTGTTTGACATGATTATTTGTTGTATGAATATATGATACTTGGATAAAATACTTATTTGGCGAAAGGATTATCTCTAATACATGTTTTGCTAATATACACTATGTATGTAGAAATAGTGTATTGTAGAAAATACCGTATATGTATATATTTTGGAAATGTGATTGACATGATTATTTGTTGTATGAGTATATGATATATGGATAAAATACTTATTTGGCAAAAAGATTCGCCCTAATACATGTTTGGATAACATACACCAAGTATGTTGAAATAGTGTATGTTAAGTGATTGTGAAAATACTTGTGTGAGTAAGTGTTTGGATGATAATGCCTTAGGAGGGTGTTGAGATAGAATTCGCAACTACCTTAGAGACATGTATGATTTCCTCCATGAGGTTGTTTACTTAAACCGCTTACTTGTGCAATATATGTGTGTGTATTCCTATTTAAGTAGTGCTTTATAACATGCTTTATAACATGCTTTATGACATGCTTACTAACATGCTTGAATTACTTTATTTATCATGCTTTACTCCACATGCTACGAATAAGGTTTGATTGAGTTTGGGACTATGTCTATTGTCCAGACGGTCGGTACCAGACTTGAGATCGTGGTTGAGTTTCATGTCGCCACGTAAGATGTGTTTGACGAACCCGAGTCGTACGTCAGCTAACGACAGTGGTTAGGCCACGCGAAGTGCTTATGTACTTCATGTCATCCAATTGATTGTGTGCTTGAGCTAGTCAGGCTTGTCAAGTAACCCGATCTATCTTATGTATGTTCACCATGTTTGGACGCCACTGCTTGAACCTAGGGTACCAAACTTACTTGTGAAATCCCTTTTAACTATGGTACCTCGACCGCTAAGACTCATGAGCTGGGCATGGTGGTATGGGATACCGTGGTCGAGCTGTCGGCCTACGCTGGGGCCACGTGCCTCCCCGTAGTGACCAGCGAGCAACCAGACTCGTGAGCTGATTATGGTGGGATGGGACACTATATTCGAGTTATCGACCTACACTACTTGATGGGTGATGGGGGAGTGGTGCAATGATTCTGTGTAACAGCCCTGACCGTATCTGGTGTAGTGACCTCGAGCATACTTTAAATCTGCGGTGAGGCGATGAGCCTTCTCGTAGTAACAGAGTATAAACTAGGCCTGTATTGATAAGGTGATGGGGGAGTGGTGCAACGATTCCGTGTAACAGTCCTGGCAACCCTTGCAGCGACCTAGAAACACACCATCGTATGAGATTGTCTAGGACTGATGACCCTAGAATGGATCATATTTGGGAATGATACAAGGGAGGTACCTTAGTTTCCTAATCCTGCTGTTTAAAATGGACTAATAATAACTTGGTAATCATATTCATCATGCATTGCATGTGCCTGGAAGATGTGGAGCACTGAGGAAAGAAAGCATGCCGCGAACAAAGATGGTGTCGCATGAGGGAGTATGTCGATGAGGGCATACATCATGATTGCATTCATACTTGCATTAATAAGAGTAGTTAGGAGTGTTTGATTTTACTGCTTTATCATTACTGCTTGAGTATGATATGCTCTTTTGGCTTAATCTCACTCATGTTCGATGCACGAATACAGTCAACATTCAATCATCATTCATTTTGTTGCATAAGTGATGTTCTGGAACTCGGGAGTTGAGTTACTACTCGACCCTCGGTTTTTGGGATGTTACAGTTGGTATCAGAGCATGATTTGGATTAAACTGGACCTGGGTTATGGTCACTCGATGTGCACTAATGCACTCTGACTTAGGAGGGAGTGACGGGCTGTAAAAACATTCTTAGGCATCCCTGTTCCGTCCAACGTCTAGTTCACTGAAAATGAATGTCGAAATCGAGTCTGTATTCAACCATGGTCGCACGGGTCAACCTTAAAACATACCTAGGCCGTCTATTAATGAGTCTATATTACAATCCACCTCACCCCAACCGTTGACAATCGGTAGTATATGGGATAAGCGTGATGATGATAACTACTCCGAATCCTCGGAGCTTCTCTGGACTCCTCACAGAGACTTCTCGAATTCATGAGGAAGAAAACAGAAAATAGAAATAAATTCTAATACATTCGAAATTGATTAATGAATGACTAAAAAAAAAAAGAGTTCGCAACCCTTTAAGTAGGAATACCAATTAATGGGAAAGAAATCAAAATCGAACTACAATTAAAACTCCTAGAATTCGTGACTTACTATAAGGTTGTGATGTCTACTAGTGTGCAAGGTTTTCGGTTAAAAATAGTAAGTGTCCTAATTGGCTTCACCAAACCGTTCTCTTAATTATTCTAAGCTCTTTTCGCGTTGGGCATAACTCCTATAGCCCAACGGATGAAGAGTAATTAAACTAAAACTACTATTAGTAAAACGAAATTGAAACAGAGAAATGACCATCGATTGGGGGATTTTTCGCAATTCTGGACTGCATAACCTAGCGTTGCTAGGTTAGTTGGCTTCATTAGCTCGTTCTACCCCAAAATCATATATTATACGTCAGATAACTCATTCCAGATTGCAAGATATGTCCAATTTGACCCGTAACGACTCGAAACGGAGTTGGGGGCCACACATGTCAATCCGGGGGGGGGGGAACCAAGTGGAACTAGGGTGTATTTAGCACCTTGGGATGGTGGAGAACAACACCCTACCACGGTGGCGTGTCGCCAGGCAAGGCGGACCGCGGCGCGCCGCAGTCAGGTTGGCCCGCTTGGGTTAGGCCGGGTCTGGTCTTGGTCGGCCCGACCCCCTGGCACGTGTGGTGCGTGCGAAACTGCGGGGGGACCCCTATTTTGCATCATTTTGCCCCCTCTCTCTCAAATGCCCCTCTAAGCCTCCTTTTCTCTTTTCAACTTGCTGTTTTCCCTCTCAAACCTTCCCTCTAATCACTCATTTCATCATTTCCTGCCCAACTCATCCTCCTCCAATGTTTATAACATAAGCTACCCCCTACCCTCTTTATTCTCTCTCCTTGGATCACTTACATGCCCCATTTGGAGCTCAGATTCGGGTAAGCTCTCAATCCATCCCATCTATTCATTTTCCTCCTTCAAACCCTGTCTATTGGGCCTCTACGACGTCTGTTGAGACTCCAATCCGTGGAGAACCAAAAACTCCAGCCCCCCATTTCCCCTTATCCTTATTTTCCATGGCTCTATCCGAGCGTGTACGGCCATTTTCTTGGAGGCCTAATCATCCATACTATGTTTGGAATGTAGGCAGTTAAACGTAAATCCCGTGTTTTCCTTTCAAATTATACTTAGAAATTCCTCATCCTGGGATTTGGAAATCCCATCTCACATTTTTTCAACACCAGGCTCATTTTCCAAAGCCTATAAAATTAATCCCCACTCACCCTCCTACCAAACAAGCCACACCCAATCTCGAGGAGGGATTAGCAATGTCGTCCCATTTATTACAACTTAAGACCACTGGCCAAATAGTGTTGATGTGATACAGTCCCTTGATATACATTAACCCACCACACTCTGACAGCTTAAGCTTTTAGAGTAAATGGTGGTTTGACAAATTGGCCCTTAGAGTTTTGGACCTAGAGCAGTGCTCCTAGATTTCGATAGGCTTGACTGTGTAGGAAATCCAATAAATTGATAATGTGAACCTTAGGACCCTCTTAGTTGGGATGAACACATGTGAAATGCTCGAACGTCAAGTACAAACAACTCAGTTCCAATTAGACAATGTTGACCCTAAGTGATAAAACTCTTCCTTGTATTAGAAATGATGTGAAATCATTTAGCGTATGAGCATAGACTTTGGACTACACCTATGGTTTTCCACTACTCCTAAACTAAAACTAGACTACTAGTTACATTAGAGAATGCCAGAGACCGATAGATGTAGTTAGGTCACCTAATACACTTCTTTGATTTGAGTGGCGCAGCGGAAGCGTGGTGGGCCCTACCCCACTAGCCAGGGTCGAAGCTGTGCTCGTTGAATACGAACATTATAAAAGCCCTAGCAAGTTCTACTATGAGAAACCGTTTTACGATGATTTAGTAAAATTTGATTCACCATTTTCTTGGATATAGATAATAACGAGGACTCTCTTAGACTAAAGGGCAACCTTAGAAATAGACGATTTGAACCTTTCTATGATGGGCATTTCCTAAGTTTTTAGAGTGATCGGTCTACGGAGTTACTGAAATATAAACTGCGAAGCATTCGCAGCTTAACCCAATTCTCAATCCTGGGCGACTACCAATGGACTCAGTGCTGACGAGCAGAAGACCAGGATCCACCAGGATTCAGAAGGGATACAATGAGCTTTCTACCCTAGCTCGGTAGATGATCGATGTATCGGGATCAAGCCCACTATAACCGTCTCTCAGTATTGGTCAAACATTGAAAACAGTTATCTTACTCTAAATAATTGGGGATTGTCGTCAAGACTCCAAATAGGTAAAGAAATAAATTATGGAAAACAATCAGGATATGGGAAATGGATAAAGAAATAAGTTTTAAGGGGGGTAGACTAAAATGAACCAGACTAGTATATGCCCTACCGCGCGTAAAAACTCAAAATCAATAAAACTTAGGCAAAAGAAATAATTAAATCTTTCTTTATTACCCTTAGCCAATTTCGGGAACGAAATTTTGTTTTAAGGGGGGTAGATTGTAACAGCCCGGATTTTTCTCAACCTGGAATTAGACGTCTTTAGGCGATGGGTCAATCCTAACACCGGTTTAACTTCTCAAACACCCAATTAAAGCCTCAAATCCCTTTTCAAACCATTTTCTTAATAAATCCCACCCTTCACCACCTTGATCTTTCAATTTTTCCTAAGTACTTTCACCCTAGACACTATCTTTAACTAGCTAAGTAGTATAACTTGGATCACTCTATATACAAACTACAAAGGCCTGAGTACCACCTCGACCAGAAATCACTTAGGATTAAATCCTTTAGAAATGAGACAAAGTAACTAAGTGTTAAACTAGATTAGCTATAAAATTCGTTTGAATCGCTTTAAATACGATCTGCAAGACCCAAAACTTATAGAATCATTGACGCTAGGTTACCCTAAAATCTAGGATCAATCTCATTACCCGACTGCTCTCTGGAGCACGTTGAAACTCTATATCAGATCTATACCGCACATCGGGAGTCCGAATAATACGAGGTTAAGGACTTAGGACCGCCTCACTGGGCTTGAAAACCTTCTCAGAAATCAAATTCAGATAGTGTCCCAGCGCTATTCGCTTGAGCTCGGAGTGAAGAGTGTGAGAAATGTGAAATTAATTCAAAATAAAATATCTCAAATAGTAATCTGGCACCTCTCGCTTGTGGATCAGTTTTAAGCAACCAGATCGTTAGAATCAGACCAAATTACACCCTCGGATCAGGAAAAATTTCATACACATATCTATGTACTCGGAATCTCTGATCGAGATCCGCTGACCGTTGAACTGAAACTGGCCCGCCACGCGTGATCTGAGAACCCTACTGGAACGAAAACTTAATAGAACCTAGATCCATAGTTTGTGAGCTTAAGTCCAACCTTTGGCTCAAGGAGGCTCGCCAGAAGTCCTCCGTTGAGTTGAAACAAGTCCGCTTTAGTTATAACCTAAGTATACTTTGACCTGGAGTGTATTTCGGTAAGCTTTTAGCCTATATAAGGACCTTAAACCCTCTCTCATTGCAGCCATACGAATTTGGGAGAAAACCTAAGAGAGAGAGAGAGAGAGAGAGAGAGAGAGAGAGAGAGAGAAAAGAGAGAGAAAGTGTGGGAGATGTGGAGCATCTCCCTGCCGCTGCTATACATGTTCAACCACTCCATTCTCATCGCTTTCCCGGCGATTCCAGCTCCGTTTCTAGGTAAGAAACCCTAACCCTAATATATTTTGGGGTTGTATGGGTTGTAGGTTATGAAATAGCTAACCTATTTCATTCTATAGGTTACCAAACTGCCACATACGGAAGCTTGGCAAACCTATCGGCTTCGTTATGATTCTACGACAAAAGGTGCGGACTTTAGGTGTATAAGTTATGGTTTTCAACGCTTTCAATATCAGATAATGATAGATTCATGATTTGCATGCAATTGTACATGTACAAAGTGCTTTCTGTTTTCTGTTTCAATTAAAGTTGTAGAATATGGAATTTTACATATTATAGGTATTCGTAGAAAATACCATATACGTATATAATTTGTGAATGTGTTTGACATGATTATTTGTTGTATGAATATATGATACTTGGATAAAATACTTATTTGGCGAAAGGATTCGCCCTAATACATGTTTTGCTAATATACACTATGTATGTAGAAATAGTGTATTGTAGAAAATACTGTATATGTATATATTTTGGAAATGTGATTAACATGATTATTTGTTGTATGAGTATATGATATATGGATAAAATACTTATTTGGTGAAAGGATTTGCCCTAATACATGTTTGGATAACATACAGCTAGTATGTTGAAATAGTGTATGTTAAGTGATTGTGAAAATGCTTGTGTGAGTAAGTGTTTGGATGATAATGCGTTAGGAGGGTGTTGAGATGGAATTCTCAACTACCTTAGAGACATGTATGATTTCCTCCATGAGGTTGTTTACTTAAACCGCTTACTTGTGCAATATATGTGTGTATATTCCTATTTAAGTAGTGCTTTATAACATGCTTTATGACATACTTATTAACATGCTTGAATTACTTTGTTTATCATGCTTTACTCCACATGCTACGAATAAGGTTTGATTGAGTTTGAGACTATGTCTATAGTCCAGACAATCGGTACTAGACTTGAGATCGTGGTTGAGTTTCATGTCGCCACGTAAGATGTGTTTGATGAACCCGAGTTGTACGTCAGTTGGTGACAGTGGTTAGGCCACGCGAAGTGCTTATACACTTCATGTCGTCCAATTGATTGTACGCTCGAGCTAGTCAGGCTCGTCAAGTAACCTAATCTATCTTATGTATGTTCACCATGTTTGGACGCCACTGCTTGAACCTAGGGTACCAAACTTACTAGTGAAATCCCTTTTAACCATAGTACCTCGATCCGCTAAGACTCATGAGCTGGGCATGGTGGTATGGGACACCGTGGTCGAGCCGTCGGCCTACGCTGGGGCCACGTGCCTCCCCGTAGTGACCCGTGAGCAACCAGACTCGTGAGCCGATTATGGTGGTATAGGACACTATATTCGAGCTGTCGGCCTACACTACTTGATGGGTGATGGGGGAGTGGTGCAACGATTCCGTGTAACTGCCCTGACCGTATCCGGTGTAGTGACCTGAAGCATACTCTAAATCTGCGGTGAGGCGATGAGCCTTCCCGTAGTAACACAGTATAAATTAGGCCTGTATTGATAAGGTGATGGGGGAGTGGTGCAACGATTCCGTGTAATAGCCCTGGCAGCCCTTGCAGCGACCTAGAAACACACCATCATATGAGATTGTCTAGGACTGACGACCCTAGAATGGATCATGTTTGAGAATGATACAAGGGAGGTACCTTAGTTTCCCAATCCTGCTGTTTGAAATGGACTAATAATAACTTGGTAATCATATTCATCATGCATTGCATGTGCCTGGAAGATGTGGAGCACTGAGGAAAGAAAGCATGCCGCGAACGAAGATGGTGTCGCATGAGGGAGTATGTCGGTGAGGGCATACATCATGACTGCATTCATACTTGTATTAATAAGAGTAGTTAGGAGTGTTTGAATTTACTGCTTTATCATTACTGCTTGACTGAGTTGATAACATGTTAACCTATGCTTTACTGTTCCACTGAGTTGATCACTCACTCCAATGTTACGGGACAATGTTGTACACACCAAACAGATTTGTTGAGTTTCAGGTGATGGTGATGCTTATTAAGTAGAGCCGGACCACTACTATGGTATTGAGAAGGAGCTCTCCTACATATAACTCTCTGTCAGGTCTATGAAGACCTGGTAATGTATTGATGGAGCTATGGTACTTGGGATAGAAGACATTACACTTTCTCACATTTGGTAAATTTTAGAATTGTACTTGTAATTATTTAACCTTGTAACATTATCACACTCTGGAGACTCACCACAGTTTTTATATTTTATGTCTATCACAGTCTTCCGCTTGCAATAATTATCTCCGGAGTATGATATGCTGTTTTGGCTTAATCTCACTTATGTTCGATGCGCGAATATAGTCAACATTCAATCATCATTCATTTTGTTGCATAAGTGATGTTCTGGAACTCGGGAGTTGAGTTACTACTCGACCCCTGATTTTCGAGATGTTACAGTAAAACTCTATAAACATTTCATTTTCCTCCATATGAATTTCTTCAAATTTGGTTGTGAGGAGTTAAACTTTAGATTTTTTTACAATTGATGTACCCTCGTGTGTCATTTCTAATATATCCCAAGCTTGTTTTACAGAATCACAGGATATAATTCTTTAGAATTCATCCGGTGATAGTGCACATGTAATTGCATTTAGTGCTTTAGCATTTGCACTACTCTCACTTTTCTGAAGTGTGGTCTGAGAAAAATAAGTTGTTATTTTTGTCATTTTTGAACCATCAATACCAGTCACTTCAGTGGTAGGAGGGGTCCATTCATTCACTGTGGCTAGCCACACATTTTCATCTATGGATTTGAGGAAGATGCTCATCCTGGCTTTCCAATACGCATAATTAGTACCATCAAAAGGTGGAGGCCTAGTGACTGAAAGGCTATCAAAATTTGACATCTTATATAAAGCTTAGATCGTTAGCTCAGGAAGTAAATCCAAGAATAACAATTAAAAGTGAGCTATTTGGCTCTGATACCACTTGAAATGGTCAAGCTATATGTCCTAGAGGGGGGGGGGGGGTGAATAGGACTATGCCAAATTAAAGGTAATTACTGCGGAATTTAAATAACACGATAGCCAAATAAAGTAAATCAATTCACGATACTGAAATGAATAGCAACCTCAATAAACACGTATTGAGAGATTGATACAAAAGTTGTTCTAAGGACAACCTTACACCAAAAACAAAAGTTTATGGTAGGACAACCTAATTTCTAGAAGGGTCTTTGTATCAAGAACTCAAACTTTTGAGGAATAAATAAATTGAAACTAAATAGAGGAATAGAATGTAATCTCAAATATTAATTGTTCTAGGGACAACCATGCACCATAGAAATGGCAGGGCAACCTTACTAGAACAATTTAGAGAGTCTAAAGCTCAAACAAATAAAGGAATAGCTTGAAATAAATTGCTGAAATTTAAATCTAAACTATTACAACATTCCCCACCGAGCTTGAACGTAAAATGATTACACCATTCACATCCACATACACTCCACAAAAGAATAATCAAAGATAGAAAAATAAAACACACTTCCACACAACACAAGGAGTTATAGTGGTTTGCCTGTGTGTACACCAACTGTTCAATAATAGCCACACAGAATGCTACTCCACTCCTAATATCCTCACACAGGGGATATTAGCGTTCACTATCAAATAGGTTTTCACAGGCTCACCAAGAACCTTCACAATTGTGTCTTTTTCAAAGGGCTTACATAATTCAAAAACCCTCTTTTCTGAGTTTTCCTGGCTCTCCTCAGATAACCAATACAATGAGATTTTTCTAGTTTGACCTCAAATAAAGCCAAATAAAGTAAATTACACAAATTATAAAATAACTATTTTTCTTCTTTGTTGTAGCAGCCCAGAAGAACTAAGTTGGAGTAGAGATTTGAATGTCAAAATTTAATGTCCAATACTCACTATATAATGGTTTTAATTTCTAATAGATTTTAAATTAAAACAAAAGGGCTAGCTTTAATTGATTTTGATTCTAGAAAAAGGAAAGACAACACTTCGTCTTTTCAAATCTAATTGGAATACAAGAAACAAAATCAATTAAGAAAGCTAAATAAAGAAGATATTAAATATGCACACTTAGCTTAAACTGGTCTTAAGACTCTACGACTGGTCGAAGATCCAACAGATATTTAAAAATTCAGGCGCGATAGGATAAGATGGTTTCACGACTGGTCGTAGGGCACCTTCGACTGGTCGTAAGGCACCTTCGACTGGTCAAAGGTCACACATGACTGGTCGAAGCTAAGTACAAATCATCGCTGTAGTTTGAGTCGAAGGTCTATGACTGATCGAAGAACCAGTCGACACTATTCCTACGACTAGTCGAACAGTCCCCAGGACTAGTCGAAGCCTAAGAGAAAATATCCGAATTTTACAACAAACTTACGACTGATCCAAGAAATCCATAGATAGGTCGAAGCAGTGCTAGGACTAGTCGAACAAAGTCCAGGACTAGTCTTAGAATAGACCAAACTCTCTTATGTAAAATATATGGATTATGTATCCAAAATGGCCTACTCTAAAGGTCAACCTACAGTCAGTCAAACCTCAATAGTGAAGTAAGGACATTGAAACTTAAGGACAAGTGACCTTGAAAGTAGTGAAGCTTGAAGTCTTTATGTAGTTCAAACTTGAAAGCTTCTTGAGATCTTGAGATTGATCTTGAAAGCTTCTTGCATTATCCTTGTCTTTGAATTAAGTCAAATAAACTCACTTCCTCGAGTCTTGACTTGTGAGCAGTGCTTGTCCATCAAAGTTGATCTTGAGTAGCGCTTTGATCTTCACATATGCAAGCTTCATAACGGTGTCTTTGGCACCATAAATTTGACAACTAAAGAGGCTATAAACAATAGCACTTACACATATTCATTCATGGCACCAGGTGGGAGATCAGGTCGTTTACGCATTGGATCTACCCCTTCCACCCGTGATGTGACGCAGATAGCATGAGCAACGGATGTAGAAGATGTTTCAGGCTCTCGCTGCATGCTTTGTCACCGATGAGCCACCACCTCCACCTTCATCGTTGTGATTTTTTAAATTTATTTATGATTTATTTTATATGCGAATGTTAAACTTATATGTATTTGTCGGTGGATAAATGTCAGTTGTATGTGGATGTGGATAGGATTGTTTGTGTATGGATAGATGTGGTTTGTGTTTGGATGTACGTATTTTGTGTTTGGATCGATGTGGATGTGAATAGGATGAAAATGTATTCTAACAGGTGTATTTATAGGTATATATCAGAAAATTTTTCTTAAATTTTGAAAATAAATGAAACCGGGAAGAAACAGAGTATTTGTAAGACCCGACTTGAGTTTGCATGTATGCATGTGTGTGTGTGAGTATCCATTTTGTTCCGCCGGGTCCCGCGGTCCTACTGGTCAAATTCCAGCAACCCACGACCTGTAGATTGTATTTGTGACCATCCCTAAGTTTCGTCCCATAGACCTGATCTGATCTTACCTGAGACCTGCGCCATTATGACCGCATCATCACCACGGTTCCAACACTGCATCTCGTGCAACAATCTGATGGGTAGATCAAAAGATGTACCAAATTGTAATTCTTGACCCTTTATTTAACGTGGGACCCACTTTAGTGGGGTGTACACATATCCCTAGGAAACAAGGCCCACCCTAGGTGTAATCATTCCCTAGGTGCCTAATTTAGCTAGCCTACTCCTTTTCTAGCTAGCTATGATAGCTAGGGCCTCCCTAAGTAACTAGCCTAGCTAGCCATCATGTAGCCTTTCTAACTAAGACCATCATTAGCTTCCTTCCCTAAGATAGGCATCATTACTTACTCTTACCAAGGCCTCCCTTCCCAAGCAAACCCATCATTGCTATGACTACAACCCTCCATTCTCTCCCTCTCATTCTCTCATTTCCTCTCCCCTTGCAAAAAATGTCCAACCTCCCTCTCCCTATTCCAGTACTCTCTTCCTCCTTTCCTCCACCATCTAGCCATTAAGACCTCATCTACAATCTTCAATCACCTTCCTCTTGAAGCAATGAACTTAGATCTTGGAGTTTGAAGACATCTTTAGAGGTAGGTGCTCCTCTAAATGTAGAAATCTAATTTCCATAATGTAGATATTTTCTTTCCTTTATGAGGGAAGTGTGTGACCCACCAGTCAATGGTGGAGATCCCACACAATCCCATGGTTATGGCCAATGGCCCACCTTATGCATGCATGATCCATGCATGGGGCCTTTCTGTATGGGCCCCATCATGATAGTTTCCTCTCATAGCATATCATGTTTGGGTCATCTAGACCTTATAATCGTGGTGGGGGTGGCATCCCCACCATACATTTTGATCATAAGTCTTGCATGTGTAAGATCCATGTTGTAGATGTAGATTTATGTATGATGTATGGTGAGATTATTCTTGGGAGGGCTTAATAGTGGCGGAACTCTTTCCCTATGGCCGGATTACCCTTCTTTCTTTCCTTTCCCTTATTTTCATTCCCTGATCAGGTGTATGGCCCACCTTGTGAACCAACGAAAATTTAGCCACCCAAAAAGGGGAGGACGCCCATGGAATTCCACCTTATAATATGTGGCCCCAAAATCTAACTAATTGGGGCACATACAAAGGTGTTTTGGATGGTAGGATGGCTTGGATATTTGTGGGGCCCACTAGGGTTGTCCATCCCCAAATTTCGTAGGATTAAATCCCATTTTTATTAGTATTTATAATTATTTTATTTCAATGTATTGTTGCTATTCAGAACTGTCTGGATAGATTTTTGGGCTGTAGTTACACAACCCACCTACAATCATACCAAATTTCATCCCCAACTGACCCCATTTGGGCATCCAAAAGGGTAGGCCAACATAGTGGACTGCCAAGAATTTTTGCTGTGCAGTCCAGCAGCATAGTCCCATAAAAACTAAAATTTAAAAATACTTTCTCTGATGGTGGGCAATCTTTCTGGGTCCCACCTTGTTGTAGGCTTGATGAGGGACCTTAGGTCCAAATTTCAGGAATTTTGGAGGCCCAGAACCCACCCATTTGGATGGCATAAATTCAGGACAACAACATGTAAGTAGCGGATTTTATTCTACCCTTGTTGTCTTCCTCGCAACTATGGAACTTATTGGGCCCAGCCCATTGGAGCCTTTATGCATGTCTGTGGGGCCTATGTTACGATGTTCCAGAGGGCCTTGGGGCCATGATTGTGGGCCCATGTGGCTGGACCAGCAGTCCATGATGGACGACCACCATGGGCTGACCGCCCTTGGTCAGGCCCACCATGATGTATGTTTTTCCTCCATGTCGTCCTTCCTTTTTGTGGGGCCCATGAGTGTGTGTGGTCCACCTTAGGTGGACGTCCCATGTGGGGCCCACTTGAGATGTGAGGAACCCACCTTAGTTTAATGGCCAGGCCGTCCATAGCTTGGGACGTCCCACCTTGGGACTTCCTTACCTTGGGCTGTTGGGCCTGCATTCTGGCGGCATGACCCACTTAAAATATGTGTTGTACATTTCTCCCTCTCATCTGGTGGGACCTACAGTGATGTGTGTGGGTCATCAGGAAATAAATAGGTTATAAATTAATTTATTTACTGGACTCCAACAAGCCTAGAAAAACAGGTGGGCTGGAAATTCAGTAATGGACCCAATGTTGCTACCCATAAATGTTTATTTTGGTGCAGCATGGCCCACCAGGTTTGAGGATGATTTAATCAGTTATCTTGTCATTTTCCTTCAATATTTTTGGGTTTAATTAGTGCTCATCTGAGGCCCACCCAAGTTGGGTTTGTAGTGGATCATTATATGAGGTTAACTGCTAGTTCCTTAGGCCTTTTGGATTTGAACTTTCTAGATAGGCCCATTGACCTTTGAGCCTATACTCTTCTGCCTATTGTGATGGGTTTGTGGGCCATAATATGCAAGTAGTTGGGCCCTTGGTTGCCCACAAAATTAACCCTATACTTGGGCTGAGATGTGAGGCCCAACTCACTTGTGTTAAGTGTGAAATTTTGCCCACATGATTGAACTACTGGGCTGCCCATGAGGCTCACCACAATATATGGGTTTATGACCCTTATGGTTGGGCCCAAACCTTATTTGAGGGCCCACCATATTGCCTATGAGTTGGGCTTTGTGTATAGTCCATTAGGCCATGGATTGCTTAAGCCATGGACCTTACTTTATATGCGTAGTGGGCTACCTTTTGGGACCTAGTTGAAGTTATGTCCTCCTTGGTGGCCCTAAGGTAGACCCATAGGGCCCTTATAGGTGGTTGAAGGTCCACCTTGGACCTTATTAGGACTATTTCCTCCATTAAGACTTATTACTCTCTTAGCTTGTGGGTTATCCTAAATTATTGGACCCCCACTAGAGGACTTCACTTCTCCCTAGAGTACCTGTCTGTGTATCTAGACCTTGTCCCTCCTTGGGAAGGAAGATTATATTCTACAGGTAGCGTACTTACATCATTGTGACCCATATGCATCATCTCTGTGAATTGATTGCACTGTATGGTAGTCATAGAGGGATGGAGTTTCTCCCCTTGTGCACATTGAGTGCCTGAATCTTATGTATGATCTGTATGTGTGACTCATGCATTAGCATCGCATTTCATGATGATACCGCCCTTGCTTCACTAGGGCCTTGCCTCCATAGGGACGTTTGTGGATGACCGTATGTGTGGACACTGGAAATATTACTTGAGCATACCGGGTGCATAGGATGCCCATGGGTGAAATTTCCAAAACTTCCATGGTACCAAGGATTTGCCCCAACGCCGTGACCTAGTGGAAATTATGAGCGCACGAGGGCCTTATACCGTTAGGCTCCGACTCCCACTGTCGTATAGTCGGTTGGGTAGGGGTGTGGCCTTACTTGCCTGGTGTGAGGAGGCATTGCTAGGCTGAGTCTGACCAACTCGTAAATGGGTTCGTTGCCGTCGGGCCATGTTGGTAATTAACTGTCCATAAGCGGTTAGTGAGGTCTCTTATGCTCGTTTAACTGTGCCGGTTTGGAGAGTGACAGTCATCCAATAGTTTAATGGACCCCGGTGATTTCTTTATGATTGGAATATACTTGATATGTGGATTGGTTATGAGCACTGGCATAACTTTGCATCGCATTCACATCGGCTGTATAAGCCCTTCATGCATTGCCTTGGTATGACGCCTAGTACTCATTGCATCGTATTTATGCTAAGCCTTAGTAAGGCTTGTGATATTGTCATTGAGCATGTTTCCCTCCCTGTACCTCCTACTATTTTTCTATGCACCATTGTCACACACTTGCACCACCCTCTAAGCTTTTATAAGCTTATGTATGATTGATGCGTGCAGGAAATCCTAGGCAGGTGTCGTAGCGGTAGAGCTTGGAGTAGAGTCGAGCTTGAGGACCCCAGTGTTCCTTCCTTTCTTTTATTATCTTACATATGTCCTTTTGGACCTTATGGATACTTGTAAAAGTTCAAATTCATAGTGGATTTTATGATGTGAGCTTTTGTTATTCTCAGATGTACTTGCTATGATCTTGGGTATGCTCGTATTGAAAATGGTTATACTGTTATGGAAATCCTCCTTGTGGGTTCTCAGGATCGGAACCTACCTCAGGAGCTAAGAATGGGGTACTACGGAGGCTGTTGTGACCAGAACCGACTATCGGGTTCCTTGTGAGTCTGGGGCGTGACACTATTACTGACAAAATATTTTATTAGTAATAGTATGGTCAAAACTTATACTGACGAAATATTTCATAGGTAAAAATTAATACCAACAATCTATAAATGAGATATATCGACAAATTATTTCATCGGTAATAGCGAGCTTATGCCGACGAACGTACTCGTCGGTATTATTGTTTTACCGATGAACATACTCATCGGTAATGTCGTTTATCTACGGTTTTACCGACGAAGAAATTCGTCGATATAAGCTGTGTTTACTGACGAAATATATTATTTTTTCCTACCAAAAGTAACATGTTTTTTCGACGATTTTAGTTGTCTGTATTTGTTTTATCATTGTCGACGAAGTCATATTTCGTCGGGAAAAGCCTTTAGCCACGGTCTTATTGCGATGATCTTAGCGACGACATATTTCGTCGGTAATAATCATTACTGATGAAAAAAGATAAAATAACGACAAATTATGCCGTCGGTAAAAGAGCAATTTCATGTAGTGCACCTTGCAACACAAACATGAGTAAAATAGAACATTAAGCATTATCATGTTCATAAAACAAAGATATAAATGAGTAATGATATGCAACATATGACCCTCAACAATATGCTCCCAAAAGAACCTAACTTACCCACAAACTGCTGAAGTTGGAATTATGGCCTCCACCACCACTGTCATTCCTAACCTAAAGGACAATGAGGAGATCGATGAGTGTTCACAACCCCAAGTGTAGGGTCGCGATGTAGTAATAATCTTGGTAAGACCGAGGTTGAATCTACGGGGACTGATCTTGTACATTTCTGAAATTAACTAGAAGTAGAACTAGAAAAAGATGTAAACCTAATTGTGAATAGAGTAATTAAAACTAATGAATTTAAAGGTGGGAAGTAGGGTTTCCAAGGATCCAGCTGTGGGTTCTCAGGATGCTACCTTGCTTGATTCAAGGACACAAATGGAATCAGAGGCCTATCTTATCCAATTGGTAAGAAGAGATTTGTCATATCTCTGAACTTCTCATGGATCTAATCATTAATGGATGAGAGTTGTGAGGTTTTGAAAGCGATTTCATCACCTAACCATGCGCAAAAGACAAGGCAAACAATATGATTTACCTATCCCACAAATAATCGTAAGAGAATTGTGAAGATTAGGAAGGATTTCATCATCCTACCATGCTCAAGGGACGATAATGAACAATGAGACTTACTAATTTTACAATGTCAAATAAAAAAAAAAGAAGATATTCAAAGCTATCGCAGATCTATTGTAATTTGTTACAACAAACCATTAAAAACTAAAAATATTCCTTATAATCAAACTAAAATCCAAGAGAGTTCAACAAAACATGAATAAAAATAAAGCAAACATTCCGATCATGTTACAAGCTTCACCTTTTAGCCCCAGCTAAGAGGTTTAGCCAACCATAGACATGATTGAAATAAAGACTGTTAAACAAAACAACAACTAAGGAAGAAGAAGAAAAACTCTCAAACGATGGCTCCACCCCTTTTCTCCACTCTTAAACCCCTAGAACATGCCTAAAAACATCATAGGAACTCCTATTTATAGTTGTGTAATACTCTCTTGAAAACCGACCTTGAGTTTCCACAAACCGACCTTGGAATCGCTTCAAATTCCGTAATTCGTGTGCTATTCGCGTAACCTTAGACTGGTCGAGGATAGCCTTTGACTGGTCGAGAGTTACCTTCGACTAGTCAAGGATGACGAGAATTTTAAAGTTCCTGTTGTTGGAGTTCGAGTCTAGGATTCTTTGACTAGTCGAGCAGAAGCCTTTGATTGGTCGAAAGAGGGCTTAGACTAATCGAAGCAGGCAAATTTTTAGGGTTCCTTTTCTTCACTTCAAGTCTTTAATCTTCTTCATTCCTCACTTGGTTTTCTTGGATCTATGGCATGTAAATTCTTCATTCTTAATATCATAAGATCCATCCTTGACTTTGGTGATTCTTGAGCGTTAAATTCATGCTTTTAACATCCTTTTCAATCCAAGCTCTTAAATTCACCTTGCAACACAAACATGATTAAAATAGAATATTAAGAATTATCATGTTCATAAAATCAAGTAATAAATGAGAGATAATATGTAATATTTGACCCTCAATGCAATCCCCAACCAGCATTTTGCTAGTCCCGAGCAAAGTATGCGAAAAATGAACTTTAATGCTCTTTCATTTTTTAGAAAACAATCTTTTGTGCAATCAAGTATGAATGAGTAGACTCAAGACGTGAAAGTGGGATTTTGAAAACCTAAAACTGAATCACATAAGCAACCAATCAACTAATTTCTTTATCCATTAAGTTAGAGCATAGTTCACATATCAAGTTTTTCAATGTGCTCAGTGAAAGTCAATTTACTTCTTATAAGAATACTGTCAATTCATCAAGTTAGCCATGTTTACCGTATCCAGATTAATCATTAATCGAAGAATTAAGTACTGATTCCAAACTTATCTCCTTTTCCTTCTTTTTTCAGTTTTTGATTTTATATCGACGGTCACTTTGTCTCCATTCTTTTACAGACTTTGCATTATTTTTGCATTCTTTTTAAGTCTTTTCACCATACATGACCTTTTTATCGATCTTACTGTTTTTTTTAAACTAGTTCTTTTCAACTTTTAAGGTGGATAGAATTCTCCAGACTCAATCCTCAACTTCTATCAATGATTCACATACTGACAATCAAAGGTTTTAGCATTATTTACAAAAAATAATTTGAATGTGTCCTATGCATTTGATTAACACGATACTCAAACCTACTCTTAATCAATTAAATGCAAGAACTTTGGTGATAGATTACTTATATGATCAAAGTCTAACAATTCAAAATTCAATTTCTATCTTATCATCATACTCAAAACATTCCTAAATACACAAATTGTCTCTTCCCAAACAGATAAACATTGAAAATTTTCAAAAACTTTACAAATTTTTCTCAAAACTAAGAAAACACTGATTAGTTTACCTAATCTCTCATCCCTAACCTAATATCTACATTGTCCTCAATGAAAAGAAATAAGCAAGTAATGAAAAAGAGGCAATGAAAAATGATGGAAAGAAAGTGCCTGAGGGCGGAAGATTTTCATTATTCCAAGGATCTTAGTGTGAAGATGGGTGAGCACAATCACTAGACAAATGAAAGAAAACTATCCTAAATAGTGGAAAGCTATAAGTGCTAAGTTGTAAATCTATCACCCTGTATTGTCAAATTTTATTGTGCCAAACCACTTTGGAGTGATTGACTTGTTTAGATAGATGGAAAGTTCACCTTCAAGTTCAATAGATGGAAAGTTCACATTCATTCGAAGATGAGTTTCAAGTCATCTACATCAACATCAAATGCTCCGACTACTTCAAGTAAGTGTGCATGTTTAACTTCGAGATCAAGTTCAAGTCCAACCTAAGTTAAAGTTCAAGCTCAAGTTCAAACACACTAGCTCAAGCTTAAGTCTCAAGAATACAAGTTCAAGACATAAGTTTAAGATGTAAGCTCAAGTATATGAGGTCAAGCTTCATGTACTTCAAAGTAACCTATCTACCAAAGCGACCAATGTTATAAGTTCAATACTCACATTTAAGGTATACATGACCCTAGAAAGACCATAGGTTTAGGTCATTAATATTGCATATTTAATTTGGGTTATAATACTTATTTTAGGCTTTGCTTCGACTAGTCCTAGTCATTGTTCGACTAGTCCAGGCACTGGCTTGACCAGTCTAGGGTTTTTCTCGACCAGTTTAGGATTTTACTTAGAAAATTGGATAAGGTTGTTAGGTCTTCGATCAGTCGAGTACACTGCTCGATCGGTCATGGAGACTGGCTTGACTAGTCGAGTAGGACTCAACTTGAACTCCTGCAATGTGAATTTTTTCCACTCGACCAATCGAACTGGCCACTCGACCACTCGAGCGAGCCACTCGACCAGTCGAGGGTCTGTTTTATCCGATCGTGCCAAAAAATTTGAAAATTGGTTCTGCCAGGACCAGTCGAGCCAAACCATAAACCAGTTGAGGAAACTGAATTACATCCTATAAATAGAGGATATTTCTCAAATTTTATCATTCATTCTAAGCCAATTCAAGTCACCACTCTGAGAGATTAGTCCTCACTATTGTGAAGCTATTGTGAGGTATTTAAAATTTATTTTATATAGCTTTTTAGTTTCTTAATTTCTTGATCTCTTGATTCCATTCTACTTGATATACAAGGGGATTTTTCTTTAACCCCTTTTAAGATTCAAGAAATTGAATCCAAGTAGCTAAAGGTTGGATTTAATTTAAAATTCATCTAGACCTAGAACCCCTTCATTGGTGAGATTGAACATTGAACATCTTCATCTACAAAAAAATATTTCTATCGGCTATATCGAAGAACATTGTTCAGATAAGTATTGTTTTTAATTTTCTGTATTTGGTTTGTGAGATTCAGCTAGAAAAATCTCTATTTATGGTTTTGACTGAGATCAGCAAGGAAAATCTCAGCGTGAGGTTTTTTATTGTGTAAGCCCATTGAAAAACACATATGTAAAGGTTTTAAGGTGAACCTTGGAAAACATTCTTTCTTAGTGAAAGCCAATATCTCGTGGGTGTGGATATTGGGAGTGGAGTAGTTGTGTGGTTGTTTATGAACTGTTGGTGTACACACACGAACCACTATAATTCTTGGATTGTGGTGGATGTTATATTTGTTATTTGTGTGTAAATACTTGTATCTCTTTTATATGTTTGTGGTGAATGTTGTAATATCTAGATTTAATTCTTTTACCTCTATATTAGTTTGAGTTTTTGATACTTATCAGAGTTCTAGAAATTAGGTTGTCCTACCATAAACCTTAATTTTTAGTGTAAAGTTGTCCTTAGAACAACGTTTGTATCAACCTCTCAAGGTTAGAGCATTTGAGGTTGTCATTTATTTCTACTATCTACATTTATTTTCAGCATTTATTTTTATTTAGCATAGTCCTATTCACCCCCCCCTACAGGACTGAGAGCTCACCATTTTCAAGTGGTATTAGAGCCTAATAGCTCATTTCATTGGATTTATTTCCTGACCTAATCGATCTCGAGCTTTCAATATGTCAAATTTTGATAGTCTATGTATTACTAGGCCGCCATTGTTTGATGGCTCCAACTATGCTTATTGGAAAGCCAGATGAGGATCTTTTTGAGATCCATTGATGAAAGTGTGTGGCAAGCAACGGTTACCAAATGGAAACCACTAATGACTGAAGTTCTAGGCAGTGATGGAACTAAGTCCATGCAAGTATCACCTTATTATTTATGGACCACACCTTAGAAAAATGAGAGCAGTGCTAAAGCCAAAGCTTTAAATGCAACACTTGTGCACTATCACCTGATGAGTTTAAAAGAATTATATCTTGTGATACTGCAAAACAAGCTTGGGATATCCTATAACTGACACACAAGGGTACGACTATTGTTAAAAAGTCAAAACTTCAGATCCTCACTAATAGGTTTGAGGAAATATGTATGGAAGAAAATGAATCATTCATGGACTTCTATACAAAATTAAATGACATAGTCAACTCAATGTGGGGTCTTGGAGATAACATCCAAGAAAGCAAAGTTTGTGCAAAAATACTGCGATCACTTCCTGAGAGATTCAATTCCAAGGTGACTGCCATTCGGGAACTTATAAGGGTGGAAGAACTTGTTGGTTCACTTTAAACCTACTAGCTGAATTTCAAAGCTCCAAAAGGTAAGTATATAGCCCTTAAATCATCCAAGTGTATTTCTTATGATAGTAATTCTGATTGTAAAAACTCAAAGGATGATATGGCCTTATTAGCTAAAAAATTTTATAAGATTTTTAAAAGTAAAAAGAGAGTTGATTTAAAAAAACCCTTTGAGAAGAAAAAGGGTAAAACTTAAAAATTGGAAATCATTAAAAGATAATCAGTGCTTATAGCCATTAAGATGCCAGTTCGCTTGATTCATTAAACACAACTGGAATCGGAGTCCCATCCTATCCAATTGGATGATAGAGCATTTGAACCATAATCTGAACTTACCATTGAATTAGTTCCACATGAAGCACCAATGTGATGATTGTAGGGAATTCAACCACCCACATGCCCAGGAGACAATGGTGAATCATGAATTTTATGAATCACATAATTATAAAACAAGTAACAAAGTATTAAAAGCCTTCCCAAGCATCTACTATAATTGGAGTCATAATAAACCTTAAAAAATTGAAAATATTCTTTAATTTAAACTAAGAATCAATAGAAGTTCAATATAAACATGAATCAAAGCAAGATAAACATCCAAACAAACTACAAACTTCACCTCTTATTTCTAGCTAAGAGATTAACCAACCAAAGACATGATTGAAACCAAAGTTCTTAAAGAAAATATAAAAACTAACTAAAAGAACAAGATTGGGGAAGAAGAAAGACTCCTTGAAGTTCTCCTACACCTTGCTCCAGTCTTCCAATCCTAAGTTGTGTTTAGAACTCCTTGAAGAACCCAAATATATAGGCTTTGTTCGGCCGACTTTGGAAACCACCTCAAATTTACGCACTTTGTGTAACGTCTTCGATGTTGTCGAACAACTTTTGATGGCATCGAAGGTGGAATATCAGTTTGAATCAAATTCAGTAGTCACGCCCTTTTTCACTACGTAAATCTTTAATGCCACCGAACATACCTTCAATGTCATCGAATAGATATCCGATGTCATCGAAAGAAGTTTGATTAATTGAAAAATTGTCCACAATGTTCCAGCAAGTTGCTTTAAAATCTTTAGAATTCCCAATGCCATCGAACGGGTTTCAATGTCATCGAGGGGGTCTTCGATCACTCAAACAGGTCTTCGATGTCATTGAGAAACGTGCCCAATTAGTCCAAAAAGAAACTCTAAAAATCTTTAAATTCTGATGTCATCGAAGGGATCTTCAATTACTCAAACAGGTCTTCGATGTCATAAAAAAATGTGCTCATTTAGTCTACCAACCAAACTTAAATTTCACTTAAAATCTCGATGTAATTGAACTGCCTTCAATGTCATCGAACACTTACTTCGATGTCATCGACAGTGAAATTCAACTTTTCTGAATTTATGCACTTTATACTTTCGACTTCCTTCCTCCTCCACTTAGTTTTCCTGAATCTTGGGCCCTTAAAGTCTTCAATCTTGGTCTCCTAAGATCCATCCCTTGCCTTAGAGATTCTTGAGCATCAAATTCATGCTTTTAACATTCTTTTCAATCCAAGCTCTTAGACTCACCTTGTAATACAAAACATGTATAAAATATACCAATTAAGCATTATTATGTTTATAAAACTAAAATATAAACAGGGAAAAATATGCAATATTTAACACTCAACATGCAACCATTCCGACAGTTTTGCCCTTGCCCATTAGCTCATCCGACAAGGGTACTTTTGGCCATCTATCTGGAAAGATGCCAAGCATACATCCAGAGGTGCGACAAATGTCAAAGATTCATGGTAATACCTCGTCAGCCACCTGAGCAATTAACCTCCATGATCAGACCATAACCATTCACCCAATGAGGGATAGACATTATCGACTCCCTGCCAACTGATAAAGTTCAGACTAAGTTCACAATCATCGCGGTCAACTACTTCACCAAATGGGATGAGCCTGAGCCATTGGTCAAGATCACTAAGTAAAAATCATCGACTTTGTCTGGAAAAACATCATATGTCGGTATAGAATCCCATGAAATCCCACATACGATCATCTTGGACAACAGGAAGCAATTCAACAATGATCGGTTCCTAGGCATGTGTAGGAACCTTGAGATTCAAAACACTTACTCATCATGGGGCATCCTCAAGTTAATGGCTAAGTGGAGGCAGTCAACAAGATCATCAAAAATCACCTCCGAAACTAGCTCAAAAAAACTAAGGGGGCATGGGTCGAAGAGCTCCCGATGTCCTCTAGGCGTATCAGACCACTGCCCGGACAGCCACAGGAAAAACTCCTTTCTCCCTGGCCTTCGGAGTGGAAGTTGTTGTCCCAGTCAAGATTGGACTCCCTACGACATGGATTCATTCTTACGATGAAAATAAAAATTTCAAGCAGATGGCACTGGACATCGACCTGCTCGAGGAGAGAAGGGAGCATGCCTAACTCAAGGTCGCAATTTTACAAAGGAAAATTTCCCTGATTAAAAAGGAGAGCTCAATAGCTCACCCCAACACTCCTACTCGACTAATATGCTCGATCTATTACTGTGATCGACAACCGACAAACTTAAAAAGGCCGAGCTTAAAGTCCTAGAGGGGGGGTGAATGGGACTATGCTAAATAAAAATTAAATGCAGAATACAAAGATAGATAACACAATCAAATAATAAAATAGCACAAGTAAATAGCAACTTCAAATGTACTAGTCTTGAGAGGTTGATACAAACTGAGTTCTAAGGATAACCTAATATAAAAAACCAAAGGCTTATGGCAGGACAACCTTACTAGAACGTTTATAAGTATTAAAAGCCTAAACCAATAAAGAGGCAAAGGAAATGTAAGACCTTACCTGAATATCCATTTCATTCCCCTAGGTTCCGCAGTCCTACCGGTTGAATCCCGATGACCCGTGACCTGTAGAGTCCATTTGTGGTCATCCTTAAGTCCCATCATATAGACCTGACCCAGATCGATTCGAAACCTATGCTATTGCGACTGCATTGGCGCCATGGTTCCAATGCCACGTCTCATACATAATTCTGACATGTACATCTTAAGATACCATTTTTGGCCATCAATCTTACATGTGGGACCCACCTAGGCCCCTTACATGTTTCCCAGGAGTGGGCCCCACCTAATACTCTAACCTATGCACCTACCCTACCCTTTTCATCATACCTACCCCTATAGCATAGCTAGTAGGTTTTCTTCTCTAGAAGTTCATGATGAGCTTTGGTTTCTCCTCGTAATCGACTATGATGAAATCCCCCTTCCCAAGCAACCCTCTCCCAAGAAACACTCATTGCTTAGCTAGAAACTCTCCCTCCCTCTCGAAAGTGCCCTGGTTTGTCAAGATACATGAATGTTGAGTCAGAGTGTCTATAGACCCTGATAGGAAGATCAATTCAAGCGTCTGCCTTAAACGGATGTGTGCAAGCTCGTCACTGGTAAAACTAAAGCTTCACATCTCATGGCCCAAAACACCAAGTGAAAAAAACCCCTTAAAAATAAGTTAGAAATCATAGGGTTTTAAGGTGAGAAAACTTTTTTAAAATAGGAAAATCTCTAAGTTTTTTTCGCCTTGTCGATCTTATCGAAACACCCTTGATATGATTGACCTGCTCCGTCGATGTCCTCGATACCTTAACGATATTATTGATGTGAGGACCAAAAGTGTCCAGCAACTAAATATTCATCTGGACGGATTTATCGATGTATCGATACACCTATCGATATCATCGATATAAGAACTAAAAATGTCCACAACTAAATACTCATCTGGATTGATTTATCGATATATCAATTACCCTATCGATATCATCGATATTCAAAACTCAAGCCCATCGAAGAATGGCTCGATAAGATCAACAAGCAAATTTCCGGCGCCGCTATTTTTTAATGAAAATCTCAAATTCCTTCGATATATCGATGTTATTCCAATATGATCTGAAATCAAATATCGATAACGTCAGAAGTTGATCGATGATATCGATCGAGGGCGCGCATCTCTTACAGCAGATATTTCAAGTTATTTTTAACTATGATCAGGGGCCCTTCGATAGAATCGATATTCAAATATCAATGAAAATGGCACAAGGTCGATTGCATCGAACAAGGTCATAAACTGTCCAGCAAGCTTAAAGACAAATCAACTGAATTTGTCGATGCATCGACTCAGATCTCTATATCATCGACATTCAAATTCCAATGATCTCGATGGTTCCCCAATCATTCATGAAAATCTGAAATATTTCAAAGTCAAGTCTCTCTCATTTTTCATGTGTCGATGGATCAAACCTGTCATCGATGGAATCGGAGTTCAAAATCCGATGACATCGACAATAGTTTCGATTTATCGACCAATTGGCAAAGAGTTTCAAAAGCATATGACATCGAGTCCGAGTCATCGAGCAGATCATCGATGCTATCGAGAGTATACGGTCGATGATATTAAACCTGCTCGATGATATCGAACTCTGTCATAAATGTGACCGTTTTATATCCATTGGAACTTTTTGCCTATATATAGAGGACTTGTCTTTTGTTGCTGTGAGAGAAAGTAAAGAGAGCTTTTGAGTGTTTCAGCTTATATCTTATATCTAAAGCCCTTTCTCTCAAGGGAGTTCATTCTCCAATCCACCCTCACCATTGACATTCAATAGAGTGGATTGGGAAATGAACTTTTGAATTCAAGGATCCTCCAGCTACTACCTTAATGACAAATCATTAAGCTGGGATGCCTTGAATGCCTTGATGATTGGAACTACTCTATATTCCTTATAGGAAAATCTTTAGAGAGTAGGATTCCATCATAACCTTGACCCAACCTGAGGCTGAGTATTTGTATATCATTTAATGTTTCGGATTAATGGAGCAGAAGACTCTTCGTCAATAAGGAGGAGAAGATCTTCCGCATTGAGCTAAACCGGACTCATTAGCTTATTTGTAAGGATCTAGAGTCCAAGAGGACACTTGTGATCATTCCTTTCTAGGATTGGGTCTTAAGTGGTTCTCACCCTTTGAAGTCCTCAAGGAGGCCTCCTGTAGGAGTGTATGTGGTCGGTGCATTGTGTGGACCCTTGCTCTGTGGAGAGCATAAACATCTGGTTTGGAGCGAACCAGTAAAACTCTGGGTTTTAGGTGAACCGGGTAAAACATTAGGGTTTGAAGTCAACCATGTAGAAACCTCCAGTAGGGTCTTATGGAAGATCCTTGGCCAGTGTGCCTAAAAGTGGGTGCGTTGTATTGACCCTTAAACGTGAGAGCATAAACAGTCAGCCTCAGTGTAGGTTGTAAAGGTTGAAGGTGAACCTGATTTAAAACCTTAGGTTAGAGGTTAACCATGAGAAACCACCTTAGTGAAATCCGGTACACTCAAGTGTTGAGTGCGGTTACCGGGAGTGGAGTAGACTTATCGTCGAACCAATATAAAATGACTGTGTTTGAGATTGTTATTTTAATTGAGTGATTTTCTTTAATAATTCCATATCTGAATATCTGATCACTCCTCATACACCTACACAGTCATATCCATCATGAACTAGATTGCATATTGTTTACTCCTTAAGCAGTTTGTGATTGGATCCTCTACCAGGCTTGGAAGCTAGTAGAGTTACATTTGAGTAATCCTGAGAATTGCGTGATCATAGGATTAGGGAAGTAGGATTTTTAAATAAATCATAAAAACTTTAAAAATTCCTATTCATCCTCCTCTAGGACATATTGGCATATTCCTTCTTCAACTTGTGCGGTCTTGACCGCCTTTTCACCTCTCTCTCCTCTCTCATTTCTCTCATTTCCCTCTCTAATGGTGAAGGACGTCCCCACCTTCCCCAAATTCCAGCAAGCTTTCTTCCTTTCTCCCCCTCAATCCCACCCTCAAATCTTCATCTCCACCACTAGATATCTCCCTTAAAGTATTGAAGCTAGCCTTTGATGTTTGAAGCTTGATCTTGGAGGTGGGTGCTTCTTGAAGCCACTTCTTCCTTCCTTCCTTCTTGCTTTCCCTTTTCTAGCATGTTTGGATGCATGTAGGACCCACCAATCAATGGTGGAGGTCCTACATGTCTCCAAGATCAGAGGCCAAGGGCCTACTACATGCATGTTCTCTTCCATGGTGGGCCATTCTCCATGAACCCACCATGATGCATTTCTCTTTGATCTAGTCTCTCATTGGTCATCTAGACCTTGCATGCATGGTAAGGATGTCATCCCTACCTCAACAACTCTTTTTTATTGTAAGATAGCGTGCATGTAAGATCCAAGTATAGTGTATGGTGTGGATGTGAAGGTGGATGGTTCATAGTGTCGAAACCCTCCACTATGGCCGTGATTTCTCTCTCTCTCTCTCTCTCTCTCTCTCTCTCTCTCTATCTATTCCCTTCCTTTTGTTGCTAGAGATTTGTGGCCCATTGATGTGGTCAGGAAAATCTCAGATCCACCAGAAAAGTGGGATGTCCAGGCACACCAGACATGCATGGGTTGGATCACCACTAAACCATGATTTTCTTGGGGATTTTTGCAAAGTAATGGATCTGAAATTTTTATAACCTATCTAGGTGGACCCCACTTGATGTATTTGGGTATAAAACCCTTTGAATATTTTCTATGGACTAAAATATGGCAACATATGTTGCTATCCAAATTTCAGGCCCATCCGTGGTATGATTTTTGGGCATTGTTTGGGACTATTTGTATGGTTCTTTTTTCCTTAATTTCCTTGGGGGATTTCTGAGGTATGGACCCCACTTTGATGTGGGATGGGGCCCACATCAGTTACCTCTTGATTAAGACCTATGGGATGGGCCAAAGTAGGCTGGACATCCAAAAATTTCTGGACTGTCCAGCAAGGTTGTATGTTGGAAATTGACAGTTTTCATCTTGATTTTGGGAAAAGTGGGCCACTCCAGTAGACCCCACTTGCTGCCCATTTATGGAAGTATCAAACCCATCTATTTTCCCATGATTTGGGCCAGCCTAGGCTCACCCCATGAGGTGTTAAACATAGGGGCAACAACATTTTCTACAACAGAATTTTCTGGATATACATTGCTGCCCATTTTTGTAAAAATACTTAGCGTGTGTTTAAAATCTTAAAATTTAATTCTATAGTGGTCCACCCTTGTTGGGACGTACCTAGCTTAATCATAGGCCATCAGGGCCGATGGATTTTTGGAACAAGTGGCTGGACCAACCACCTTGCTGGACATCCCAAGGTGGTTGACGTCCAGCAAGGCTGGCCGTCCCACCTTGTTGTGGCCCACCTTGATGTGGTGTTTCATCCATGCTTCCACCCATATGTGTGGCCCACTTGGACACAGCCCACCCCTTAGTGGGGCGTCTGAGGTGTGGCCCACTTTGAGCTTTGGTGTGGGCTGACCGTCCAGCCTTTTAGACTGTTCATGCCCATGTGGGATGCCCACCGTTTGGGCTGCTGCTGGACTCTCAGTCCAGCAGCATGACCCACTTGTTTCGTGTGATGATTGGCCACTACCTATGTGGTCGGACCCCCTGTACATATTGCTAGACCACCCTAGACTTGTATTCCAATCAGAAAATCATTTTACTGGGCTCCAGCAGGCCCAGGTAGCTGGTGGATAAAAAAATCCAGCTGGGTACCTTATTAAAATGCATTGTTTATGGCTGAAGTTTAAGGGTGTGGGGCCCACCATATTGTGAGGGTTTGTGGGGGTATTTTTCATGCTTTTATTCCCTTAGCCTTTGGGCTTAATTAATGCTTTCTGGAGGCCCACTTTGGTTGGGTTATATAGACCTATGTGCAACCAGATTTTAGGATATCTTGTAGGCCCAAATGGGTTGGAATGTCCTAGCTAGGCCCAGTGGATTTATGGGCTATGTCTTCCATTATTTTGGGCTGGTTGGGCTGGAAATGTATGTGTGGATTGGGCCTTTGGTTGTCCACCAAATTAACTAGATTCTTGGGCTAAGGCTGTAAGGCCCAATTTGCTTAACTTGAATGTGATTATTGCCCATGTGATTAGGATAATGGGCTGCCCACTAGGCCCACCATAATGTATGGATTTGGTGACCTTATTCTTGGGCCATAACCTTCCCTATGGGCCCATGTTATTGTATGTGGATTGGGCCATATATTGCCCCTTTGGACCCATGTAATGTATGTAGGCCTTGGGCCATTTATTGAGGCCCAATATGTGATGTAGTTGTATATATATAGCTGCCCATTTTATATTTATGGTTGTACTGGGGCCACAGGCCTTGCTTCTTGCTTCTTGGTAGATTGTTATTGGGCCGCCTTTAGGGGATAATGGTGGTTGAATGTATACATTAGTGTACCCTTTTAGGCCCTTGTTAGGCCCATTCTTGCTTCTACGGGTAGTTAAATGTCCACCATAGATCCTTTGTTAGGCCCATTCTTATCATTTGGGCCCAAGCCACTATCTATCTAGTCTCGTAGGCTACCCCAAGCTATTGGGCCCCCATTGAAGGTTGTATTCCTTATGAAAAATTGTCTAAGTACCTAGACCCTACTTAGTTAGGAGGAGAGTACATCTTCACCACATTGACACCTTTGTTCATCTTCATGATCCACTGATCCACTCCTATACGCATCACATGCATACTTGGTTGAGATGTGATTGGTCATTGGGCAGGATATTTTGGTATTTCCCTGAGGGATAAAGTATCCCCTCTTAAGCATGTTGGATGCTTGGGATTGATGCATGGTTGATTGTGTGATTCATGCATCTGGCATTGCATAGCACGTGGATATTCACCCTTACTTCATCAGGGCCATAGCCTCCACAAGTATATCGTGGATGGTCGTAATTGGACACTGAAAATGTTACTTGAGCATTTAGGGCACTTAGGATGTCCTTGGGTGAAAGCCCTTAAACCTTCATGGTACCAGGAGACGCCTCTACACCGAGACCGAGTGGAAAATATGAGCGCCCGAGTGCCTTATACCATTAGGCCGCGACTCCCACTGTAGTATGGTCGATTGAGATGGGGTGTGGCCTTACCTGCCTGAATTAGGGGGCAATAGATAGGTTGAGTTTGACCAGCTCATGAATGGGTCCGCTACTGTCGAGCTTTGCTAGTGATTGGTTGTCCACAGGTGGGTAGTGCGGTCTCTTACGCTCATTAGACTGTGCGGCTAGGAGAACGACAGCCAGCTGGTAATATATTTGACCCTGGTGGTTTCCCTAGAGTGGAACTGTATGGATATGTGGACTGGATATGAGGACTGGCATGATCGCATTTGCACTTTGCATATGACATTGGCTATGTAGGCCTCCTTTTGCATCGCGTTGATATAGCACCCAGTACTCATATGTTGCATTGCATAGCCTTGAGATGGCTTATAGCATTCATGCTAGTATAGCATAACCTTGGTATGCCTGGTGGCATTGATGATATTCATGGATCATGCCGCATTCTTTTGGGTACTATGATATCACATTCATGGCACCTGTCCTGCACACACTTACATTGCCCTGTAAGCTTTCTATAAGCTTATGCACGATTGATGCGTGCAGGTGATTCTAGGCTAGAGAGCGGAGCAGGAGCTAGAGCGTGCCGTTGATCTTTTTAGAGTTTCCTTTATATAGACTTTGTATTTCCCTTTGTGCCTTGTATCTTATAAAAGTTTAAATTCTTAGTGGATTTTGTAATGTTGTTCCTGTAGTTATTATCTGTGGTTACTATGTTATGATCTTAGGTATGCTCTTTATGGATCAGATTTATGTTATAGAAATCCTCCTTGTAGGATTCCAGGATTGAAACCTGGTGAATGAGTGCTAGGAGCCGAGAATGGGGTACTACGGAGGCTGTCGGCGTCGAAATCGTTTATCGGGATTCTTGTAAGTCTGGTCACCGAGACTAGGGCGCGACAGGAAATAAACTAAGTTATTACAACATTCACCACATGCTTAAAGTAAATTATAACATTCACCACAAGTGCATAAAGTAAATTACAACATTCACTACAAAAACAAATCCAATCATTCACAACAACTCCAGGAATTATAGTGGTTCGTTTGTGTGTACACCAACTGTTTGAAAAACAGCCATGCAGCTACTCCACTCCTAATATCCACTCCCTCGAGATATTAATATTCACTATTAAAAAGGTTTTCCAAGTTTCACCTTAAAACCTTCACAATTATGTCTTTAGATGGGCTTACACAATTACAAAAACCCCACACTTTGAGATTTTTTGGATTAGCTCAGATAAAACAAAAAATGAGATTTTCCTGGCACAACCTCACAAATCGCAAAAGATTAAATGGTACTTATTTGAAAATTCTCCTTCTGATAAAGCCTGATAGAACCAATCCAATGTAGAAGAGGATGTTTAATGTCCAGTCTCACAAATGAAAGGTTATAAATGTAAATGATTTTTAAATTAATTCTGCCTAGGACAGCTTGATTTTATTTTGATCTAAAAAAGGGTAAAATCATGATTCCCTTCTTTAATGAAATAAAGTTGAATGAAGATCACAAAATTAAATATAAAAAGCTATTTAAGAGAATTTAAAATGAATACAATATAGCTTAAGAAATGCAGGAATTTATCTCTCAGAGTGATGGTTTGATATAGCTTCAAATGAATGAAAAACTCTGAGATTCGTCCTCTATTTATAGGTGAAGATACTGTTCTCTCGACTGGTCTAAGGGTTGGTTTGACTGGTCGAAGGACCAACTAAATTTTAAAATTTCTGGCATGATAAGATAAGGTCGTTACTCGACTAGTTGAGTGGCCTGCTCGACTGGTCGAGTGGGACCAAAAAATCTTACTGGACTTTGAGTCGAGCCTACCTGACTGGTTGAGCACTTTTCATAGCTTCAAATGAATGAAAAACTCTGAGATTTGTTCTCTATTTATAGGTGAAAATTCTGTTCTCTCGATTTTAAAATTTTTGGCGCGATAAGATAAGATCGTTACTCGACTGGTCGAGTGGCTTGCTTAACTGGTCTAGTGGTCTACTCGACTGGTCAAGTGGGACCAAAAAATCTTACTAGACTTTAAGTCAAGCCTGCATGACTGGTCGAGCACTGTTCACTTGACTGGTCGAGGGTCCAACAAAAAATTCTGAAAATTCACAACAAACCTTAGACCGGTCGAAAAACTCTTGGATTGGTCGAGCCAGAGCTTGGACTAGTAGAACAAAGACTAGGACTAGTGGAGAAAATGACCTATAAACTTATGAAATGACCCACATAGCATATACAATGAATATGACCTAACCTATGGTCAATCTAGGGTCATCCATACCTTGTTTGTGAGTTTGAACAATTGAAACATCGTTCGCTCTACTAACTCATACACTTGAAATACTTGAAGCTTGTCTTCAATCTTGAACTTGAGCTTGAGTAAAGACTTGAGTTCTTGAGATTGTTTAAGGTACTGATCTTGAAGATTATACTCGAACTTGAGCCTTAAACTTGTACTTGTACTTGAGCTTGAAATCTTGAACTTCGACAACTCTTCTTCAACTTGAATACATAGAGAAGTTCGAAGAAGACTTAGACAACTTTAAAGTGCATAAAGTCGATCAATTCATCTCAACAAAACATGATACAGATTCTAAATGATTTGGCACAACAAAATTTGACAACTCTGAGTGCTAGATTTACAATATAGCATTTACAATCTCCCTCTTTTTCAAATTTGTGTCAAAACCAAATAAGAATCATGCACCAGTTACCACAAAAAAATCATGCACAATAAAGAATCATGCACCAAATATGCAACAATTACTCTCCCCCTCAATCTATTACTCCCCCTCAATGTAGGCGAGGTGATATGTAGAACCTGTTTAAAAAAATAAAAAACACACCATATTTTCTTTTCCACTTCCACAAATCACACATCCCCAACAATCATCATAAAGCATTAAAATCTCATTCCACATTTCTCCCCCTTCTTGTCACAACATGATAAAGGAAAGAAAAACAATCTGATGATATAATCAAAGAGATACGAGAAGTATAAGAAATAAGAGAGTAAATAACATAAACATGTTTAGCAAAACATATTGAGGAATTATAAAGTCATGTTTACAAAAAAAATAAATATAAGTCCAAACATTATCCAAGCTCAAATAAAGATAATAGTTAATACATGCCCAAAATGAAAAGAGTCTAATCAGAACCAGAAATGGAGTAGGAATAGGTGGATCAATCTGATATAATCCCTTGTTAATGCGCCTAAGGTATTTATGCATATATTTGAATTGAGTCTCTTGGGATACATGTAAACCTTTCAACTTTTCCTCTAGGTTTTTTGACCACTCATCTAAATTAGAAAGCTGAAAGTCAGGATCAGCCTCATAATCAGATTTTAATTCATCAAATAAATCATCCATGTTTTCAACAATTTTTTATTTTTCAAAAATTCTAAAAAAAAACCGTGTAATATAGTACTAGCAAACACAATTAACTCAGATCACATTACACATACCATTAACTAATTTAAATTTAGCAAACCTGTTTCTGTCAAGTGGATTTGTGAAAATGTCTACAAGTTGATTTTCAGTTTGAATATAATCTAATAAAATAATCTTATCTTCCACTAATTCACGAATATAATGATATCTAATGCCAATATGCTTAGTTTGTGAATGTTAAATTGGATTTTTAAAAATGTTGATTGCGCTAGAATTATCGCAATAAAGAACCATAGAATCTTGCGCAAATCCGTAATTATTTAACATCCTCTTCATCCACACAAGCTGAGTGCATGCATTACCGGCTGCAATATACTCAGCCTCAGCTGTGAAAAATGACACTGAACTCTGTTTCTTACTATGTCACGAAACTAGACAGTTCCCAACATAAAAACATCCACCGCTGGTAGACTTGCGATCATCAATATTACTATCCTAATCAGCATCCGTATAACTGGTTAATTGAGCATTAGTATCATGGGGATACCAAAAACTAAGATTGGCCGAACTTACGACATATCTCAAAATATGCTTAACAACAATCATGTGGGATTCTTTAGGGTCAGATTGATACCTAGCATAGATACTTACGCTGAATGCAATCAGGTCGGCTCGCAGTTAAATATATTAAACTATCTATCATACTGCGATACAACTTAAGATCTACACTTTTACCTGTTGAATCATTAGAGAGCTTAAGTGTCTTACTTATAGGAGTATCAAAATTTTTACCACTCGCGAATCCAAACTTTTTCACCAAGTTTAGAGCATACTTGGTTTGAAAGATAAAGATCCCGTCTTCAAGCTGTTTCACTTGTAGACCTAGAAAATAATTCGGCTCTCCAATCATGCTCATTTCAAACTTGGACGTCATCAAATCTGAAAACTCAACAGACATGTTAGAACAAGTAGATCCATAGATAATGACATTAACATATATCTAAACTATTAGTATGTGATCATTGTGTTTCTTTACAAACAATATCTTATCAACACTTCCCATTACAAAGTTACGAGTCAGTAGAAACTAAGTCAATTTATCGTACCATGCCCTGGGAGCTTGTTTTAATCTATAGAGTGCCTTTTTCAGGCGATAAACATGATCAGTATGTTTAGGGTCTTCAAAACTTGTAGGTTGTTCTACATATACTTCCTCATGTAGATCACCATTTAAAAAAGAACTCTTGACATCCATTTGATAGATTTTGAAATTTTTGCAACAAGCAATGGATATGGACAGTTTGATATATTCAAGACGAGCTATTGGGGCAAAGGTTTCATCATAATCGATGCCTTCTATCTGAGTGTACCCTTGTACAACTAGTCTAGCCTTGTTTCTTATAATGTTACCTAATTCACCAAACTTATTTTTAAAAATCCATTTAGTTCTAATAATATGTTTTTCATTAGGTATAGGAACTACGTACTATACATTATTCCTTACGAATTAATTAAGTTCATCTTGCATAGCCACTATCCAGTTTTCATCAGTAAGTGCTTCTTTTACGTTGGTCGGCTCAATCTGGGATGTGAAGTACACATAATTATAAATGTTTTCAAATTGTCAATGAGTGCACACACTAGTGAGAGGATTCTCAAGAATTTGATCAATTAGATGGTCTTTAACTGACCTCAGTTCAGTGTCATTTTGACTGGATGAAGAGTTTGGTTTATCAAACAAAGAGACTTCATCATCTTCTGAACTTGAGATAGGTGTATTCAAGTGATCATCTATAACCACATTAATGGATTCCTGAATCACACCGGTCCTCTTATTGAAAACATGATACGCTCGACTATTTAATGCATATCCTAGGAAGATACCCTCGTCACTTTTAGTGTCGATTTTTCCTAGATTTTCCCGATCACGTAGAATATAGCCTTTGCTGCCAAAAACTTAAAAGTATTTAACTGTAAGCTTCTTGTTGAACCATAGTTCATATGCAGTCTTATTATTTGACTTTCTAGTATAAACACGGTTAATAATATAACAAGTCGTGTTCACTGCTTCATCCCAAAGATTTTTAGGAAGCTTCATGCTATTTAACATCACATTAGCCATTTCTTGAAGCTCACGATTTTTCCTATGAAAAACCCTATTCTGTTGAGGTGTCTTAGGACTAGAAAATTCATGCGATATACCATGATCACTATAGAACTTCTCAAAATTACTATTGTCAAATTCAGAAGTATGATTACTACAGATTTTGGAGACATGCGATTCTTTCTCAGTTTAGATACGCTTGAGTATCATTTTCTCTTCATCGAGAGTTTCAAATTTCTCTCTCATTAAAACTACCCATGTATAGCTGGTAAAATTATCTACTATTACCATAATATATTTCTTATCGCCTCGACTCTCCATTCTAGTAGGTCCAATGAGATCTATGTAAAGGAGTTCAAGGGGTTTGGATGTGGCATTGAAGTTCACTTTCTTGTGAGCACTCCTAGTTTATTTTCCAATCTGACATTCGCCACAAAATTTATCCATTTTTAAAACTTGGGTAGACCTCTTATTACTTCACCTTTGCTCAGTTTATAAAGATTACGGTAGTGTACATGTCCTAGGCATTTATGCTATAGATCGGTCTCATTGGTTTGGACCATGTAACACGATAACTTAGACGAACTTGAATCACTGACTATATAGCAGTTCTCAGATGTTCTATGACCAGTTAATATCACAGAACCATTCTCATTAGAAATCTCACACCCTTGGTTAGTAAATTTGACGTTATTTTTATTATCACAAATTTGAGAAATGCTTAAGAGATTATGCTTAAGGCCCTCTACAAACAAAACATTCTTAAATGGAGGAAGATTAAAGAGTTGAGCCATACCTTGGGCAATAATCTTGCAGTTGCTACTATCACTGAATGTGACTGAGCCATCAGTCATATCTTTAAGATTGGTGAACAAATCTTTGTCACTTGTCATGCATCTAGAACAACCACTGTCTAGGTACCACTTTGATTGACTCGAAACCTTTAAAGCAGTGTCGACAACCAGACAAGCAACCTTAGGGACCCATTTCATTCCTATTTTGGGTTTTGGAGCATAGTTGGTTTTTCTATGTTTATAGTTGTTATACATTTTACCATTTGAGTTACATTTTAGAAGTTCCTTAAGTAAATCTACAATTTTATCAGCGAAGGGGTTATAGTTTTGATTTCTATGATTGATATGGTTGCATTTAGGTCTTATAGCCTGAAAAGTTTTAGGATTTTTTAAACTATTTTGATTCAGACTTTTCCCTTTTGAGTTAGAGGACTCCCCTTTAACAAACTTAGGTGGAGTGTACTTACTTTTAAGAGGTATATTCTTATCGTAGCCTAGACCAGATCTATCGCCACATTTTCTTGATTCGGTTAGCAATCTTTCTAGTTTAGGATCACCCTAGGTATACCTCCAAGTATCCTTCAAACTAAAGAGAGAAGAGACTTCTAGTTTTAGTTTTTCATTTTCTAATTTAAGGTTTTCAACTTGGGATGTTTTGAAATTTAAACCACACTTAGCTTTTTCAAAACAATTAGAAAAATGTGATTTTTTATAAAACTAAGTTATCAAAATCTTCTTTTAACTTTAAAAACTTTTCTTTTTGAAGTTTTAGTTTTATAGCTATCTTGAAACTTTTCCTGTATAGGGCATTATAAGCATCTTGTAAACCATCATCGTTTCAAGGTCGCTTCTCAGATTTTCATCATAAGTTGAATTACAACTGTTTGAGGAAGTGACCCTGGCTAGAGTCATTAAGGTCTTAACCTCATTAGTAGACTCGGGTTCAGAATCATCTAACTCAGAAGAAGCTTCAGAGTAAGATGACTCATCCCATGTGGCCAACATATCTTTCTTCTTAGGTTTGCCCCTCTTTCGACATTTGTTTCCCAGATGCCCGTATTCATGGTAGTTTAAGCATTGGCTATCTTTAATAGATTTCTAATTTTTAGATCTAGTCCTTTTCTTTTCAGAAGGTTTTTAAAAATCTACCCTCTTTTAGGTTTTGAAACTTTTATGAAACTTCTTGGCTAATAGTACCATATCATCTTCAAAATTTTCACATTCAGTATTACTAGTATTATTTTGAGAAATATTTTTAGAAGACTTAAGGGCTATGGACTTACCTTTAGGAGCCTTAAAATTTAACTCGTAGGTTTGTGAAAAACCAACAAGCTCTTTTACCCTCATATTATTCGTATCATGAAGTTCCTGAATGGCAGTGACCTTAGAATTGAACCTATCAGGCAATGAGTGCAAAATCTTTGCACAGACTTTACTTTCTAGGATACTATCACTAAGACCCCACATAGAGTTGACTATGTCATTTAACTTAGTATAGAAGTCTATAAAAGTTTCACTTTCTTCCATATGTATTTTCTCAAACCGAATGGTGAGGATTTGAAGTTTAGATTTCTTGACTATAGTCGTACCCTCGTGTGTCATTTCTAGAATGTCCCAGGCTTGCTTTGCAGTATCACAAGATATAATTCTTTTAAATTCATCTGGTGATAGTGCACAAGTGATTGCATTTAAAGCCTTTGCATTGGCACTACTCTCATTTTTCTGAAGTGTGGTCCATGAAAAATAAGGTGTAACTTTAACAGATTTAGTTCCATCAGTGCCTAGAACTTCAGTTGTGGTGGGTTCCATCTAGTCACTGTGGCTTGCCACATGCTCTCATCTATGGACCTTAAAAAGATCATCATTCTGGCTTTCTAATAGGTGTAATTGGAGCCATCAAAAGGTGGAGGCCTAATAATTGAGAGGCTATCAAATTTAACATCTTATAAGCTCAGCTTGGTTAGCTCAAGAAATGAATCCAAATAATAAAAAGGAGCTATTAGGATTTGATACCACTTGAAAAGGCCGAGCTTAAAGTCCTAGAGGGGGGGGGGGGTGTGAATAGGACTATGCCAAATAAAAATTAAATGTGGAATACAAAGATATATAACACAATTAAATAATAAAATAGCACAAGTAAATAGCAACCTCAAATATACTAGTCTTGAGAGGTTAATACAAACTAAGTTCTAAGGACAACCTAACACCAAAAACTAAAGGCTTATGACAGGACAACCTTACTAGAACGTTTGTAAGTATAAAAAACCCAAACCAATAAAGAGGCAAAGGAAATAAATTAAGTTATTACAACATTCACCACAGGTGCTTAAAGTAAATTACAACATTCACCACAAGTGCTTAAAGTAAATTAAAATATTCACCACATAAACAAATCCAATCATCCACCACAACTCTAGGAATTATAGCGGTTTATTTGTGTGTACGCCAACTATTTAAAAAACAGCCACACAACTACTCCACTCTTAATATCTAATCCCTCAGGATATTAACATTCACTATAAAAAAGGTTTTCTAAGGTTCACCTTAAAACCTTCACAATTGTGTCTTTAGATGGGCTTACACAATTACAAAAGCCCGATGCTCTGAGATTTTTTGGATTACCTCAAACAAAACAAAAAATGAGATTTTCCTGGTACAATCTCACAAACCATAAAAGATACACAAAGATTAAATGGTACTTATCTGAAAAATCTCCGTTTGATGAAGCCCAGTAGAACCAATCCGATGCAGATGAAGATGTTCAATGTCCAGTCCCATAAATGAAAGGTTCTAAATCTAAATGATTTTTAGATTAATTCAGCCTGGGCTAGCTTGATTTGATTTTGATCTTAAAAAGGGTAAAATCATGATTCCCTTCTTTAGTAAAATAGAGTTGAATGGAGATCACAAAATCAAATACAAAAAGCTATTTAAGAGATTTTAAAATGAACATAATATAGCTTAAGAAATGTAAGAACTTATCTCTCAGAGTGATGGTTTAATATAGCTTCGAATGAATGAAAAACTCTGAGATTCATCCTCTATTTATAGGTGAAAATATTGTTCGCTCGACTGGTCTAAGGGTCGGTTCGATCGGTCAAAGGACCAACCAAAATTTAAAATTTTTTGGCACGATAAGATAAGATCGTTACTCGACTAGTCGAGTAATGCACTTGATTGGTCGAGTGGGACCAAAAAACCTTGCTAGACTTTGAGTCGAGGCTGTACGACTAGTCAAGCACTATTCACTCGACTGATCGAGCAGTCTCCACGACTGGTCAAGGGTCCAACAAAAAATTTTGAAAATTCAAAACAAACCTTGGACTGGTAAAAAAACTCTTGGATTGGTCGAGCCAGAGCTTGGACTAGTCGAACAAAGACTAGGACTAGTCAAGGAAATGACCTATAAACTTATGAAATGACTCATGTAGTATATTCAATAAATAGGACCTAACCTATGGTCAATCTAGGGTCATTTATACCTTGTTTGTGAGTTTGCACAATTGAAACATCGTTCGCTCTACTAACTCATACACTTGAAATACTTGAAGCTTGTCATCAAATCGACTTGAGTTCTTACGATTGTTTAAGGTACTAATCTTAAAGATTATACTCGAAATTGAGCCTTGAACTTGTACTTGTACTTGAGCTTGAAATCTTGAACTTCGACAACAATTCTTCAACTTGAATATATAGAGAAGTTCAACGAAGACTTGGATAACTTTAAAGTGCATAAAGTCGATCAATTCATCTCAACAAAACATGATACAGATTCTGAATGATTTGGCATAACAAAATTTAACAACTCTGGGTGCTAGATGTACAATATAGTATTTATAAAACTGACCTGCTAAATCTACTTAGAATTTCGTACACAACAATCACCATAAAAAGGCACTCTTTTCATTAATAAGAAAAAATATACACATGGGAAGAATACGAAAGGAGGCTAAAGAAGTTCGCTTAGAGTCCCACCAAGGTCGGCTACTCGGTTCCTACAGGAGTTGGGCCCTTGGCTTTCGGGGGAGTCGAGTCTTCAGTAGGGTTGTTCTCGAGAGGGGTCAGGTCAAGCTCGTGATATAACCCCTTAACATCATCAAGGCACTTATTATACCTGAGATTATAGAGTTGGTCCCTCTCCTCCTCCCATTCCTTTGAGGCTTTGAACTCCTTCACAGCCACCGTCTGAGCTGCCAGGATACCTTCCTTGGCTTTCCTCAAATTTTCTCCCAAACGGACCTTCACCTCAGCTAGCTTAGACTATCATCTGGAAGCCTACTCTTGGGCCTCCTTCAGAAGCGAACCTGTCGCTTCCAGCTTAGTCTTTGCCTGGGAATCCTTCTTCTAAGCCTCTTCTGCATGAACCTCCATTTGGGTCTTCGGAGGAGCGACCTTATATTGGACTTACTCAAACTCGATAGTCTTCCTCATAAGACCTGCCTCTACTCACCTACACTCTTTGACGTGCAGCATCTCGCGACAAGCAGACAAGATAACGGGGCTAAACTGAAAAATGGATCCATGTTAAAAACTAAAGAAAATCTCTAAGTTAAAAAAGGTGACTACTACAAGCGAAGCATCCTACCTTATTAAAAAGCACAACCGCGTAGCCTATAGTGGTTGACGGGGGTGTCTCTATCACCTTAGTGAACTTAGCATTAGGAACATGTCAAGCTATCCACAGAAGGAGGCTATTGGTCGTGATGAATACGGACTTGAGGGCCCCCCCGATCCTCGTCCCCTTGGCGAGTAGCCGAATTGCTCGCTTGAGGACGGGCTGTAGGGGGCTGAGCCTCAAAAATAGGAACTGCCTGAACCTCAGAGAGTTAGGCTTGAGGAGCCGCCTCCCTTGATGGGGTGACCTTGACTGCTTCTGAGACCACTGGTGGGTTTGAAGTGGTGGTGGTAGGAGTGGTGGCAGGGTCTGCAACCGGGCTCGATCGACCTGTCATGGATGAGGAGGTTGTTCCCCTCCTCTTTGAAGGTGGTTTATGTTTTTTTAAAAAGCCAGTTTGGTCTTAGAAGGAGATGACATTTGGAGTTAGGCTAGTCAGGTGTCCCTACATGGAAAAAGGGAATGATCGGCAAACAGACAGAGATAAAATGATTTTCGACTAAGTCAACCCTGATATACCTGATATCAACAGGGCAAGACTAAATTGGTAGAGCAACTTAGGCGTGATCAACAACCTCTAAGACCTTGACTTACTATCAAACGATCTCGCCTCGACAATCCGGTCGCGCTCCAACACACTCACCTCAGAAGGATACTTGGGTAGAACTGTCAAAGACCACTACTATCAGAAATAGGACTATAAGTTCGGATATACCTGACCTGGATGAGCAAAATGGGTTAGAGCCCGAGGTCATAGCCTAGAAGCAGTTGGAGCCTCTCAGTCTCCTAACACCCAAAACCACTTACTCTTCCAGTTCTTATTTGAGGTCAAGGCGTTTGTAATAAGGGCCTTGCCCATTTTTTGCCCAAGTTGAAAAGTAATACCAACCCTCATGGCAGGGGTTGGACTTCACCTAGTATAGGTGGAATAATTTATTCGCGGTTAGATTGGACTGGCTGAGATGGAACCACATAATAAACGACCCCACGAAGGCCCTCCAAGCATTTGGGATTATCTGCCAGGGAGCGAGCCCCAAGCGCATGAGAACCTTCCTGATTATGCGATGGAAAGGAAGTCTCAAACCACATTGTAGGATGACCTGAAACATGACTACCTCGCCATCCTTGGGCTCACTTCGAATTTCTCCAAGTGCAGGAGCTTGGAATACCACTGAGTCTGGAATGTGGTACTCTAACCTAATCCACACCAAGTCGGATTTCGTCAGCGTTAACCCAATCGACCTGCTTTCTTCTGAATATTCAGAAGATTGGCCGGCCTCCTCCCTTTCTGGGGCAGACCCCTCAGCATCAATTGGTCGATCAGCCGAGGACTGAGTGGCCATCTTAGACCCGTGGGACATTTAAAAATTCCTATCGTTCATCATCAACAGTGGAGATGGTGGATTCTCCAGTAGATCCCGGTCCTCCGGCCCCCCATCACATTGGAATGTCGTTAATTTCTCCTACTGGTTCGACGAAGTTGGCATTTTTTTTTCTGGAATGATGGTAAAAAATCAGGGGCCCATAAGAAAAGTGAAAAAGGGAGAGAAGACGGGAGAGACAAAGCTCAGCAGAGAAGGAAGCTTTTGGATCATCGGAAATCACCAAGTTAGGTTGGGGCAGAGAGAACCTAAGAAGCGACAAGGCAAATAACCCATACACTGTTAGGGTTCCCCCCTTTTATAGGAAACTCGCTCGTATAAGATTCAACATTGCACTTAAGGTGGTAGCCAAAACGGCACTTTGACACTTGTGCTCAGACACGTGGAGCACTCCCACTCGCTAAGCAGCTCGACTCTCCAAAAGATGACACGTGTTAGCACCCCATAAGCCAGGAGCCGAACAGGCGTGCTGCCAATGCATGTTACCTCAAGCCAACACACGTTACGTCGAGCGTATCGTATCATGATTGCAGATACACCCCGATTCCTATGCTAGCCGCCTCACTATGGATTAATGACAAGCAGGCCCGACACACCATGTGCAAGAATGTCTGACCTCACTAAGTTCGACTGACTTTCCGAGCTCGCTGCCTGAGCTTAAAAGTAGGGGGCTTACTGTGAGGGTAAAAATGGATTGGCCACTGAGAAGAGGCCAACTCAGACATCTATGCACAACACGAGGATTTCAGTCAATGACAGTCATGACCAAGGAGCCCCTCAACAGCCAGGGAAGAGCATTTTGTTGTACTTCACTGAACAACCCCGAGCTCCCTTGTGGTCCCATCCATTTTTGAGCAGCTGCTCGGAACATCTCCTAGTAAAAGTCCCCAAGGAACGACTCCACACCGTAAGCCAAAATGAAGAGGATGGTCATCCCCGATATCTCATCCATATTCTACTAAGGAAAGGAACTCAGTCTCGGTCCTTTAACATGGCTTCCAAGGGCAGGTCGGTAGGTTGGTAATCCACTCAATGCCAAGAGAAACTTGACCACAACTCGCTAGAGAATCCAGGTCAGCGAAACCTGTAACACCTTGTACATCCCAGTACTCAAGTGTTACCATTTAATTTAATTTAATATAAATGTAAGAAAATAATACAACCTAAATATATATATAAACTATGGAATGTTATTTATATATATTATAAATATTTAAAGTTTTGTATTAAATTGATATGTAACTATAATCCATGTTATATGCATATACTTACAACATCATTAATATAAATTACGAACTATAGAATCTGTAATACATAAAAATAAAATATACTGGAAAAAAAACTTAATGACATATATAAAATTTAAAGCCTAACACATATATGACCATACAAATAATATACAATATATATATATATATATAAAAATCTTTGCTTACTGATATTCATATAATTTATATATATTAATAATTTGTTATAATATAAGTTATATATGACAAAATATATAAAAGAAATAAATAATAATAATAATAATAGTAATAATGATAATAGTAATAATGATAATAGTAATAAATGTTGAATTAACCCTAATAAAAATATTTAATGTTCTAAAATCATAGAATGGGTGGCCCTAACCACCTAAATAAATTCATAAGACCCTTTTAACTGTTGACGTTCGGTTTCGGGATGATCCAACCGTTGGATTGATGAGAATCCAATGGTATGAACCAAAATCAAGTCGTGGGCCCCACCTAAACTTTAGATCTACATGATTTTTGGGTCAAAAGACCTGACAGACGCTTGCAAGAAGAATGGACGGTGTGGGTTTCTCCCAAACAACACTTTGGACCCCACACCTGCATCGTGTGTGCAACACAGGGGTGCACTCGCCATGCATGGATCTAGAGAGGCTGGTCAGACGCCTCTGACCCGCAATTTCCACAAAAGGAGAGAACCTCTCTCTATATTCTCTTTTGCTAGCAAATGGACGAATGTCCGTTTCCTTGGTTGGTGGCCCACCTACAGTGACTATGATGATGATCCAAACCATCCATTAGATTCAGAGCACGACTATGACCAAAACCAAGTAAATCTCACTTGGATCAACACGTGTACGTGCGCACGATCCTTACCTTAAGCGAGTCCTACAAACACCTCATTTCCAAAAATGGAAACCGGTCCCCACCACCAGCTGTCACGTTCCTTGTGAGGAGTCTTTAATCGATCCTGGCCGACCGTTTAGGAGGCTCTCAGCCATCCGATGCTAGTGGTTTAAGTCTTTCAAATAAAACCACTACGGTTTCCATCCTACCCACTGGATTTGAAAACAGTTTCAGTCAGAGCAAATCCGAGCCATCTGTTACTGATCCGACGGTGCTGGGACGTTAGGGTTAGCAAATAAAATGGGATGGATCGAGCAACAGGAGCTTGCCCTTCATGCTTGCAGCCATCTGAGAAAAAAATCGGTTGTTTTCATCTCCCTTCGAACCCACCGATCGAATCCCCTCAAAGCTCCAATGAAGCTTACCTGCAAGCTCTCTAAAGTCCTCACGGACTGTCTGATGGAGGCAGATTTGAAGAAAACACGACGGTGGCGAAAACACCATTAATGGCCATTGTCTTCAGCTGGAACCGAGTCCAGCCGAGTCGGGTTGGGTTTGGGCTGTCTAGACATTTGTGGACAGCCAACAGGGAAGAAAAGAAAGGAGAGTTGTTACTGGCCGCTGAGATGACCCGACTGAAACTAGTTGACTCAACCGAGTCGACTAAGGTGAGTCCACCTTCCCCTTCCTGATTTGGAATTTGTTTTTGATTATCAATGCCAGCCTCATTATCATCAATAGGATTGCTAATACTAAGCATGATTAACCATTAGCAAATTACCTATACTAAGTTATTACATACAACTCACAATGATTAAACATAAATGTTTTAGTCTTCACCCTTAAAGAGTATTATTAGTAGTTATGATCATCATCATTAAATAATATTATCATGGAATTAATACAATTTTTGTTAATATGAGTGTTGAATGTTAGTCCCTATTATATCATGGGTGATAAAATTATTGTTACTATTACTTGTATCATTCATAAGAGAATTTAAGTTATTATAGGAACATTAGAAAATGTTGGTATATTTAAATATGAACTTATGAACTATCCTTATTATTAACTAATATAAATTTTAACACTAATGCTAAGTGTATTCTTGTAATTATTAAGATTTGATTCTAACTAATGTGTCAAATAGAGTTCAAATCCTAAAGCCTAAGTTTACGACTAAACTCTAGGGTAAAAACAAATCCCAATTTCACATCAAAACCCTAAGAATAGGTAATCTAAACCCTAGGCTATAACCCTAAGTAGTGTGTGGAACTTGGACCTAATCATACAAGTTCATGATTTATGGTAGGATACAATTTTAAGGGCGCAAGCACTTAGCGACACTAGAAGGTGATTCAAAGGATAATGTGATGATTCTTCCCCTTGAGCTTTCCATCTTTCCATTAGCTTAAGTTATAGTTTTCATTTAAATTTATATTGAAATCTCTCTCTTATAATCATATGTGTTAGCTGGTCGAAATTGAATTGCTATATTGCTTACTTAATGCTCATCTTATATATTTGTTCATGAATTATTTATGGATTGCTTGTGGAACTTAATCTGGTACATCAGTGGAAAACCCCCACTTATAAACGTACACCCATACTTGGGATGTAACTCAATTGACGGATATTGCAATGGACATTCGATCTAGTTATTATTGAGTGGTGGTTTAAATGGATCATTGATGTGGGTCTACCATCCAGGGTTGTTGTGTCCAATGGTTTTTAAGGATGGTTTTTATCGTATGGTTTTGATATTCGCCCTACGTGGTTTATTTTGATATTTTTCCTATATGGGTTCGATGTTTTATATTGTACAATCATGTGATGGCAAGCCTTATATATAATAATATGATTGGCCACTAGTCGATGGGTTTCCATTAAACATCCTAAGGTGGTAGTCTCATGAGTCGGGGATGGTGGTCATGGGACACTATGCCTGTGTCGTCAGCCTACGCTAGGCCATGTGCTCCCCGTAGTGACCGTGAGCTTATTTAAATTGGCTGGTAGTAATTGGATTAATAATGGATTGACTAATCATGCATACATGGCACCGACCAGCATTTATTGCTATCGTACTGATGTACGTATTATTCCGACTGGATGATGTTTCCCACGTTCGATGATTGCATGGGTGATGGCCCACTGTCCGCACGGATGAGCATCCCAGGGTTGATGATTGCATTCACGCATCCATACATCTAATAAGACCTGTATCATGTATTATTTTGTATGCTTTGTTTTATAACTATGCTTACCTAATGCAGCAGTGTGTAATCTTGAGGGGAGTTCACACTGAGTTGGCCACTCATCCATCAAATATATAACTATACAGGTAGTACAGGTGGCTTAGGTGATTTTCAGGTTCAGGCTGATGAGGAATCGGGTTCAAGTGCGAGGGTTGCATGACTGTACCTACCTCGAGGAGCTGCGTGGTCTTGCGGCTTATGTTTACATTCTTATGTTATTTTTCTCGTACTAGATCATGTGGATGCTTATATTTGTTATATCAAGACATTGGTTTGTATAAGTCATTATGGCCACTCTCTTGCATATTCTAAATGATAATGAAATTTTCCTTTATGCTTACTTGTCCATTCTACGCTCATCTGCTTACTTTGATAAAAGAAGAAGAAAAAATATATTTAACCATCCTTTAAGGTTAACCCTCGAGATTTTGGGAAACGGGTCGTGTACTCGGGTCCTGAAAAGTCAGGACGTTACAGTTGGTATCAGAGCATAGTTTGGACAAACTTAGCCTTGAGAAATGATCTTATATAAGTCTTAAATGTCTTGAGTTAGGATGTTTGAAATTACAATGTTGAACTTAGGTGGATTCCCTTAGACTTAGAAGAGTTTTAAGAATGTAGAAACCAAGACTTAGGTCCCTTTTGAAATTGTTAGAGTCACCATTTGAACTTATGTGATCTTTCCCCGTAACTAGGAGAAATTGAGAATATAAGGAATTAAGATTTTAAATTCCCTAGAAAATTGCTTGAATAACTGTAAAACTTAGAAGTGAACTTAGATTCCCTTGGAATCATTAGATAGTCATTTGAACTTTCACTTATGTAGGAATCCCTTAGAATTGGGAAGAAATGAGAATGTAGAAACTCAAATGTTAGGTTCCCTAGAGAATTGCTTGGGTAATTGTAAAACCTAGAAATGGACTTAAGTCCCTTAAACATTTTTAGGATTGGTTATTAGAACTTAGAAATATAACTTTGGTTTCCTTGAAAACTACTAGAATTGTTGTTTGAACTTAGAAATTAAGCTCATGTACCGTAAAAGAACAAATTCCCACCATGACATATTTGAGATCGAATAAGAACACTCCTTAGTCTTGACTCCCAAAGAACAATTTAGAAATTTAGGATTCAAACTCCTTCTATAATTTTCCTTAGTTAGAGATGACATTGTCACGACACTTAGTGAATGGAATGAACTTACGCTTCGAAGGGATTTCCTTGATCACCAGATTGTACATTTGATTGGGCACAAGTGCTTTTTAAATTTAAGAACCATACGTAGGAACTGTAACTCGAATCCCTTAATGCATCTCTTTAGCTAGAGACGATGTCTCTCGTGATTTCCAGTACTTAGAAATGACTAGAGGAGAGAAAAAAGGGGTAGAATTGCAACCCTAGCACAAGCATATTGGAACTAGATTTGAATCCTAGATAGATGTAGCAAAAAAAAAAAAAGATTTCATGTAGAAACCTTGGTCTTAAGATCTGGTGTTTAGATAATCAGAGTGCGCATTGGAAGCGTAATGAGCCACATAGTCTTGTTCGTTATGGAAATAAATGGTCAAATGATATTTCCCATGAGCTTAAAATAATTGGGGTCACAGATTGATGGAATCATGTTTATGCAATGAGTTCGCGGTTTGACCTAAATTCTAAGTCCTAGCAAGTCTCAATGATCTTAATGCCCTGATTAAGTAAAGGATCGAGATTTAGTAGGATTATGAATTAATACTAGTAATCCTTTGTTCTACGTAGGCAAAGGATTGTTGTATCGGACTCAAACCCACTACAACCATTTGTTCGTGACAGCTTAAACACAGGAAACCATGGGATTGGTAGGCATGAAAATAAATTACTAGTTTTAGTGGGTACTGAGAAGAGTTGTAAGTTTTTATAGAACCCATACACATTAGCCCATTGACTAGCCTAGAGACTTGTTGAGTTAGAGATCTCTTGATGGAAGTTGTGATTTCACACTCAGACACGTATGAGATAGGATACACCATTAGGATAAACCTTCTAATTATACCGTTAATGATTAGGGCGAGTATTATCAAATCTCGTGGGTAAAACCTTAAGGGGGGTAGTCGGAATGATTCATGTTCTAATAGTAAGTCATAGGCGCTTGCGCACACGAATGAACCTAGTGGGAAAACTATAAGACACAGTAGAATAAATTACCGCTAACAATCATCGTGGAAGTAATGAATTGCAAGATGAAATTCTCTTTAAGGGGGGTAGTTTGTAACACCCTGTACTTCCCAGTACTCAAGTGTTACCATTTAATTTAATTTAATATAAATGCAAGAAAATAATACAACCTATATATATATATACACACACACACACACACACACATACACACACACTATGGAATGTTATCTATATATATTATAAATATTTAAAGTTTTGTATTAAAATGATATGTAACTATAATCCATGTTATATGCATATACTTACAACATCATTAATATAAATTACGAACTATAGAATCTGTAATACATAAAAATAAAATATACTGGAAGAAAAAACTTAATGACTTACATAAAATTTAAAGCCTAACACATATATGACCATACAAATAATATACAAAAAATATATATATTCATCTCTGCTTACTGATATTCATATAATTTATATATATTAATAATTTGTTATAATATAAGTTATATATGACAAAATATATAAAAGAAATAAATAATAATAATAATAATAGTAATAATGATAATCGTAATAAATGTTGAATAAACCCTAATAAAAATATTTAATGTTCTAAAATCATAGAATGAGTGGCCCCAACCACCTAAATAAATTCTTAAGACCCTTTTAACCGTTGACGTTCAGTTTCGGGATGATCCGACCGTCGGATTGATGAGAATCCACCATTATGACGCCCCACCTAAACTTAGATCTGCTTCATTTTTGGGTCAAAAGACCTGACTGATGCTTCCAAGAAGAATGGACGGTGTGGGTTTCTCCCAAACAACACTTTGGACCCCACACCTGCATCGTGTGTGCACCATAGGGGTGCACTCACCGTGCACGGATCTAGAGAGGTTGGTCAGATGCCTTTGACCTGCAATTTCCACAAAAGGAGAGAACCTCTCTCTATATTCTCTTTCGCCAGCAAACGGACGAATGTCCGTTTCCTTGGTTGGTGGCCCACCTACATTGACTATGATGATGATCCAAACCGTCCATTACATTCAGAGCATGATTCTGACCAAAACCAAGTAAATCTCACTTGGATCAACATGTGTACGTACGCACGATCCTTACCTCAAGCGAGTCCTACAAACACCTCATTTCTAAAAATGGAAACCGGTCTCCGCCACCAGCTGTCACGATCCATGTGAGGAGTCTTTAATCGATCCTGGTCGACTGTCTAGGAGGCTCTCAGCCGTCCGATGCTAGTGGTTTAGGTCTTTCAAACAAAACCACTACGGTTTCCATCCTACCCACCGGATTTGAAAACAGTTTCAGTTAGAGCAAATTTAAGCAATCTATTACTGATCTGATGGTGCTAGGATGTTAGGGTTAGCAAATAAAATGGGATGGATCGAGCAACAGGAGCTCGCCCTCCATGCTAGTAGCCATCTGAGAAAAAAATCAGTTGTTTTCATCTCCCTTCAAACCCACCGATCGAATCCCCTCAAAGCTCCGATGAAGCTTACCTACAAGCTCTCTAAAGTCCTCATGGACTTTCTGATGGAGGCAGATTTGAAGAAAACACGGCGGTGGCAAAAATGCCATTAATGGCCATTGTCTTCTCCACTGCTCTAAACCGAGACAGACTCGGTTCGAGCACGCTGTTCTCAAGTGTTTTGGCTGTAAAAGAAAAGAGAGAAAGAAGAAGTGAAGGACGAAGGGAGAGGAAGGAGCGAGGAGAAGCAGTGAAAGGGGGCGGTTGCGTTGTTGTACCCGTTTGATCCAAACCGAGTCACGGTTGTGACTTAGGCCCAAAAACAGACCGAGTCTACTGAGTGGGTCTATCCAACCCGCTGCTAGTACGTTGGTAGAGATAGTAAAAATGATAAGGAAGAGGGAAAATGAGAGAAAAGAAAGAAAACGAGAGGGAAGGAGTGTATGAGAGAAAGAGGGAGAGAATCCGAGCGGTGCATCGATCCAAGCTAAGTCAGGATCGAGCCAGGCTCGAGATGGGCCTCCTCCAGCTAGGTTGGGCCTAGTTCGGGTACTGCTGGGTACTTTAGCATAATAGAAAAAAATGAAGGGAAGAAGAGAAGAGGAGTGAGGGGGTTTGAATGAGTGGCTGCTGAGTTGACTTAGCTGGAACCGAGTCCAACCGAGTTAGGTTGGGTTTGGGCTGTCTAGACATTTGGACAGCTAACAGGGAAGAAAAGAAAGGAGAGTTGTTGGTGGCCACTGAGATGACCTGGCTGAAACTAGTTGACTCAACCGAGTCGACTACGGTGAGTCCACCTTCCCCTTCCTGATTGAGAATTTGTTTTCGAATATCAATGCTAGCCTCATTATCATCAATAGGATTGCTAATACTAAGCATGGTTAACCGTTAGCAAATTACCTATACTAAGTTATTACAAACAAATCACAATAATTAAATATAAGTGTTTTAGTCTTCACCCTTAAAGAGTATTATTGGTAGTTATGATCATCATCATTAAATAATATTATCATGGAATTAATACAATTTTTGTTAATATGAGTGTCGAGTGTTAGTCCCTATTATATCATGGTTCATAAAATTATTATTACTATTGCTTGTATCATTCATAAGAGATTTTAAGTCATTATAGGAACATTAGAAAATGTTGGTATATTTAAATATGAACTTATGAACTATCCTTATTATTAACTAATATAAATTATAACACTAATGCTAAGGGCCTGTTTGGGCATTTGCGTTAGGGTGGTTAATGAGGGGTAGGATTGTAAAATCCTCCCCTATTCCATCCCACGTATGTTTGGGCAACCGAGCCACTGTCCCAGCTTATGCTTCCAACGTCCTCTGTCAGAGGCGCGGGATTTGAGCGGGATTCGGACGATCCCACGGGTGGGATTCGAAGGTTTACTTCTATTTCGCCACTGCTCAAGCTGTCAAGCATTTTCAACAGAGGTTTGCTATACCTGCATGTACTTCTACACACGGACACACGTGCGAAGCTGCTATGTAATTTGGTTATCGAAACCGTAAATCATGAGGAATCCACCTTCCAGATCAACTATGCAAAAACTTATTCCAACCAACCATCAGTCAGGTCATGCGTATTCAAAGAATCGGACGGTCAGCATTTATCCTTTTCATGGGGAAACGGATCGGCTACTCACCCTTCCACTGGCCAATGGCTAGTGGTCGGTGCTCCGTGGGCCCCATCATGATGTATTTGTTTCATCTATGCCATCCACCCATTCTTCCATATCATTTTATGGGATGATTCCAAAAATGACGTCGATCCAAATCTTAAGTGGACCGCACAGTGGTGATTGAACTCCCACCATTAAAAACTTTTCTTAGCCGTCCATTTGTTTTGTAATTCGTGGCCCACCTTATCTGTGAATTAGTATGAACTTCTTTGAAGTATATCTAAATAGTGTATTTCACCTGATGGAAAGATCCAATCTTGTACACATATCCTATGTTAGCACGTGTGTGGGCGTGTAGATGGGCATAGCTACCACACGCATGTGGAATCATCAAATCGCCTCTTTTTAGAAGCTGCTTGACGGTTTCGCATTGTACTCGCTATTTCACTCCATATAAACAGATGCTCTCTACCCAAATCTCCGTAGCCTTTTCAAACGAGCGAAGAACAAAGAAAGAAATAGAATTCTAATAAATCACGATTTGGTGAAATCGTGATATTCCTATATTGCAGGTTTGTGTGTTTTTTTTTTTTTTTGTAATTTTGCCATTTTTGGAATTTGTAATTGTAATAAAGGGCGATTTCCTTTGTTGGAAATTCCACTGAGAGTAGAAAGTCCAAAAAAATCATGATTTTTTTTATGGGCCCACCGTGATGTTTTTCTAACATTTGCTTCCTACACCAGTTGCAATGCCTCATCTTAGAGCTTAGGCCCAATGATCAGTCAGATCTAAAACTCAGGTGGGCCACTCCACCGGAAAGAGTTGGGATCAAGAGGCAAATTTTAGAGATTTTAAATAGGATCAAGAGGCGAATCCAAGGCAGACATCAGATAGGCCCCACCTTGGATGTGACTGTGTCAAAAAATGAGGCCCTTCCAGCAATCCCCGATGATGATATTAAGTACTGACTGTAGACCATTGATGAAGCTCATCTTAGTTTTTACCCTATATTGTATCCCATGGGCAAACCAAATAGCCCCACCGTGGTATCCAATGGGATAAAAGGAATTCCATGAATTCCAAACATAATGTCGGATCCATCCTAGGATAGAGGTGTATACTTCTATCCCAGACAATCCACTGTCTATCATAAATGTTGCTGTCAGCCCAATTTCATCCCATTTAATCCACCCTAACGCAAATGCCCAAACATGCCCTAAGAGTATTCTTGTAATTATTAAGATTTAATTCTAACTAATGTGTCAAGTAGAGTTCAAATCCTAAAGCCTAAGTTTAAGACTAAACTCTAGGGTAAAAACAAATCCCAATTTCACATCAAAACCCTAAGAATAGGTAATCTAAACCATAGGCTATAACCCTAAGTAGTGTGTGGAACTTGGACCTAATCATATAAGTTCATGATTTATGTAGGATACAATTCTAAGGGCGCAAGCACTTAGCAACATTAGAAGGCGATTCAAAGGATAAGGTGATGTAACGCCCCGAATTTTTGCCAACCTGGGGTTTGACATCCTTGGAGAATGAGTCGATCATAACACCTTAATTGACTTCTCAGAACTCAATCCTAAAGTCCCAAATCCCCTTTCAACCTATTTCCTTCAAAATCTCACCTTTCACTACCTTATTCTTCAAAATTTTCCAAGTACTTTCATATTAGACACAAATTCTAAAGTTTAGGTGATTCAAAAGTCAGATTGAAGCTTGATAAGTCTAATTTCATATAAAAAAATGAGTGAAAAATATAATAAACATTTTAATGTAGTCAAATATAGGTCGTCGTGACAACTGTCTGAAAATCATTAGTTTGGACAGGTGCTCCTTCTGAAATTTTTAGAATTTTTCTACAACACAAAATCTAATGAAATTTGGTAGAGATGAACTGATGACGAACTACTAGAAAAATACTTAAAATAATATACTAATTAAAAGTGTCAGAAAGGGGCGTAGAACTGCCCTAGGACCATATTCCGTTGTAATTAGGGCATAATTTAATTAAGTACAAAACTGAATAATCAGTAGAATTATCTTGAACCACTTTCTATATGAACTGCAAGACCCAAAACGAGTAGAACCACTAACGCTACGTTACCTAGAAACCTAGGATCAATCTCTAAACCCAGTTGCTCTCGCGAGCACTTTGAAACTCTGTATCGGACTTGGATCGCACGTCAAAAGTCTGATTACTGCAAAACTATATGCTTATGACCGCCTTGCTGGGCTTGATAACCATATCGAAAATCAAGTCCTAATAATAACCAGAAAAGCACAACTTTAGCCCGAAGCGAAGTGTGTGAGAAACGCGATACCTTTAGAAAATAAACTCAAACTTAAGTGATTTGGGCCGTACGCTTGCTGGCTAAATTTAAAGTTTTAGACCGTCAGAATCTGACCCAAATACACCCTTGGATCAGGAAAAATTTCCAATACATGTCAGTGTACTTGTGGCCCTGATCCAGTACCGATGACCGTTGAACTGAAACTGGCCCTCCGCGGTCGATCTGTAAATTCGATCGGACCGAAAACTTAACCTGGCATAGATCCATCGTCAGGAGACTTACTCCGGACCGTATGCAGAAAAGGGGCCTCCAGATGTGCTCCGTTGGACCGAAACGGCCACCGTTTGGCTATAACTTAAGTATACCATGGCCCTGGGGCCATTTCTATCAATTCTGTGCCTATATGAGGGCCTTAAACCCTCTCTCTTCCATTCCATATGAATTTGTAAAACCCTAAGGGAGAGGGGAGAGAAAAGAGAAGAAGAAAGCAAGGAGAAGAGAGAGAGAGAGTTGGCGATTGTTGCTGGGATTCGATCCCACCCCTCCACATGCTTAACCACCCTTCCGTATCGCCATACCGACAATTCCGATCCTGTTGTTGGGTGAGAAATCCTAACCCTAATCTGTTTTAGGTATCCAAGTATATGAATTGTTAGAATAGCTAACCTATTTCATGATTCAGGTAGTCATTGTGCCATAGACAAAGACATAGTGTTCAAATTAAGCTCTGTATGCGTTTATCGGCGAAAGGTGCAGACTATAAACATTTAGGTTATGGTTTTCAAGGCTGTTAATATCGGTTAATGATTTATAACTGACTTGGTTGCCATTTCTCATGCTAGATACGATGTCTCCCTTGCTTTATAGATATATATGAACTATGTTGAATATATTGTAATTCATGTGTTTGTAAAAATATTTGAATGGGTATTGAATTTAGATTCGTGCTTGCCATGATTATCCGTCGTGGATATATGATTATTGTATATGTGACAACTCCTTAGTGAAAGGTTTTGCCCTAATACATGTTATGACCAACATACGTCACGTTGTTGAAGTGTGTAGTCTAAGTGTTTGTAAAAATGTTTGAATGGGTATAGAATTTGGATTCGTACTTGCCATGATTATCCGTCGTGGATATATGATTGTTGTATATGTAACAACTCCTTGGTGAAAGAATTTTCCCTAATACATGTTATGACCAACATATGTCATGTATGTTGAAGTGTGTAGTTTAAGTATTTGTAAAAATGTTTGAATGAGTATGGAATTATGATTTATGCTTGCTATGCTTATTGATCGCTAATACATGATCATTGTATACGTGGCTATTCCTTGTGAAAGGACTAGCTATAGTATGTGTTTTTAACGAATTTATTACATGTATGTGATGTATGTAGTCTAAGTGTTTAATAAAATGCCTAAATGAGGAAATGCTTGTTAAAATGTATTTAATGAAGGTGTTGAGATGGGATTCTCAATTCTCTTATCTATAGTTATAGTTTCCTTTATGTAACCTATCATACTACTATGTGATTTATGGATGGAATGCCTATGTATGATAACATGTGTACTACGTGTTGGTTGAAATGCTTAAATGAGATTGATACTAAAATTGGTTATCATATGCTATCTTTGACTATCATGTGTGAATGCTATTGTTTGGAGTATGATTGGGGCTGCGATGTAGTCCAGGCAATCAGCAATGGTTTACAATGGGTGGCCGAACGATTTTAGCCATGTCGGACACATTCGAAGAACCCGAGTCATATGCTGTTTGTCGTCAGTGGTTAGGCCATGTGGAGTGCTTACATGATTTATGTCGATAATTCAACATGCGCTCATACCAGTCGAGCTTGTCAAGTAACCCGATTGGCCCAATGTATGTTCATCATGTATGGATGCTACTACTTGAACCTAAGGTACCAAACTTACCAGTGAAAAAGCCCGTTTAACATTGGTATCTCGATCCGCTAAGACTCATGAGCTGGATATGGTGGTATGGGACATCGTGTTCGAGCTGTCGGCCTACGCTGGGGCGATGAGCCTCCCCGTAGTGTCCAGTGAGCAATCCAAACTCGTGAGCCGAATACGGTGGTATGAGACACTATATTTGAGCTGTTGGCCTACGATCAGGTGACGAGCCCGTAATGACCTCGAGTATATACTAGGACTACGCTAAGGTGACGAGCCTCTCCTTAGTTGCTTCAAGTATAAACTAGGCCTGCGCTGATGGTGACGAGACTCTCCGTAGCAAACTGAAATTGCCTATCGTATGAGACTAACTAGGATCGATGACCCTAGATGGATCATTGTTTGGAAAGTGATATAAAGGAGGTACCTCAGCTTCTCGAACCTGCGATCTGAATAAACCTAATTAAGTATTGGCTAACACGATCATGCACCGCACTACATGTGCTTTGAAGAGGAAGCGCACATTTCGGGAGGATGCCATACGCAAACGTGAGATGAAGTCACTGAGGGAGTGTAGGCAAGGGTATACATCATTATCGCATACCATACTAGCATTAACAAGAGTAGTTAGGACCTGATTGTTGTAATGCTTTATCATTACTGCTTGACTGAATTGATAACATGTTAACCTTTACTTTATAGTTCCACTGAAATAGTTACTCATTCCCACCTGGGAGGTGTTTTAAAACACCGCTCAGATTCTGTTGTAGATGCAGGTAATGACGGAGTCTATGTAGCTGAAATGGACCTCATAGATTAGGAGAAAGAATTCTCCTACGTTTAGCTCTCAAGTGGGTCTATGTAGACCTCGTGCTAATTCGACAAGATTACTGGGCTATATGATTTAGTCGAACACTTTATATTTTTGGTATTTGACACAATTTAGAAACAACACATGTATATGTTCAGCCCGGTGACACACTCATACTCTGGAAATTGTGAAATACTGATGTACTTTATATATCTATTGCAGTCTTTCGCTTGCTTAATTACGTTAACTCTGGAGTATGATATGCCATTTAGCTTAATCCCACTTATGTTTCGATGCACTTCTCATAATCATTATTATCTATGTTGTATAAGTGATGCATTGGAACTCGGGAGCTGAGCCTTGCTCGACCCCCAATTTCAGGGCATTACAAGATGGTATCAGAGTATGATTTAGATTAAACTGGACCTGGGTTATAGTAACACGATGCACTCTGATGCAGTCTGATTCAGGAAGGGGGGCGATGGAATTTGGAGACGACATTAGGATCCCAAGGTTTCACCGATAGGCGAGACCGAATACTGTAATTTAGTCTACAACGTATCTTTGATCACGTGAATCGACCTAGGTCGCCTCTTGGCCATTTGTCGACGGGTTGGAGTCATTAGTTGATGAATTCTAAACCTGAAACAGATCCGAATGGCGCAAATACGGGAGCGTTGGACCTTAAAAAGGGCCCTATGGGCCTAAGGACCCAAACCAAGAATTTCAGAGTGAAGCAATGAGATAACTATGCCTTAGGAATGAGGATTTTGTAAAATCTGACAGTATAAGAAACCCGATAAATTATTAACGTGAACCCTAGGACCTCTATAGGTGGTATGGTCATGTGTGAGGTTGTCAAGCACAGTTAAATCAAGTTCAAGTAACTCAATTCCAATCAGACAACTTTTGACCCTAAGCGATAAAACAATTTCCTGTATTAGAAATGGTATGAAATCATCTAGCGTATGAGCATAAACTTTGGATTACCGCTACTCCTAAATTGAGACTAGGTTACTGGTTATACTAAGGAATGTAAAAGACTAATTATGCTAAGATAATTGAATGATAGACTTAGTTAGTCTGCTTGCTTTGGTTGGAGTGAGGCCTCATTCTTTTGTTGGATTCCCTTGATACTTATAGGATTCTTTAATAACTCTTAGGAAAGCTGTTTTGACTTAGAAACTAGTTACGTTCAGAGAAAACTTATATATCCCCCCGGATTGAACACTAGGATAAATCAACACACCCCTTAGAATTGCCTTCCCAAGGACTTATTACAATTAGGAACATAGAGTAGAGGAATTAGATATAAGCGAAGTATTCGTGGTTTGAATTGAATTCTAAATCCTAGTAGTTATCAATAAACTTAATGCTTTGATCAAGTAGAAGGTTAGAATCAACTAGGATTAAGAACTGATATGACAAATTTTTTGTCCTAGCTAGGCAGAAGGTCTATGTACCCGACTCAGACCCACTACACAACTTTCCTTCCGTGTTGGCCTGACTACTTACAAGAAAAGGTTTATTACTTCGTCTTTGGGAAGTGTTAAGAATATATGGCCAATAAAGATTTTTCTTTTTAGGCCCAAGAAATGTCTCAAATGGGCAACAGACAGTTACGAATTGGGTCCCGAATCACAGACCATTCGAGCATACATATTGTGCATATGAACTTAGAAAAATAGCCAGTCCGTTAACCTATTTTGTCTAAATTCCTTATGTACTAATAATCTGTAGAGTATCTTACAGTATTAAATCGGACCTGATTAGAAAGGGTAAGTTGGGACCATAGTAAAAGTCTTTCTTTGATAGAATTAAACATCTTGCCACAAACTCATACCCGTCCCTGGAATTAACCACAACACCTATCATTTTTAGCTCCTTTCTATAACCATATGTACCAATGCCATGATACACATCATCGATGAAAAGAAGACCAATATATTGAGAGATCGTTTCCCATTTCATGTTAAGGATAGGTCCTAAATTACACCTTGATCTGACATATGGATCAGGACATAGATTTTTGAGCCTTGAGAGTAGAGATAATTTTTAAGGGGGGTAGAACATTATAAGCCCAATATAGTTAGGTCAGCTAATACATCCGTTTGATCAAAGTGGCGCAGCAGAAGCGTGGTGGGCCCCTGCCTCACTGGCCCAGGATCGAAGGAAATTAATCCAGGTTGTGCATAGGGATAGGTCACTAAGTACGATCTAAATCTTCCTTAGAATGTAAATGATGAAGTCATTGAAGGGAAGTAATTAGGGTTCAAGTATTAAACTAGTTCATATTAAAGAATAGGCCTAACAATATGCTCGTTGAATACGAACCACATAGAAGCCTTAGCCAATTTCAATGCAAAAAAGTTTTGAGGGGGGTAGACCAACATGAGCTAGACTAGCATAGATAGTATACACCCTGCCATGCATATAAAATTGAAGTCAATAAAACTTAGGTAAAAGAAATAATGAAATCTTTACTCATTTCCTTAGCTAATTTCGGGGACAATTATTTTTAAGGGGGGTAGATTGTAACGCCCCGAATTTTTGCCAACCTGGGGTTAGACGTCCTTGGACAATGAGTCGATCATAACACCTTAATTGACTTCTCAGAACTCAATCCTAAAGTCCCAAATCCCCTTTCAACCCATTTCCTTTAAAATCTCACATATCACCACCTTATTCTTCAAAATTTTTCAAGTACTTTCATATTAGACACAAATCTTAAAGTTTAGGCGATTCAAAAGTCAGATTGAATCTTGATAAGTCTAGTTTCATATAAAAAATAATTGAAAAATATAATACAAATTTTAATGTAGTTAAATATAGGTCGTCATGACAATTGTCTGAAAATCATTACTTTGGATAGGTGCCGCTTTTGGAATTTTTAAAAAATTTCTACAACACGAAATCAAATAAAATTTAGTAGAGATGAACTGATGACGAACTACTAGAAAAATAATTAAAATATTATACTAATTAAAAGTGCCAGAAAGGGATGTAGAACTGCCCTAGGACCATATTCCGTCGTAATTAGGGCATAATTTAGTTAAGTACTAAACTGAATAATCAGTAGAATTAACTTGAACCACTTTCTATATGAATTGCAAGACTCAAAATGAGTAGAACCGCTAATGCTACGTTACCTAGAAACCTAGGATCAATCTCTAAATCCAGTTGCTCTCGATAGTACTTTGAAACTCCGTATCGGACCTGGACCACGCGTTGAAAGTCCAATTATTACAAAACTATATGCTTATGACTGCCTTGTTGGGCTTGACAACCATCTCGAAAATTAAGTCCTAATAGTTACCAAAAACGTACAACTTGAGCTTGGAGCGAAGTGTGTGAGAAACGCGAATACTTTTAGAAAATAAACTCAAACTTAAGTGATTTGGGCCGTACGCTTACGGGCTAAATTTAAAGTTTTAGATTGTTAGAATCTGACCCAAATACACCCTCAGATCAGAAAAAATTTTCAACACTTGTCAATGTACTTGTGGCCCTGATTGAGTCCCGGTGACCGTTGAACAGAAACTAACCCTCCGCGGTCGATTTGTAAATCCAATTAGACCGAAAACTTAACTTGGTGTAGATCCATCATCAGGGGACTTACTCCGGATATTATGAAGAAAAGGGGCCTCCAGATGTGCTCCATTGGACCGAAACGGCCAACGTTTGGCTATAGCCTAAGTATACCATGGCCTTGGGGCCATTTCCATCAGTTCTAGGCCTATATAAGGGCCTTAAGCCCTCTCTCTCCCATTCCATACGAATTTGCACAATGCTAAGAGAAAGGGGAGAGAAAAGAGAAGAAGAAAGTGAGGAGAAGAGAGAGAGAGAGAGAGAGAGAGAGAGAGAGTTGGCGATTATTGTTGGGATTCAATCCCACCCCACCATGTGCTTAACCACCGCTTTTGTATCGCCATACTGGCAATTCCCATCCTGTTGTTGGGTAGAAAATCCTAATCCTAATCTATTTTAGGTATCTAAGTAGATGAATAGTCGGAATAGCTAACTTATTTCGTAATTTAGGTAGCGTTGTGCCATAGACAAAGACGTAGTGTTTAAACTAAGCTCGGTACAGGTTTACCGGTGAATGGTGTAGACTATAAACATTTAGGTTATGATTTTCAAGGTTGTCAATGTCGATTAATGATTTATAACTGACTTGGTTGCCATTTCTTATGCTAGATATGGTGTTTCCCTCGCTTTATAGATATATATGAACTATGTTGAATATAGTGTAATTCATGTGTTTGTAAAACTGTTTGAATGGGTATAGAATTTAGATTCATGCTTGCCATGATTATCCATCGTGGATATATGATTTTTGTATATGTGACAACTCCTTGGTGAAAGGATTTGCCTTAATACATGTTATGACCAACATACGTCATGTATGTTGAAGTGTATAGTCTAAGTGTTTGTAAAAAAGTTTGAATGGGTATGAAATTTGGATTCGTGCTTACCATGATTATCTGTCATGGATATACGATTGTTATATATGTGACAACTCCTTGGTGAAAGAATTTGCCCTAATACATGTTATGACCAACATACGTCATGTATGTTGAAGTGTGTAGTCTAAGTGTTTGAAAAAAGTTTGAATGAGTATGGAATTATGATTTGTGCTTGCTATGCTTATTGATCACTAATACATGATCGTTGTATACGTGGCTACTCCTTATGAAAGGACTAGCTATAGCATGTGTTTTTAATGAATTTATTACATATATGTGATGTGTGTAGTCTAAGTGTTTGATAAAATGCCTGAATGAGGAAATACTTGTTGAAATATATTTAATGAGGGTGTTGAGATGAGATTCTCAATTCTCTTATCTATAGTTACAGTTTCCTTTATGTAACTTATCATACTGCTATGTGATTTATGGATGGAATGCCTATGTATGATGACATATGTACTACGTGTTGGTTGAAATGCTTAAATGAGATTGATACTTAAATTGGTTTTCACATGCTGTCTTTGACTATCACGTGTGAATGCTACTATTTGGAGTGTGATTGGGGCTGCGATGTAGTCCAGGAAATCAGTAATGGTTTACAATTGGTGGCAGAATGGTTTTAGCCACGTCGGACACGTTCGATGAATCCGAGTCGTATGCTGTTTGTTGACAGTGGTTAGGCCACGTGGAGTGCTTACGCGATCCGTGTCGATAAATCTAACGTGTGCTCATACCAGTTGATCTTGTCAAGTAACCCGACTGGTCCAATGTATGTTCACCATGTATGGACGCTATTACTTGAACTTAAGGTACCAAACTTACCATTGAAAAAGCCCGTTTAACCTTGGTACCTCGATCTGCTAAGACTCATAAGCTGGACATGGTAGTATGGGACATCGTGTTCGAGTTGTAGGCCTACGCTGGGGCGACGAGCCTCCCCGTATTGTCCAGTGAGTAACCCAAACTCGTGAGCCAAATACGGTGGTATGAGACACTGTATTTGAGCTGTCGGCCTATGATCAGGTGACGAGCCCGTAATGACCTCGAGTATATACTAGGACTATGCTAAGGCGATGAGCTTCTCTGTAGTTACTTCAAGTAAAAAATCAGGCCTGCACTGATGGTGACGAGACTCTCCGTAGTGACCTAGAATTGCCTATCGTATGAGACTAACTAGGATCGACGACCCTAGATGGATCATTATTTGGGAAGTGATATAAGGGAGGTACCTTAGCTTCCCGAACCTGCTATATGAATTATTGGCTAACACGATCATGCACCGCACTACATGTGCTTTAGCGAGGAAGTGCATCTTTCGGGAGGATGTTATGCGCAAACGTGAGATGAAGTCGCTGAGGGAGTGTAGGCAAGAGTATGCATCATTGTTGTATACCATACCGGCATTAACAAGAGTAGTTAGGACCTGATTGTTGTAATGCTTTATCATTACTGCTTGACTGAATTGATAACATGTTAACCTTTGCTTTATAGTTCCACTGAATTAGCTACTCATTCCCACCTGGGAGGTGTTTTAAAACACCACCCAGATTCTGTTGTAGATGCAGGTAATGATGGAGTCTATGTAGCTGAAATGGACTTCGTGGATTAGGAGGAAGGATTCTCTTACGTTTAGCTCTCAAGCGGGTCTATGTAGACCTCATGCTGATTCGACGAGATTATAGGGCTATATGATTTAGTCAAACACTTTATATTTTTGGTATTTGGCATAATTTAGAAATAACACACGTATATGTTCAGCCCGGTGACATACTCATACTCTGGAATTTTTGAAATACTTATGTACTTTATATATCTATCGCAGTCTTCCACTTACCTAATTACGTTGACTCTAGAGTATGATATGATATTTAGATTAATCCACCCATGTTTCAATGCACTCATCATAATCATCATTATCTAGGTTGCATAAGTGATGCGTTGGAACTCGGGAGCTGCGCTTTGCTTGACCCTCAATTTTCAGGGCATTACAGGGGATGATTCTTCCCCTCGACCTTTCCATCTTTCCATTAGCTTAAGTTATAGTTTTCATTTGAATTTATATTGATATCTCTCTCTTATAATCATATGTGTTAGTTGGTGGAAATTTACTTGCTATATTGCTTGCTTAATGCTCATCCTATATATTTGTTCATGAATTATTTATGGATTGCTTATGGAACTTAATCTGGTACATCAGTGGGAAACCCCCACTTATAAATGTACACCCATACTTGGGATGTAACTCAATTGACAGAGATTGTAATGGACCTTTGATCTAGTGATTATTGAGTGGTGGTCTAGATGGATCATAGATGTGGGCCTATCATCCAGGGTTGTTGTGTCCAATGATTTTTAAGGATGGTTTTTATCGTATGATTTTGATATTTACCTTATGTGGCATATTTTGATACTTGCCCTACGTGGTTTGTTTTGATATTTTTCCTATATGGGTTTGATAATTTATACTGTACAACCATGCGATAGTAAGCCCCATATACAGTAATATGATTGGCCACTAGTCGATGGGTTTCCATTAAATATCCTAAGGTGGTAGTCTCATGGGCCAGGGATGGTGGTCATGGGACACTATGCCCATGCCGTTGGCCTACGCTAGGCCATATGCTCCCCATAGTGACCGTGAGCTTATTTAAATTGGTTAGTTGTAATTGGATTAATAATGGATTGGCTAATCATGCATACATAGCATAGACCAATATCTATTGCTATCGTATGTGATGTACGTTTTGTTCCGATTGGATGATGTTTTCCAGGTTTGATGATTGCATGGGTGATGGCCCACTGTCCGCACGGATGAGCATCCTCGGGGCGATGATTGCATTCACGCATTCATGCATCTAATAAGACCTACATCATGTATTGTTTTATATGCTTTATTTTATAACTATGCTTACCTAATGCAGCGGTGTGTAATCTCGAGGGGAGTTCACACTGAGCTGGCTACTCATCCATCAAATATATAACCGTACAGGTAGCACAGGTGGCTTAAGTGATTTTCAAGTTCAGGCTGATGAGGAGCTGGGTTCAAGTTCGAGGGTTGCATGGTTGTATTTACCACGAGGAGCTGCGTGGTTTTGTGGCTTATGTTTACATTCTTATGCTATTTTTCTTGTACTAGATCATGTGGATTCTTGTATTTGTTATATCGAGACATTGGTTTGTATAAGTCATTATTCGTACTCTCTTGTATATTCTTAATTATAATGAAATTTTCCTTTATGCGTACTTGTCCTTTCTACGCTCATCTGCTTACTCTGATAAAAGAAGAAGAAAAAAAAATTGACCATCCTTTAAGGTTAGCCTCTGGTTTTTAGGAAATGGGTTGTGTACTCGAGTCTTGAAAAGTCGGGGCATTACAAAACCCTTCTTCGGGACGACCGTCCACCTCGGACTCATACCACGTGCTTCTACTAGTTTTGACCTGGCTCTAACTACACCTACTCGAGATCTTAGCTGAGGATCTCTAAAAATGACTATAACGCTGATATGCCTGAGATCTCAGCAGAGGATTCTGGGAGATACCCGCAACACGCCTGGGATACGAATCCCTCTACAATACGCCCCTACTAAACAAGGGAAATTGCCTTATACGTCACCGCCCCTCCTCACTTATAAATAGAAGCATCCCTAATGATGAATGGTATGAACAATCTAACTCAGAAAACACACTTAAAAAATCTTACGTTCTATTAGACCTAACTTGCCTGTTTGACTTTGGCATCAAAGGGTCCTCTACATCAGCCAAGGTCTCCATCCTTGTCTTCTCTTGCAGGTCTTAAGTGGTATAAGGGGGAAGTCCATATTTTTGCCTTAACAAGTTGAGTTTAAGGTTTTAAAATGCGTGTCTTGAATAAATCTTGAACTATCTTAAGTCAACTCGATTGGGCTGAGTGAGTTATCTCCACCTAGTTTTCCTGTTGTCGATAGAGTTTTTTTTTTCAAAAATTATGGACCATGTTGGGGGGGACCACGGAAGCACACAGAGATGAATCTAGGATAATAACCTAATTGCATGAAGGAAACACGAAAAGAATACAGATATTTTAATGTAGAAAAACCCTTTCGGGAAAAAAAACCACGGCATATAGTGATAAATATCACTATGAAAACAGAAATTACAAAGAGAAAGTGATTACCCAATTCGAACAACCTCAAATCTCAACCTTGGTACACCCTTTGAAACCCTTGGAAAAATTTGGAACTCTTCGAATATTTCTCAATCTAGTTTTTATATATATAGCCTATGGAAGAATTCCAAATGAAATCAGAAACAAATTCTGCAGATCTGCGAAAATCTGCGAGAAACGGTTCAAAGTTATCGAACAACCTTCGATGTCATCGACACTTAACCTTCGATGACATCGAAGCTATTTCGATGGCATTGGAAAAATTATCAAATCCCTCTAGAGACAAAACATGAATATTCCAAAAATCTTTGATTACTTGACCTAGATTCGATGGCATCGAACGTGGACTTCGATATCATAAAACACTCCTTGATGTCATCGAAAAATGACACCAATATGTCTAGCAACCAAAAGAGAAAATTAAAAAATACTCGATAGCATCGAGCCGACTTCGATGTCATCGAAGCCTGCTCGATGTCATTGAACCTTTCATCGACAGATTGTTGATTTTATAGATTTAAAACATCTGATATAACAATCTCCACCATGTCTTCAATCTTCAAATATGTATCTTCTTGTCCTCTTCTTTTATCTCTGCCTTGCATCATAGCTCCATCAACGCTTCTCATGCTCACTCCGTCTTCCTTTTATGCTTTCGTTAAGCTCAGAAAAGTCGGATAGAACTTGAACTTCTTTACAGGAACCACCTCGGTGAGCATGTCTGTCGGATTCACGCTCATGTGAATTTTCCCAAGAGTCACGTCTCCTCCTCAAGCAACTGTCGGATAAAATGGTGACGAACATCAATGTTTTTAGTACGAGAGTGATTAGAAATTTTTTTAGCCAAATTGATAGTGCTCTTGCTTTCACAATTAATCGGCACGGCCTCTTACTAAAAAACTAACTGATTTATCATGCCTCTCAACCAGACACCTTCCTTGAATGCCTCCATCACACCATATACTCAGCTTCAGTCGTGAAAAGAGCCATCACACACTGAAGCTTTGACATCCAACTGATTGCTCCACCCACTAGTACAAACGACCAACCTGAAGTCGACTTTTTAGAATTCACACTTCCTGCATAGTTTAAATCCACATACCTAACCAACTTTGCCCATGTCTTCTCTAAAGATAAGACGTAGTCTTTTGTACCTCAAATATATCGAAGTAGCCATTTTACCGCTTCCTAATGTTGCTTGTTGGGGTTTGACATTTATCTGCTCACAACGCCAACTCTATGTGAAATATCCGGTCTCGTATAGACCATGCCATACATTAAACTGCTAACCACATTCGAATAAGGCATACATTTGATTGTCAAATTTCTTAAAACAAAAGTATTACAAGTTAGATATCAAGTATGGAATCACAAATACTCTACATGTCTGAAGATCATCTTAAGATCAACTTATTGTCTTAAGAAGTCATTGTCTGATTTCAAGACAAGTTGTCCTATATATTTGCTAAACACAGGTAATATAACCTTAAAAAAAAACCTTAGGTTAGGTACTTTCAAAAGTCTATTTTATTTTGAAATTTTAATAGTGTTTTTGCTCTGGAGTTTGGCCATCCTAACTTCTTGTTCTGTTAGCCTAACTTCCTCTTCTAACCTAACTTCAAGTTGGCATTAAAAATCAAATTCTGTTGAAAATTTAGCCAGCAAAACTTTTGGTTTGGCTAGCCTAACTTGAAAATTGGCCAGCTCGAGTGAAGTTTTGGCTAGCCTAACTTGGTTTGACTTTTAAATTTTGCCAGATTTCGACCAGTCAAATGGGAAATTTGACCAACTGAATTTGATCTCAGCTAACTGAATTTTAGATAAATCTTATCTCGCGTAATCCGATAGTCGTTGAAATGAATCTGATGGTATCCGGCTACCCGAAGCTATTCTTAGGCTAGCCAAATTTCCAATCTCTTTGGCTATAAATAGAGGCCTTCTCTCATTATAAACTATAATGAAAGGTCACTCTAAACCTTTTTGCCAATATGAGAGAAGCTAAAGTCATCGGCAAGCTAATTATGTGTTATTTATAATTTATTTTTAGCTTATTCAATTCCCTTTCTTAAGATCATTTCAATCTTATGTTAAAGAGTAATTTATACTCATTTTTAGAGATAAGAGAATTGAATCAAGTAGCATTTGAGTTTTTCATTTCTAAAATACTATAAACCCTATACTCTTTCTTTTGAGCAAATACTGCCTCCTCTACAATAAAGAAAGAAGTTCTTCTGCTATAAGCTTCTACTACATCTTTGAATCAGCATTTGATGACAAGTTCTTTACTACTTTATTTCATTTACATTTTTCTGAGATAGTGTTTCGACCATAAACGAAAAGCATTTGATTTGGGAGAATTTCTTATTTAACATTGATGAAGAAAGAACAAAGAAAATATTCATCAATTTCATTTATTTTGAGTTCATTAATATTCTCTTGGTCATTTGATTCTAGAATAGAATCTCTTAATAAAGAGAAAAATACAAAAGTAAAATATAAAAAAAAATGTGAATTTTGGTAGCATTCTCGCCCATTTTCATCAAATCTCCAGGGAAGACGAGTTGTGCGGGTTTCCCATGCTAGGATCCCTTGGAAATATCTGAAATAGCCTGGTCATCTGTTAAAAATTTCAGCATAATGACTGCTCTCTGAAATTACCCACGCAACTTATTATGAGTAGTGCGGCCATCCTTCCTTCTCTCTGTCTTCAATACCTGTCAAACTGACCTCCTGAACATCTGATCCCCAAATGAAGGGGTGAAGGGGTATTTATAGGCATCCACACTTGTGAGCCCTCAACTCCTGTGCCATGGGCCCCACTCTGTATCACTAAATTCTCCTTCTCTGATGAGACTTGTGTGCCCCAACGTAACTTGGGTGGGTTGTGCAGACCCACACAACTTGAGTCCCGCACAACTTGGGTCTCGCACAACTTGTACGGCTTTCCCTCTCCTATTCGTGCATTTCTCCAATTCTCTCTCTCTCTCTAATCACTTTTGGTACCTCAATAAATGCCCCCTTGATCTAAAATTTGATTTTTTTGAATAAATTTAAAGGATCAAACTTACCATGGAGAACCTGAGTTGCATGGATCTGCGCAACTCTCTGACCCGCTCAACTCTCTGATGACGTCTCTAGCCTATAAATATTGGTCCACTCAATTGTTCCTCACTTTAAAATTTGATCTTCTAATCAAACCCTTCTTGCACGTAGGCTATCCGCGCTACTTGCGTGCGCAACTCAACTGCGCAAATCGGTCGTCCTTGGTGCGATAAATTTCTGTCTCGAAACTTGCCGAAATTTCTTTAACTTTTCTCTTCTTTGTCACCATGAATCATTCAAAGGCTTCATCCTCGAGAAAAAGGAATTCTTCGATTTCCTCTGCACATGAACAATTCCCTCGTCACACTTGGATTTGTGTGGAGATTAATGAAAAACTACTAGAATTCCACCACCCTTACTCAGGTAAAATCATCTCTTATCCCATGAATCTTCAACGACATTGATCAATCCCTCGTAGCGAACCTTTCACCCACCGAAGTTGCCTTGCCTTTATAGATAATTGGATCATGAGAGAACTCTAAATCCTAGAAGGCCATAAAGAAGTAAAGGATTTGCATGAGAAAGCTGGCATGATATACAAAATGTAATTTTTACACCCTTGCCATGATTTTCATTAGCCCTTTCCAACTCATTTATTCGAGACTGCTCGTCAACATTTCTTTATCAATCGTGTCCCCTGGAGCACAGATGACTTCATAGGCGAGGGTCTTCTATCTCCTCGAGATTTCTATAGTACCTGGGCCCACGCTATTGCTAGAAAACATACGGTCATTTTGGAACAAATTAATCTCTTTGATGCCATCGTGGCTATGTCAAAGCATTTTTACGGAAACACATCTATCTTCAGAGGCTTTCTTAACTTTTGGTCCCCCATAACCAACTCATTCCATCTTCCTCTGGGTGAGATGGGCACTACCTTATGGGACCTTTGCTGTATAGTAGGTCTTCCCATCATGGGTGACATCCTCGATATTTATATTCCTTCGAATGAGGAATTGTCTTGTGCTTTTGCAGAAGACAGTAAATCTGGGATTTTGAAGGACCACTGTAGAACTTTTCAGTGAGTTGGTTAACTTTCCCCATCCTGAACACATCACTCCTCTTGAATGGTTGGCTCATTTCTCTTGCAAACTACGGTACACTTCTCTTCTCTTAATCTTTTCTTTTCAAATCTTCATCTTTTTTTCTTTTTTTTTCTTTTTTTTTTGGAAATAACCCTATTATTTTGCCTTAATAGCTTTGGAAGTTATAATCATCAGAATCTTAAAACCATCCATGAGAATATTACAAACACTACCGCATACAGTCACTCTTGTGAATTAATCGCCTTCCTAGCTTATTGGTTAAGCTTGGTAATATTCCCTAGTTCGGAACAAGTCATCAGACCATCCCTTTTTATAGCTGCTGGTGCTATGGCTGAGGGTTAAAAGAATTCATTAGCTCCTTTAGTTCTTTGTTCCCTATATCGCGCTTTTGGTGATATAATTCCCGGGCCCATAGATTCATCATTCCAACCTTTCTTGGTTTGTGCTCCTTAGCATTTCTTTGTAGGTTGGCTGGGAGTATATTTCCCTTAGACCTTTGATGACCCACCGGAAGCATATTCAGATCCTCATCGGCTCCCGCTTCAACATTACCAACTGAGGAAGATGGTTGAAAGATCAAACGGTTAGGTTACCCATAAAATAGAAGATGGTGATCCTATTGACTTTCATCATTTTCCTTTCATTGTTTATCCGGAAGGCATAAAAGTTGTTGATAATGACTCTATTTCTGATGGCGAGCACTTATTCTTTGTTTCCATCAGATCCAATACTCTTTGCTTGAGAGAAGGCAACATGTTCTAGCACGAACCCTGTTATCTAAACAGATTTGCTCGTCAGTTTGGGTTTGACCAAACTGTGCCGATGACTTGTGATATCGTTACCAGATCTATGAGGAACTGTGGCATCGGGCCGTATAGTTGGGCTATGATATGGAGACAACTCTTAAGTGTTAACACTGGATCTAATTTTATACTCTCGGGCTAAGGTTGCCCAGTCCATTCTTCATATCCCTAGATGCGTTGGTGGGTCCACCAATACTATTTGGTGCGTAAATATCATTCAACTGACCATGCCATATTCATTCCTCCACCTCGACTAAGAAGTTATCAAGAAGACCAAGGCATCGGTTATTCTAGGGAGACTAACCATTCCCCTTATTCTGGTCAATTCTGTGCAACGATTTCCTTGGAACGTACTTCTCGTGAAGCACAATTACCCGATACTCTTTAGGGTTGGATAACTTTTGGGTGTCTCTATAAAGTACCCATGAATCTCCAAATTTTTCAGAAGAAGATGATAATTCTATACAATTTTACCCTCCTTTGCAAATCATGAAAGACATTACTCTTGAAGCATCAAGAAAATAAGAGACAGACAGGCACTGTCGTTCTCTTCAAAAGAACAAGTATTTGTAAAACTAAAGGCTTGTCCTCTTCGGAATAGAACAATAGTAAATACATATTGGTCAAGTTTAACAGGAGTACATTTTGAACAGGAAATATGACTCTTTTTATACTTTATATGAAACTTATTTATCTTATCATCATTTCTTCATGTAGCATGTATTCATCTTATCATTGCATCATTTTTGAACTTGAACAATTCCCATAGGTATGTTTGATAAACATGTGGAGCTTGAGCAATAAGTACTTATAATAATGGTTAGAATGACATTACCTAAATGATATTCAGAATAGGAGAGACTAAGTTTCAATTCTAGTTAGTTACACACACAGTTTAGGCTCATGAGTAGTTGGAGCAACCATAGTTTAAACTCTTAAGTAGTTGGAGTTGGTCTTATGGAATGGCCGTTGTAACTCTCTAGAGTTCACGGGGCTTATCGTAGCCGGAAAGTTCACAAACCGTGATCCATCAGAGGGGCCCAGTGAAGCTACCAGGGTCATGAACTCGATGGGAATTAAGTACAGGGTTGGCCACAATAACTCTCTAGAGTTCACGGGGTGTGCAAGGCTACCGTCGGGATACTAAATCCAAGGCCGCCAGTCCATCAGTGGAGGGTCTCCTACTTCAGAGACTTGCCCCCATGAGTCATTCTGCTTCGAAAAACTCACTTTTCCTTCACTTGCAAAGTCAGACCCATTCACAAGGGCCGTTCTCTGGCCACCCTCATGACGCTGCCTAAAACTATACAAACGGCATGGGTCTTACATAACTGCTTCATCAATTGCCCGCATGGGTGCATATGAAGCTCTCTATGGGATTTTTAAGGTCACAGGCGACACTGCTACTTGTATAGTTTTGTCATATCGCCATCGCCAAATAATGATAAGCTTTATGTGCGTTTGGCTTCTCGTTGTTGTAATTCCCCTACCGCCACCTGCAAAAGATGAATTGGCCTTGCTGGAGTAATAAATCGAAATTAATATACCAAATTTATTGATGATAATGAAATGAAAATTTATGGTTAAGATAGTATATTAGCCTGGTAGTGCTATTGATTTTGATAAATTTAAATGGCCACAGTAGTAGCAACTTTGACGGTAATCATTTCACATTGGGGATTTGCATTTAGTGATATTTGTTTGGCGTCTTGGCGATAACTATTAACGATTATGACAACAATCATTGGCGCTTTTCATTACTTTGCTCGAACTTGATATACTTTGAAGGCCTACACTTCATTAGTACTCAAAGAGAAATACAATGTAAAAAAGAAAGAAAAGAAAATAATGCAGAGTTCTACCTTCCGTATTCTCTTTCCTGCCCCCTTTTGATTGAGAAGAATCATGCTGTGAATCTTCTCTATCAAAACTGTACAAACATTCAAGGATGATATATTTTTATGAAACGAGCATTCATCGGCATACTTATGCCTCGTCCATCTTGATCCACCACCTGATAGGTCCCATTAGAGTACACTTCTAATATTACGTATGGACCATCCCATTTATGGTCGAACTTTCCCCCTGTTTTGTGAGTGACGACTATTGGTCTCTTCAACATCAATACTATATCACCTATTTTGAAGGAGCGATGCTTAACTTTTCTATCAAAAGCTACAGAGATTCTTACTTGATTAGCTGTAATCGCTTCTGGGCCATTAGTCGCTTTTCGTCTAGCAAATCTAATTCTACTAGCCTGATCGTAGCGTTTTCGTCATCAGTAATCAATTGATGTACTGCTATTCTGAGTGATGTAACTTACGTTTCAATGGGGACAACAGTTTCAACCCCATAAACTAAAGAATATGGCGTTGCTTTCGTAGCAGTACGATGAGTACTTCGATAAGCCCATAAAGCTTCTTGCATCTTCTCATCCCAATCGTGTTTGTTTCCTCGGACCGTTTTCTTCAATATTTTCACAATTGTCATGTTGAATGCTTCGGCTAACCCATTAGCTAACGGATAGTAAGGTGTTGAGAATGAATGCTGGATATCAAATTTTCAACACAATTTCTCCATTCCTCTGTTCTTAAATGGGGTCTCATTATCAGTAACAATTTTCTTCAGAATACCATAACGGTATATTATTGCATGTCGTATGAAATTCACGACGTCATTTTCTTTGACATTTCTCAATGCGACAGCTTCAGTCCACTTTGAGAAGTAGTCAGTGGCTGCTAAAATGTACTATTTTCCTCTGGATGATGATGGGTTTATAGGACCAATAACGTCGAGTCCCCATGCTGCAAAGGGCTAAGAGGTTACTGACTGATGCAAATCTTCTGGGGGTACATGTATGACATCGCCATGTATTTGACATTCGTGACATCGACGTGCATAATCAACTGCGTCCTTGAACATTGTAGGTGAATAATACCCCATTCGACGTACTCTATGAAACAAATTTCTACCAGCCTGATGAGCTCCACATTCTCCTAAATGTGCTTCGCTCAATATTTGATTCGCCTCCTTTGTATCCAAACATTACAACAATACCTCATTGTAGGAATTCTTATAAAGTTCTTCACTACACATAATGAATTCTTTACTCTTTGTCTTATTTGCAGCCTTTGTACGGGATCCTCCGGTAGGATCTCATATTTGAGATAATCCACAAAAGGTTGGCGCCAATCATCAATTGTGATCTCTAAACATGATACGGGAAGTACTTCAACAATCTCAACATTATCAGCAAGCGGTAAGAACCTTCTTTCTTCGATCGTTACTTGTAAAGGGCTCTGATTCAGACAAGTTAAGGTCACAGCCAAACTGGTCAAAGCATCTGCCCTTACATTTTCTGACCTGGGTATATGTTTGACTTCAACGTCTTGAAATTGCTCTAAAAGCTATTGTGTGCGGCGATAATATGGGAGGAGCTCTTGTTTCCTTACTTCAAATTCCATTACGAGCTGGTTTATTACTAGCTTAGAATCACAAAAAAATCTACAATGCCCTTATCTTCTTCCTGAGCTATTTCCATTCTTATAATGAGGGCTTGATATTTACCTCATTATTGGTGCATGTTACGCCTAATGTGAAGGAATATGGCAATAGATCACCTTGTGGACTAATAAAAATTACCCCAACACCAGTTGCATAATTCTGTCATTATCACCTGTTCATCTGAAAAATCATCGTTTATCATTTTGCTATCCAACACAGGATGGTTGCCAAGAAATTTTCCACTACCTGTTCTTTTATTGCTCTTGTTGGTTCATACGTGATCGCATATTCTGACAATAAAAGCATCCACTTGGCCAACCTCCTCGATAACATCGGCCTTGTCATTAAGAATTTCAGTAGATCCACTCGCGAAATTAAAATTATATCGTGGGAGAGACAATAATACCTTAATTTCTGCACTGCGAAGATCAGAGCTAGACATATTTTCTCGATAGGCACATAATTGCATTCAGCTCCCACTAAAGTTCTGCTCAAGTAATATAGCGCAATTTCCTTCCCTTGCTCGTTCATTTGTGCCAACAAGGCCCCTAATGAATTTTCTGATGTAGAAATATAGAGAATAAAGGGTCTACCTTTCATGAGCGCTACTAGTACTGGGGGATGTTTCAACAACTCTTTGATTGAATCAACTGCATTTTGACATGACTGGTCCCACGTAAATTCTACTCCTTTCTTCATTAGATAAGAAAAGGGTTGACACCTTCCTGCAAGATTTGAAATGAAACGATGAATATATGTTAACTTTCCTTGTAAACTTTTTAATTCATTCAGTCTTTTCGGGGGTGGCATTTCCTGTATAGCTCTGATCTTTCCTGGGTCAATTTCAATTCCTCGATGTCTAACGACAAAACCGAGAAACTTCCCTAACGAAATGCCGAACGCAGATTTAGACGGATTCATCTTCAGTTGCTTCTTTCTGAGATTGTAACGCCTCAGATTTTTGCCAACCTGGAGTTAGATGTCCTTAGACAAGGGGTAGATCCTAACCCCTTATGAACCTCTCAAACCTCAAATCCTTTAGGAATTAGACAAACTTAATAAGTGCTAAACAGGATTAGCTACAAAATCTGCTTGAATCACTTTAAATATGATCTGCAAGACCTAAAACTTGTAGAATCATTGACCCTAGGTTACCCTAAAATCTAGAATCAATCTCATTACCCAGTTGCTCTTGGGAGCACATTGAAACTCCGTATCGGATTTGGACCGCATGCCGAAAGTCTGATTACTATGAAATTATATAATTAGGACCGCCTTGCTGGGCTTGACAACCATCTCGGAAATCAAATCCAGATAGTGTCCAGGGTCTATTCGCTTGAACCCGGAGTGAAGAGTGTGAGAAACATGAAAATAATTAGAAATAAAATCTAAATTTAAGTAATCTGAGACTTATCACTTGCGGGCCAAATATAAGCAATCAGACCGTCAGAATCTGACCCAAATACACCCTCGGATCAGGGAAAATTTCATACATAGGTCAGTGTACTTGTAACTCTGATTGAGTTTTGATGATCGTTGAACTGAAACTGGTCCGCCACGAGTGATTTGGGAACCCAATTGGAATAAAAACTTAACTCGACCTGGATCCATAGTCAATGAGCTTAAGTCCGATCTTTGGCTCAAGGGGGGGGATCCAGAAGTGCTCCGTTAAGACGGAACAGATGCCCTTTGGACATAACCTAAATATACCTTGGCCTTGGGCCTATTTCTGGCAATTCTGGGCCTATATAAGGACCTTATACCCTCTCTCATTCACTTCATACGAATTTGAGAAAACCCTAGGAGAGAGAAGAGAGAAAAGGCAAAAAGTGTGAGAGAAGTGGAAGAATCTTCTTGCTATTCTACCCTACCGATCTACGTGCTTAACCATCACTTTTCAATCGCTATCCTCGCAATTCCTGCTTTATTCTTAGGTAAGAAAAACCTAACTCTAACCTGTTTTAGGGTTTCAATTGATACAAGTATCGAAATAGCTAACATAACTCGTGATTTAGGTCGTTATACTATCGTGAACGAAGACTTAGCGATTCTATCGCGTTCGTTACGTTTCTACAACGTAAGGTGCAGACTTTAGACGTATAGGTTATGGTTTTCAACGCTTTTAATGTCAGATAATGATAGATTCATGATCTGAGTGTTATTATACATGCACAATGTGATGTTCATTTTGCGTATGCAAATTATGGCATATTGAGTATTCTGTATATTTGTAGAAAATACCGTATATATACAAATTTTGAAAGTGTGGTTGCCACGATAAATTACTGTATGAACATGATATATATAAGTGTAATACTTACTCGGTGAAAGAATTTGCCCTAATACTTGTTTTGGCTAATATACGTTATGTATGTTAATAAGTGTATTCTAAGTGTTTGTGAAAATGCTTGTATGAGTAAGTACTTAAGTGATTGTGCTTTAGGTAGGTGTTGAGATAGGATTCTTAACTACCTTAGTGATATGTATGATTTCCTTCATGTAAGTTGTTTAAGTTAATCGCTTACTTGATGAAATGTATGTGTTGTATTTCCTGTTTATATTGTGCTTTATAACATGCTTGTTGACATGTTTGAATTACTTTGTTAATTCTTCTTTGACTATTATTCATACTTTCTGGTTACGGCTTGAATGTGATTGGGGCTATGTTATAGTCCAGGCGATTGGTAACAGACTTGAGTTCGTGGTTGAGATTCCTTCGCCACATAGGATGTGTTTGGCGAACCTGAGTCGTACTTCAGTTGGCGACAGTAGTTAGGCCATGCGAAGTGCTTATGCACTTCATGTCGTTCAGCTAGTTGTGCGCTCGTGCTAGTCGAGCTCATCAAGTAACCCGATCTGTCTAATGTATGTTCACTATATTTGGACGCTACTGCTTGAACCTAAGGTACCAAACTTACTAGTGTAACCCCGTTAACCTTGGTACCTCAATCTGCTAAGACTCATTAGCTAGGCATGGTAGTATGGGACACTGTGGTTGAGCTGTCGGCTTACGCTGGGGCCACGAGCCTCCCCATAGTAACCAGTGAGCAACCTAGACTCGTAAGCCGAATACGGTGGTATGGGAAACTGTATTCGAGCTGTCGGCCTACACTGATAAGGTGATGGGGGAGTGGTATAACGATTGTGTGTAACAGTCCTGACAAACCTTTATAGTGACCTCGAGCATACTCTGCGGTGAGGTGACGAGCCTTCCCGTAGTAAACAGAGTATAAATTAGGCCTGTATTGATAAGGTGATGGGGGAGCGGTGCAACGAGTGCATGTAACAGCCTTGACAACCCTTTACAGCGACCTAGAACTGTATCATCGTATGAAATTATATAGGACTGACGACCCTAAAATGGATCATTATTTAGGAATGATATAAGGAAGGTACCTCAGTTTTCCAATACTGCTGTATGAAAAGGACTAATAATAACTCGGTAATCATGCTCATAACATAGCACTGTATGTGCCTGGAAGATGTGGAGCAGTGAGGGATGAATGCATGCCACGGGTGTAAGATGGTGTCGCACGAGGGTGGTTTGGCAAGGGCATGCATCATGACTGCATTCCATACTTACATTAATAAGAGTATTTAAGAGTGTTTGATTGTACTGCTTTATCATTACTGCTTGACTGAATTGATAACATGTTAACCTATGCTCTATTATTCTACTGAGTTGATCACTCACTTCCATGTTACGGGATAGTGTTTAAACACCAAACCAGGCCCTATTTGAGTTTCAGATGATGGCGATGCTTGCGAAGCAGAGCCGGATTTTTTTTATGATGATGAGGGTTTCTCCTTACACAGCTATCAGGTGGGTCTATGTAGACTATCTTCTGATCGATGGGGTTACAAGGTTGCTGATTAGATGCCATTACACTTTAGTTTTTTCTTTTGGAGCACCCTTGTATATTCATTTTATCCATTTTTGAAGTATACATTGATATTTTAACCTGGTAATATGTTCACACTCTAGAGACTTACAATAGTTTATATCTTTTTATATATCTATCACAGTCTTCCGCTTGCATAATTTAACTATCTCTGAAGTATGATATGTTGTTTTGGCTTAATCCCATTCATCTCTAATGAACTAATACGAACAACATTCAATTATCATTCTTTATGTTACATAAGTGATGCATTGGAACTCGGGAGTTGAGTTTATGCTCGACGCTCAATATTTAGGGCGTTACAGAGAGGCAGAATACTGAAACCAGATGTTCACAATGTTCTTCATGGTCATTTGATCTAACTAACAAATCATCTACATAGCATTCGACATATTTGTGCATCATATCTTGGAATATATTTTGCATCGCTCTCTGATATGTTGCACCAGCATTTTCGAGACCAAACGGCATGACTCTGTAATAGTAGATTCCAAGTGATGTTCTAAATGTTGTGGCTTCCTCATCTACCAGAGCCATTCTTATCTGATTATATCCCACGTAACCATCCATAAAGGACATGACAACATATATCATCGTACTATCGATTAATAGCTCAGTAATTGGCAGTAGGAAGTAATCTTTAAGACACGCTTCGTTCAAGTCCTTGAAGTTGACGCACACTCTGATTTGTCCACTCTTTTTTTTCACTGGGACGATATTTGATATCCATTTGGGATACTTGACCTCCCTGATGAATCCAACTTTGATGAGTTTGCTCACTTTTTCTTCAATCAGAGGAATCAACTCCGGATGGAATCGCCGTTGCGCTTGCTTAATTGGCCTCTTGTCCTTAGAAATATTTAACCGGTGCATTGCTACCGATGGTTCCAAACTGGGCATTTCAGCATATGTCCAAGCAAATACATCTTTATTCTCTTTTAAAAGTCTCACATGTTGGTCGGCTTCCTATTCAGAAAGACTGGTGCTTATGAATATATTCTGGGGTTTTTCTTCCGTCCCTATGTTTATTTCTTGCAAGCTATTAATCATCGGTTGCCCCCCATCTTCCATTTTCTTAGGATCCACTTCGGGATTTTTAATCATTTTAATTTCCTCTTCTTCTGTCATCTCAACAGTGATCGTATTCACTGAGGATTTCCCTCCCAATCCACGAAATCTGTCTCATTTCTTTTCTTTAACCCCAACCGGGATTAAAATACCTTTTCTGCTGTTTAAACCAACGGCTCTTCACAATCGACGCCCATATTCTTCATTATTCTTTTGCTAAGCTGTACCTTTCCAAATCTTCGGGTGTCAATTTTGCGGATTTCATCTTATTATCTCTCTTTGCTTCTATCTCTCCCTCTGACGCTACACAGAATTCAATAGGTTTAAGGTTTTTCTTATTGGCCTCAACGTGGAACCTCTTAGGCATGACTAAGAATGGTTTCTTCCTTCCAGCTTGCGGTAGCGACATCATATATTTTTCTTGCAAAATTTACTGCTCGGGCGATAATAATGTCAGTGGAGGTTGTCCTAGTCATCTCAGATGTTTTGGTACAAAATAGAATTTCTGTTTCACCTTCTCTTTCTCGGAAATCCCTATCTTTGCAATTCTATTTTGTGTTGTGATATTATTATCTTTCATCATTTCATTATTATTGCTTTTCTCATTATTCCCTGTAGCGAATTCGTCATAATAACCAATGTCAGCGAAGAAAGATTCTTCCTTCGCATGTGGTTTTGCATCAGCTATCACCTTACACTGAATCCCGTCTTTACAATATTTAAAGCATTGGTGAAGAGTTGACAGTACGATGCCATATTGATGCATCCAAAGTTTTCCCATAAGGAGATTATATGTTGTTACTGCATCGATAACATGACAAACAACATTCGTTATCAGCTCCCCCATTTTTAATGTTAACGTGATTTTGCCAAGCGCCCTTTGTCCATCTTGATTGAACCCTTGTATCATCATTCCACTAGGGCACAGATGAGAGCGGCGAAATCTAAGTTCACTTAGCATCATTAATGGAAATAGATTCACTGCAGACCCATTATCTAACATTATCCATTTTATTTATTTACCACCGACATGTCCTTCAACCATCAATGGTCTATTATGATCTTCACCACAGATTAAGTCCTCATCAGAAAAAGAAACGACTGGCATATAATTGTTTCGTTCATCATGCTCCATCTCTATAAGCAATGCTCTGCTGACGTTATTATCAGATAGGGCCTGTATCATACTGTTTCTGGAATCTTCTGACAATCGTAGTACATCATATACGCTTAGCCGAGCTAGTATGCCCTTCAAATGACTCACTACATCGTATGCCACCCCTTTCACCTTATTTTTCCCTTTTTCTTTGATACTGTCATGACATTCTTCGTGTATTTCTTTCCTTATTACCTCTGCGTTCTGCCTGCAGAGGTTCTTTACCCTCTTTCTAGAACGTAATGCGACCATTGTAGCTTTACCCGTTTGTCCAAGGGAATAATGGTCATCCATCCTTTTAACATAATTTGAATGAGTATGTTCCTATCAAATGTCATGTGCAATATTAGCTAATATTTATCTGTAAATAATTCTATTTTGGAGATGAAAGGGAGGATGTTTTGTCACGCCCCAGACTCGGTAACCGGACTCACAAGGAACCCGATGACCGGTTCTGGCCGCAACAGCCTCCGTAGTACCCCATTCTTGGCTCCTGAGATAGGTTCCGATCCGGGGATCCTACAAGGAGGATTTCCATAACAATATAATCAATTCCAATAAGAGCATACCCAAGATTACAACAAGTAAATCTAAGAATAACAAAGGCACACATCACAAAATCCACTATGAATTTGAACTTTTACAAGTATCCATAAGGTCCAAAAGGACATACATAAGATAACAGAAGAAAGAAGGAAGATGATCTGCAACACTGGGTCCTCAAGCTTAGTTCTAATCCAAACTCTGCCACTGTAACACCTGCTTAGGATCTCCTACACGCATCAATCGTGCATAAGCTTATAGAAGCTTAGAGGGTGGTGTAAGTGTGTGACAATGGTGCTCAGAAGAAGCTAGAAAATGCAGAAGGGAGTCATGATCAATACCAATACCACTAGCCTTACCAAGGCTATCATGAATGCAAGAAACTATACCAAGGCAGTACAATAATGCTGGAAGCCATACCAAGACTATATAATGCAATGAGTACTGTAATGCAATGAGTACTGTAATGCCATGAGTACTGTAATGCGATGAGTATTGTAATGCAATGAGTACTGTAATGCAATATGAGGCTTACACAGCCGATGCAAATGTAATGAGAAGTAATGTCAGTGCTCATATCCAATCCACATATCAAATATATTTCCATCATAAGGAAATCACCGGGGTCCATTACACTGCTGGATGACTACCGCTCTACAGACCCCGCACAGTTAAACGAGCGTAAGAGACCTCACTACCCTGTCTGCGGACAGTTAATCACCAGCAAGGCCTGAAGGTAGCGGACCCATTCACGAGCTGGTCAAACTCAGCTTAGCAATGCCCCCTTACATCAGGCGAATAAGGCCACACTCCTATCCAACCGACTACATGACAGTGGGAGTCGCAACCTAACGGTATAAGGCCCTCATGCTGACATATACCACCTGGTCAAGCCGTTGGAGCAGATCCTTGGTACCATGGAAGTTTTGAAAATTTCACCCATGGGCATCCTATGCACCTGGTATGCTCAAGTAACATTTTCGGTGTCCAAACATGGCCATCCACGATGTATCTGTAGAGGCTACAACCCTGATGAAGCAAGGGCGATAATGCTCATATGCTATGCAATGTCAGATGCATGAATCACACAATCAACCATGCATGAATCCCAAGCATCCAATGTGCTCAAGAGGGGATATACGTCCCTCGGGGAAGGTATTATGTAATGCCCAATGACACAATATGACCGCACACACAGTGTCAACCAAGCATACAATGATGCACATGGTCATGAGGATAAATTTAATCACACTATAGGGCGACACACAATGTATATTACATTCCTCCTATCCAAGAAAGAATCAAGACCAGGTACTTGACAATATCCTTAAGGAAACCAACATCTAGTGGGGGCCCATTTACCTGGGGTAGCCCACAAACTAAGTATATAAGCTACGGGTCTAAGTAATGTGGAAATGAGCCTAACAAGAGTCTAAGATGAGTATCTAATCACATTTAGATATAATCGGGCCTAGAGGGGTCCATAATGGAGACATTTAACCACCATTCCCCAAGAGGCATCTCAACCATGAACTATATGGATACAAGGCCCAAGGCCCTACATTTACGATAAGAACACAGGTAACTACACACATATATCCCTCATAATAGGTCATAAAAAGATATAATACCAATTTTAACAACTTGGGCCCTAAGAGGAGAATTAAGGCCCAAGGATCGATTCCCAATGGTCATAGAATCCATGCATTGAGTTGGACTTTGTGGGTAGCACTGATTAAGTCCAAAGATTATAGGAAAACATAAGCATGTAACACGTACACAAGTTCTCAATATGGTGGGCTCCACAGCCAACTAAAGTCTTAACTATAACAATGTACATTTAAGGCCCTTTGATAAACTTTTAGCCCGTTTGACTTCCTGGGTCTGCTAAGGTCCAGAAATTACTTAACTATGTGAGAATAATCTCATGAAGGCCAACTATACTCACCGGGGGACCCCACCAGATGAAGAGTGTGTATATATCAAGAAAAGATCAAGTGAGCCTGCTACTAAATTGTGAATCCAGTAGCAACCCAAGGCAAAGAGTGCCTCCATGATTGGGCGATCCAAGGTTTGGATGGCCTGGACGAAACATGCGTTAAGGTAGGTTCCACATACATTCACATTGATCCTTAAACAAATGGCCTAGGGCTTATGGTGGGCCTTTAACCACCCATAGAGACACTTATAGGCCTACCTTAGGATCACCCAGGAGGACATCCAACCTCAACTGGTTTCCAAGAGGTAGCCCGCTACTACTCGAACATGAACTAAGGCCCAAGGCCTAAGGCAAATCCATGGCCTAGTGGGCTTATACTCAAAGCCCAACACTTAGGTAGCATGGTGGGCCCTTAAGAAAGGTTTGGGCCCAACCATAGAGGTCATAAATCCATATATTGTGGTGGGCTTCATGGGCAGCCCAGTAATTCATTTACATGGGCAGGTTTCACATTTAGCACAAGTGAGTTGGGCCTCACTTTTGGTCCAAGTACAGGGTCAGTTTAGTGGGCAGCCAAGGGCCCAACCTCTTATGTATTATTGTCCCTAAGCCCATCACAATAGATAGGAGAGTATAGGCCCAAGATCAATGGGCTTATCCAAAAGAACTGAGTCCACAAGGCCTACTTGCTCACACAACATGCATACAATATATCACATAATGGGCCCAAAAGAAATTACCCAAACAAAAGCCATCCAATTCATACATTATGGTGGACTTGAGGGTAGCCCGTAAGTCTAATAATACACATGGGCAAGGCCTATACTGACAGTGTGGGCCTTGCCACATCAGCCCAAGGACTTAGCAAGGCCCTCCACAATATACATTTATGTGAGCCTTGCAAGTCAGCCCACAATTAAGCATTTTATGAGGGCATCAAGGCTAATAAATACACATGATCAGCTTGTAGACAGTCCATTGGGCCTGTAAATCAATAAGGTTAGCCCTTGTACAAACTTGGGCTTAAGAAAGAAGTTCTTAGCCCATTGAGCCTACAAAATTATCAAAAATTCTGGTTAAGGCTAGCCCACAAAATCACCACAAAGGTGGCCCTCAAGAGGGCACTCATTAAGCCCAAAATGTCTAAGGAAGGGGGAAAAAGAGTGTGTGCAACACTTCCTTAAATGTGGTGGGCCGCCACGGCTCCAAAAGATCAACTATGCAGTAAATTTGGGCCCTTACTGGAATTCCAGCCCACCCACTTCCTGGGCCTGCTGGAGTCTAGAAATTTATTTAATTTAAATGGGTATTGATCCATGGTGACCTATACATATTACAGTGGGTCCCACTAGATAAGAAGGGGGGTATATGCAACACTTACTTCAAGTGGGCCATGCCATTAGAATGCAGGCCCAGCAGCCCAAGGTAGGGGCGTTCCATGTGTAGGTAGCCCTATGAGCCTAGGGTATCAGGCCCAAAAACCTACCCAATGGGCCCCAATTAAATACTGAAAAGGGACAATGATCAATCCCATAAGGACCACACATGGATGGGTGGTGGGATATACAACACATCAAGGTGGGCCCACGAAGCAGGCTGGACGCCCCAGCCTAGGTGTCCCTGCCTAGTGGGCCACTCCCAGCCGCACCACGGTCAGCTCAAGTGTCCGTTGGGTTTGAAATTTTGTAGAGTGACACTTTTATAAATGGTCTAAACCCCCAAAAAATTTCAGAATTTTTGAATATTCCTAAGTATTTTAATTAATTTAAACAAAACAGTCTGTCCAGAAAATCGGACGGGCCTAGATGTCCCAACTTGGTAGGCCAGTCCGGCCCTCGCCACGGTTTACACAGGGGTCCATTGCCTCTGAAATTTGGTAGGTAGATCACACCATAGGTGTACCACACCTCCACAAAATTTTAAAATTTTTAGACACCTATAAATATTTTAATTAATTCACATAAAACAATCTGTCCTAAAAATCGGACTGACCTGGACACCATATTATAGTGGGCCGGTCCAGCCAACACCATGGCGCGCACAGGCGTCCATTGGCTCCAAAATTTTGTAGGTGGGTCCCAACATGGGTGAAACACCTCCCTATAAATTTTTAGAATTTTTAGATACCCAAAAGTATTTTAATAAATTTTAGAATTCCAACCTGTCCAGGATGAAATGTTGCTGAAACAGTGCAGAAAATCCAGACTGTCCACCTCACTTGGACCACACCTTTGGGACCCCAATGAAAGTCAGATGGGGCTAAAATTTGGTATGGTTGTAGATGGGTGATAAGGTTACAAGAATCACATATTATTTTATTTCAGTATTCTCACCAAAGATCCAGAAATCGGGCCCCAAGATGGCCCAAAAATCTGTCTAGGCAGATTTGGACAACAACATATGTAGCAGAAATCTAGTTGATCACCCATGTTGGCTCACACTTTTGGAGGTCCAAAAAGGGTCAGTTGGGGGTGAAATTTGGTAGACTTTTAGGTGGGATATGAACCTTTCAGAATCATGTATTAGATGGTATAAATATTCTTACCAAATGTTCAAAAAAATGAGCCCCAAGATGGCTCAAAAATCTATCCAGACAATTCTGGACAGCAACATATAATAGAAAGGATTTAAAATATAAACATTGTTTTCCATGGGATTTAAGCCTGGGAATTTGTGTAGTGGACCACCTCAGTGGGCCTCACAAATGTCCAGACCTTCTTCATCATTAAATACCCCTTGTATGTGTCCCATTTAGGTAGATTTTGGGGCCACATGTCTAAGGATGGACCGTTATGGGCGTCCAAGCTCCATGGTTGGTCTAGATTTTTATTGGCCTACAAGGTAGGCCACACATGCAAGATCAGGATTCTATCATAAAGAAAAAAAATAAAGAATTGGTCACAAGAGGAGGGGCTCCGCCACATTGAGGCCCTCCCCTTCATCAAACACACCATACATTCCTTTTATTCATATGTAACATCAAAGATCCACCACATGCATGTTCTAGATTCAAGATCAATGGTTAGGATGCCATCCCAACCATGATTCTAAGGTCTAGATGACCTATTATGCCATAGAATCCAAGTAATCCTCCACGATGGGGGCCTATAGAGGGAAAACCCCATGCATGGGTATGTATGCATCAAATAGGCCATTTGGCCACAACTAAGGGATGATGTAGGATCTCCATCATTGATTGGTGGGTCCTACACTTCCCATAAAAAAGGAGATCTAAGTACATGAAATTAGAAATCTTAAGTTTTATGAGTACACCGACCTTATATTGCTCCAAACTTGGACCTCCTAGCTCCTAGTGCACCAAGGAGTTTATATCCATGGGTGAGATTGGATTTAGATAGTTAGATTGAGAGGATTAGAGGGGAAATGGGGCTGAAATGGAGGGAAGATGGGGAGAAGGTTGCTGGATTTTTTTTCAAGAGAGAAAGAAGGAGAGAAATGAGGGAGTGAGAAGAAAGAGAGAGAGAGAGAGAGAGAGAGAGAGAGAGAGAGAGAGAGAGAGAGAGTTGTAGGGAGGTAATCATGGCCTCTCTCTCCTTGGTTAGAGAAATCATAATGGCCTATGGTGACAATAACAAAGTGCTATGCTTAGTAGGTCTATTAGTAGTGTTTAGGGTGGGTAGTGTCTATTCCATGAAAATTGTGTAGTGTGTGTGGTGTGAATGAAAAATTGTGTCATTGAGGTGGTCCACATGCATTTGTACAAAAAATGGGCCACATGATGAAATGCTCACAACTTGAGATATACACATCGGATTAACACATGGGACGCGGCGTTAGAATCGCGGCGCCGATACAGACAAGATGACATGGGTCTTGGGTCAATCCGAGTCGGATCTATGTGACCAAACTTAAGGATGACGGCAACACAGTCCAAGGGTCGCGAGTCACCGAGATTCGACCGGTAGGACTGCGGGACCAAAATGAACGAAATGCACACTTATGCACACACATGCACACAAGAGAACTCAGGTTGGGTCTCACATGTTTCCACTGAGAGTTACCATTTTAGCATCTTATGGGATGCCAAACAATGATAAAATCCTCTAAGTCATTCTTAAATCAATATTAAATGAGAGTCCCCAGTGGAGTTGCCATTTTGTTTCCACTAGAAACGAAAAGCATTTGATTTAGGAGAATTTCTTATTTAACATTGATGAAGATGGAACAAAGAGAATATTCATCAATTTCATTTATTCTGAGTTCATTAACATCCTTTCGGTCCTTTGATTCCAGAATAGAATCTCTTAATAAAGAGAAAAATACACAAGTCAAATATAATCTAAATGTGAATTTTGGCAGCATTCCGGCGCGTTTTCATCAAATCTCTAGGGGAGACGAGTTGTGCGGGTTTCCCATACTAGGATCCCTTGGAAATATCTGAAATAGCCAGGTCATCTGTCAAAAATTTCAGCAAAATGACTGCTCTCTAAAATTACCTGTGCAACTCATATAGGAGTTGCTTGGCCGACGAGTTACGCAGTCTCACGTAACTTGCTATGAGTAGCGCGACCCTCCTTCCTTCTCTTTGTCTTCAATACTTGTCGGAGAAACTGACCTCCTGAACATCTGATCCCCCAAATGAATGGGTGAGGGGGTATTTATAGACATCTGCACGTGTGAGCCCTCGACTCCTGTGTCTGGGCCCCACTTCGTATCACCAAATCCTCCTTCTCTGATGAGACTTGCACGCCCCAGCGCAACTTAGGTGAGTTGTGTAAACCCACACAACTTGTACTACTTTCCCTCTCTCGTTCATGCCTTCTCCAATTCTCTCTCTAACCACTTTTGGTACCCCAACAGATGGCCTCTGAACATCTTAGTGATTGATTTGTGATAGCTCGTGAAAATCACAAAGTGGGTTTTTGTTTGTGATAGCCCATTAAAATCACAAAAGGAGTTTTATTATGGTGAGCCCATAAAAATCACAAGGAACTGTATAAGGTTGTTAAGGTGAACCTGTGAAATCCTTGTTATAGTGAAAGCCAAAATTATGAGGGTAGTAATTTTGGGAGTAGAGTAGGTGTGGTTGTTTTAAGCACTGAACCACTGTAACTCCTTGTGCATATGTGGTGAATGCTTATTTCTTTTTAGTAGTGGATGTTATTTATTTCATTCTTGGGGTAAATGTTATAATTATTTTATCTTCTCTTGCTAGTTTGAAAGATTGATTTTGAAGACATTCGTGAAATAAGGTTGTAATATTGCCTAATATTTTAGGTGAAGGTTGTCCTTCGACGATTGAGATTCTATATTCTTTATATATTCCACTTTTATTTCGATTATTTAGCATTGTGTTATTCACCCTCCCTCTAGGACATCGATAAGTCGTCCTTGAGCTAGATCAAGTGGTATCGGAGCGGTTTGCTCTTTTTTTCTTTGGATTTACCTCCTTGAGCTAGATCCAGAGCTATAAAATATCAAAATTTGAAAGTTTATCCATTACTAGGCTACCTCCCTTTGATGGCTCTAACTATTAATATTGGAAAGCCATGATGAGGAGTTTCATCAAATCCATTTATGAAAGTGTTTGACAAGCTGTAACACCCTGAATTTTCACGGCCCGAGTACATACTAGTGCCCAAGAATTCCGAGTGTTAATAATGTTAAAATTGGATGCTTCAAAATCACACCTTGTCTTCTTTTTTTTTTTTTTTTTTAATCACATCTAGCTACATTCATGAAGGTAACCATTCACGAGGGTAAAATCAACTGTATTTATCATTCTATTAGAGTAAAAGAATTTAACAAATTATCAAATGCCCTCTGAATGGGAGCTTATTACATTATTAAAGTTTGCAGTAAAAAATAAATAAAATAATTCGTGGTATTATCCTTCTTCTTTATTCGAAAGAATCTTCCATAGAATGATTATCATCTATATCATTAACCTATTATTCACCTATAATATCTATATGGTAGGAGAGGGTCAATGCCCTACTCATAGTGGTGGTTATCCTTTAATGTTTACAATGATTTAAGTGATTCATTAGAATAATAAAAAGGTCCCGATACATCTCATACTCCACAAATATAAATGATATCGATATGCATAAACATTCTACATGAAATGCAGGCCTAGCAATGTATGTGCGGTCCATCACACTTAGCGATCATCACAATGTGGAAAGTAGTTTAGAGATATCGGGCTCGCCTTGCATCTCATACTACGGAGATTCGTCGGCATGTCCAGCATTAACATGGATTTATGCGAACATCTCAAGGCGTCACAACACATAGATTGGGTGAATTAGATGACACGATTTATTCATGGAGCGACTATTTGTGACATCCAATCCCGAAAGTGATGCAACACGCATTGTGAATTACTTACATCGATTTATGCACCATGATGATATATAGATCGCTATGGTGAGATTTTCAACATGATCCTTGCATGACAAGGTAATAATATGATAATTTAAATTGTGTAACAGTCATTCATAAAGTGATGATTCTTAATAATAAAACTCAAGCATGTAAGAATAAGATAATCAAATCAAATTATTGCAAAATTTAAAGGAAAAACCCTCACCTTTGGAGTCAAATCATTCCTCAACTGAGGCTAGGTATTTATACACACTCCTTTGAAATTTTTATCTTAGATCACATAATTTTGTAGAGTTATGATTCAATCTAGGGTTGCACCTAAGCCTAGGTCTAGTGGTTAACCAGTTAACTTATGTAAGAGAAACTTGAATTCATGCTATTAAGTAAACATGCGGTTTACCTTAATTGACATTTATTCTTAGCCAATCAACATTGTAACTCACTGAACGTCTCTGTTGAGTCGACTTAATTCTCTCTAAGAATATTGAACTTGGCTCGATCTCGGACTTGAGCTAATGACTCAATGAGTCATCCTCTACACAGCACCCGCATTCCTTATTCTAAGCAAATCACCTCTTGTCTCTCTCTCCTCTTTCTTCTTCTTCCTTTTTCTTTGGAAGGCTGGGCATTGGATCTAAAAAATCTAGACTTTCCACCTGACTGGACCCAACTGAGTCGACTCGGTTTAGCAGGACCGACTCTTTCCTCCTCCTCCTCCTCTTCCTCCTCTCTCTCTCTCTCTTGGATTTGTGGTGGATGTTCCGCAGCATCAGAGAAGGTATTTATATAGCTATAGAGTTTTCAAATTGTTCTTGTGTAACCTTGAAACACTGGGTTATATCGTGTCGAAAACAAGTTGCACAGGTACCTTAAATATTGTTTGATCTTGCTATTGCGGTCCAGATCTCTAGTTCATCTCTTTCTAATCTTTTGGAGGGTATAACACGTTTGGATGGGCCATCAAGTGAATGGCTTTGATCTTAATTGGTGATGGAAAAAGAAGTGACATCTAACTAGAGGCGCACACGAACCAAGCTAGCTCAGTTAGCTCGCTCAACTCGACTCGAAAAATCTTAATTTGACTCGGATCAAAGCTGAGTTCGAGTCGAGTCAAGCTAATTTTTTAAGCTCGAAAATGAGTTCAAGCCGAGTTCGAGTTAGCTCCAACTTGACTCGACTTGGCTCGAATCGAACTCGAATCGAACCAGTTCAGTGACTCGATTACTTCGTTATTGATGTTGCTCACCAAGTGTTTGATGAAATGACTCAACGAAGTGTGGCTGGTGGCAAGGAAGGTATGTACATGAAACAAATACCCTTTTTTCTTAGTTTTATGTTGCTTAAAAGGCGTTTGATAAAATACTTGTAAAACCATTGCTTCTGTTTTACATATAGTGGGATTTTAAAGATGCAGTCTAGGTGTTTGTGGAAATGCTGCACAGGGGAACTTGGCTCGATCTTGGCTCAAACTCGGCTTAAACTAGCCTGAGCTGTTGATCGAATCGGCCAAGCTGGCCAGTCAGGCTCAAGGACCGAGCCGAGCCGAGTTCGAGCTCACCCAATGTTTTAACTATTCTGAATATGGGCATCTAGCTTCTAAATGTCCTAAAAAGGATAAATATAGAAGAAAAGACATCGTAACTACTTGGGATGAATCATCAGAGTTTGAAACTAACTCAAAACCTGACAAATTAAATCAGGAAAATGGAAATGAATTGAAACCCTCTATGACTATAGCCAGAATCACTTCTTCAGATGACTGTGATATGTCTGATTATGAAACTCCAAGAAGTAACTCTGAAAATGAAGATGATCTTCAAGATGCATATGATACCCTATATAGAGAAAGTTGTAAGATTGCGGCTAAATTGAAAATTCAAAAAGATTATGCTAAACTACAATTAGAACTTGAAAAGGTTGCCTTAAAAAATCTCATTTTTTTTATTGTTTTGAAAAAACTAGGTAAGATTTGAGTTTAAAATTTTCTGAATTGTGAAAACTTAAATTTAAAAATGAGAAATTAAAACTTGAAGTTTCCTCCCTTCAAAGTTTAAAGGAAACTTGGAAATATACCCAAGGTGACCAAAAACTTGAAAAACAATTAACCTCATCTCAACGATGTGGTGACAAGTCTGGACTGGGTTATATTAAAAATACTTCCTATAAATCTAAGGATTCTGCTCCTACTTTTTTAAAAAAAGAGTCCTCGAACTCTAGAGCTGAAACTCTAAAAGAATCAAACTATAAAAAGAATGACTTCAAAAATTTAAAACCTTTTCAAGCCTCTAATACAAAAAATAGTGTCAACTATTACAAATATCAAAGGAATAATAATAGAAATCCTCCTTTAGTTGATAAAATTGTAGACTTTCTTAAAGAGTTATTGTAATCTAACTCTGATAAGAATGAAGTATATAGAAATAGGAGAAATCCTAAATCCCAAACACAGCGAAATGCAAGAGATCCTCCTAAACCTAGAACCATAATGAAATGGGTTCTAAAGGTTAATTGTCTAGTTACCCACACAGCTTTCAAAGCAAGTAGCCATTCAAGATGGTACCTAAATAGTGGATGTTCGAGACATATGACAGGTGATAAAGCTATTCTTTCAAACATCAACCAAATAAATAACAATTCGATTACATTCGTAAATGGAAGCAACTGTAAGATTATTAGTCAAGGTAATGTACAACTTCCCAACTTCTCTTTGAAAATGTTTTATATGTTGAAGGGCTAAAACATAATCTTCTGAGCATATCTCAGATCTGTAATAACAAACATAGTATAAAATTTTAAGATCACGGATGTAAGATAATTAATGAGAAAGGACATGTAAAAGTAAATGGTCACAGAACTTCTAAAATTTGCTATATAATTGATGACTCTTGCTCAACAAATCATTCATGCTCTATAGTCCAAACAGACGAGACTAAACTATGTCATCAAAGTTTTGAACATGTAAACTATAGAGATCTATATAAATTGAGCAAAAGGGATCACTTGAACTACTTGAAAAGACGGAAAATAAAGTATGTGATGCCTGTCAGATAGGTAAGAAAATTAGGAGTGGTCACAAGAAAGTGAACTCCTTATCCACTGCGTGACCTCTTGAACTTCTCCATATGGATTTAGTTAGACCAACTAGAACGGAGAGTAGAGGTGGAAAGAAATATTTTCTAGTTGTAGTTGATGACTACACTAGATATTCTTGGGTAACCTTTCTAGGAGAAAAGTCAGATGTTCTTGACGAAGTCAGAAAACTTATAAAATGCATCTAGACTGAAAAGAGTTATATGTGGTTATAATTAGAAGTGATCATGGAACTGAATTCGTGAATAGCAATTTTGAGAAATACTACAATATCCGTATAAAACTACATGAATTTTTTTCTCCAAAAATACCTCAGGAAAATGGAGTTGCTAAAAGAAAAAATAGAATTTTGCAAGAAATGGCTAGTGTAATTCTAAATAACATGAATTTACCTAAACATTTATGGGCTAAAGTTGTTAATACTGCATGTTATATAATTAATTATGTTTACATTAGAACAACTACAAACAAAATAGCTAATGAACTATGGTTAAACAAAAAGTCCACTGTCAAATATTTTTGAAGTTTTGGAAGCAAATGTTTTATTTTACTTGACCGTGAAAATTTAAAAAAAAATTTAAAGCCAAAAGCGATAAGGGAATATTCATAGCTATGTTCTAAATAGTTTGGTATACCGAGTACTTAACAAAAGAACTGGTGTTATACAAGAATTGATAAATGTTATAATAGATGATCAATTAATCACACTCAGTCTTGATCAAGACGATGACGATATCAACTTGGTTAATTAACCTGAATCCTCACTTAAATCTAATAATACTGAGTTAAGGTTAGTCAAAGACCATCCAACTAATCAAATACTTGGTAACCCTCACACTAGTGTTTAGACCAGAAGACAACTTAAAAATATAAGTAATCATGTCTTTTTTTGTCATACCTCAGACTCGGTAACCGGACTCATAAGGGACCCAATAGCTGGTTCTGACCGCAACAGCCTCCGTAGTACCCCATTATCGGCTCCTAAGGCATGTTTCGATCCTGGGATCCTACAAGGAGGATTTTCATAACCGTATAACCATTTACAATACGAACATACCCAAGATCACAACAAGTAAATCTCGAAAATGTCAAAGGGACACATCACAAAATCTACTATAAATTTGAACTTTTACAAGTACATAGCATGAAAAGAAATACATCAGATAACAAAAGAAGTAGAAGATCAACAACACTGGGGGTCCTCAGCTCAACACCTATCCAAGCTCAATTACTATAACACTTGCCTAAAATCTCCTACACACATCAATTATACATAAGCTTATAGAAGCTTAGTGGGTGGTGAAAGTGTGTGACAATAGTGCGCAGAAGAATAATAGGAGGTATAGGAAGGGAAACATGATTAATGACAATATCACTAGCCTTACCAAGGCTTATCATGAATGTGATGCAAGGAGTACTGGGCGCCATACCAAGGCGATGCATAAAAGGTCTTATACAGCCGATGCGAATGCAATGTGAAGTGATGCTAGTGCTCATATCTAATCCACATATTAAGTACATTTCCAATCATAAGGAAATCACCGAGGTCTAGTACACTACTGGATGACTGCCGCTCTACAGACCTGCACAGTCAAACGAGTGTAAGAGACCTCACTACCCTCTTGTGGGCAACTAATCACCAACAAGGCTCGATGGTAGAGGACCCATTTACGAGCTGATCAGACTCAGCCTTACAACACCTTCTTACACTAGGCAGGTAAGGCCACACTCCTACCAACCGACTACACGACAGTGGCAGTCATGGCCTAACGGTATAAGTCATTCATGCGCTTATAGTTTTCACGCGGTCACGGCATTGGGGTAGATCCTTGGTACCATGAAAGTTTTGAGAATTTCACCCATGGGCATCCTATGTACTCGATATGCTCAAGTAATATTTCCGGTGTCCACACATATGGTCATCCATGAATGTCCCTGTAGAGGCAAGGCCCTGACGAAGTAAGGGCAGTATCATCATGAAATGCGATGCCAATGCATGATCACGCACATAGATCATGCACTAGCTTCAAACACTCGATGTGCACAAGGGGAGAAACTCCATCCCTCTATCATGTTAACCCAATGACTACACAAAATGCAATCCATTCACGCAGATAATGCATATGGGTCATAATGGTGTAAGTGCGCTACTCGGCGATGATGACGTGGAACATACTCCTTCCCAAGGAGGGACAAGGTCTAGATGCATAGACAAGTACTCTAAGGAGAAGTTCTCTAGTGGGGCCTAATACTTTGGGGTAGCCTACAAGCTAAGAGGGTCATAAAAGCCCAAGGAAGAATCGGTCCTAATAAGGGTCCAAGGTGGGCCTTCACCACCTATAAGAACCCTATGGGCCTACCTTAAGGCTACCAAGGAGGACATCAAATCTCAAATGGGTCCTAAAAGGTAGCCCGCTACTTATACGCATATATAGTAAGCCCAAGGTCTAAACAACCCATGGCCTAATGGGCTATACACCAAGCCCAACACATAGGCAGCATGGTGGGCCCTCAAGTAAGGTTTAGGCCCAACCATAAAGATCATGAGTTCACTCATTGTGATGGGCCTAATGGGCAGCCCATTATTCCAATCATATGGGCAATTCTTATGTTTAAAACAAGTGAGTTGGGCCTCACATCTTGGCCCAATATGGGGTTAATTTAATGGGCAACCAAGGGCCCAACTACTTGAGTATTTGGCCAATAAAACCTATCACAATGGCATGATAAATATAGGCCTCAAGGATCCAATGGGCCTATCAAGAGTGTTAGCCCAACCAAGGCTATATGGTCCAATAATTAGTTAGAAGTATGAACCCAATAAAACCCCAACTGGGGTGGGCCTCGAGCATGTACTAATTAAGGTCAAAATTTAATTAAAAATAGGGCAAGATATGTGTAATAATATTCTAAAATTTGGTGGACCATTCTGCCCCCAAACATTCATTTATGGGCAGCAACCTTGGGCCTATTGCTGAAAATTCAAAATAATTAATTTATATATTTATTTTAGTTCTTGGTGACCCATACATGTCACAAAGGGTCCACTAGATGAGGGGAGTAGATTAAACATATAAATCAAGTGGGCCATGCTGCTAGACTGGATGTCCAGCAGTAACCCAATGGGCTGGGCATCCCATGGTGGGCAGTCCAAGGGGCCTGGGTATTAGCCCAAAAACTCATCCAATAGGCCCCAAATGGATGCTACTGAAGGGGAGGATGATCACGCCCCCTATGGACCCCACTTGGATGAATGGTGGGACACAAAATACATCAAGGTGGGCCCACAATGTGGCCTGGATGGCCAGCCAAGGCTGGACACCACAGCCTGGGCGTCCCAGCCTAGTGGGTCACTCCAAGCCGTATCACGGATGGTACAAGGGTCCGATGGCCCTGAAAATTTGCAGGGTGGTCCTTCCATGGGTGGGCCACACCTCTACAAAAATTTTATGATTTTTTAATGATTAGAAGTATTTTAATTTAATTCAGGATTACAATCTGTTTAGAAATTTTGCTGGGTAATAATGTTGTTGTCCATACATTGTTTATCCAATAAGGTGAGCCCAAACTTCATCTAGGATGGGGGGATTAATAGTTAGTATTTTTTCCAAAAAATACAGCAAGGTGGGGTCTACCAAAGTGGTCCATCCCTCAGAAAACTAAGCTGAAATTTGTGTTTTCCCTCCATACATTTGGGCTGGATGGTCCAGCAAGGTGGACTGCCCACCCCTATGGGCTTCCCTTTTTGGGTACTATTACATGGACAATCTGAGATGTGATCCATCACACTTCAAGGTGGGGTCCACTCCATCATATTACACCCCACAACATCAAGAAAAATAGTGGAAATCATAGTCCAAATCCATGCCAAACATTAACTATAACATGATCATACATCCAGTTTTTGATAGATTTTTTTTGACATATCGGCTATATATATATATATATACATATCATATATATATATATATACACCACAAATAAAAGGATGTGTAGCCTTCCTTAGTGGGCCCCACACATGTCCAGATCAAGAACTTAGGTTAGGGCACTTGCATGCATCAAAATATGGTGCCCAAAAACCATGAAATGGGTGGTAGGGGCGTCCCACCCTTGCTGGATTTTTAGGACGTCCCAGGCCCACCAAGTGGGCCACACATCACCATCCACAAATAAAGTAAAAGAGAGGAAGAAGGAACAATCCGGCCATGGGGATAGGGCCCCGCCACTAATGTGCCCTCCTAAGAATAATCAAACCCATGGATCTACATTGATTTACACTTTCAATCATCAAACCAACATATGCATGGTCTATATCTACAATAGATGGTTGTGATGCTATCCCAACATGATATTAAGGTCTACATGGCCTTAGGATGTTGTAAATCATATGATACATCATGATGGGTTCCATGGAGGATGACCCCATCATGGGACATGCCATGCATGTAGGATGGGCCAAAGGGCCACATTCATGGGATCAAATGGGATCCCCACCATGGATTGGTGGGTCCCATATGATCCATTCATGAAGAAATAATAAGATTAAAGGATAGAAATGAAATCAGTAAAAACATAGTCACCCACATGCAATCTAACTCTCAAACATCCACACCATGAAGATCTTAAAGCAAGGAAGAGATTTTGATGGTTCAGATGTATTTTTAGTGGTGGAATTTGAGGGGTTTTAGGGCTTAGAGGGCTAGAGAAAAGGAGAAGAAAGGGACGTTGGGGAGGAAAGTTACTAGCTATGGATGGAAATGAGGAGGGAGATAGAGAGAGAGAGAGAGAGGTCATGATGGTTTTATAAGAAAGGCAATGATAGCCTATGGGAGGAGAAAACAATGTTACATGTTAGGCTAGGTTTTGTGTAGTGTGTGGGGTTGGGTGGTGTTTATTATGGAACTTTTGTGTAGTGTGTGTAGTGTGCCTTGGAACTTGTGCCAAGAGTGGCGGTCCACATGCATTCCACCTAAGTGGGCCACATGATTAATGGTCATTCAATGAAATGTTCATAACTTTTGATCCATATATCGGATGGACGTATAAGACACATCGTCGGAACTGCAACGACAATGCGAATAAGATGGCATAGGTCTCGGGCTGATCCGAGTCGGGTCAATGTGACCAACTCAAAGGATGACCGCAAACACTATCCTAGGATCTCGTGTCACCAAGATTCGACTGGTAAGACTGCGGGACCAAGAGAAATGAAATGCATACCTACACACACATACACACACAAGAACTCGTGTAGGGTCTTACATCTTTACTTTTCAAATTGAACCAGGTAATGTAAATAAGGCACTCGCTGATGAAAGTTGGATAATGGACATGCACGATAAATTAAATCAATTTGTTAAAAATGATGTATGGTATTTGGTTCCCAGATCTTCCAACAAACATGTGAATGGAATTAAGTGGATTTTCAAAAATAAACTGATGAAATATGGAATATTATTATAAATACGGCCAGACTGGTTATACAAGGTTACACTCAGATTGAAGGTATTGATTACGATGAAACCTTTATACCAATTGCGTGTCTTGAATCGATTAGATTATTTATTTCCATTGCGTGTTATAAAAATTTAAAATATATCAAATGGATGTAAAAAGTACTTTTCTAAATATTGATCTAAATGAGGAAGTTTATGTTAAACAACCAAATGGTTTTGAAAAACCCAAACTTCCCGATCATGTTTACCATCTTAAAAAAGGCTCTTTATGTTTTAAAACAAGCCCCCATAGCATGGTATGAGAAGTTGACTAAATTCTTACTTAGTCATAATTTTATTATGAATAGTGTTGAAAAAATCCTGTTTATCAAGAAATATAATGATGATATCCTAATTGTCCAAATCTATGTTGACGATATTATCTATAAATCTACATGTGCTAAGCTATCTACTGAGTTTGCAAATCTTATGAAATCCAAGTTTGAAATGAGTATGGTCGACAAACTAAACTATTTTCTTGGATTACTAGTCAAACAGCTTGAAGATGGCATAATCATCTCTCAGACCAAATATGCATTGAACCTTGTAAAGAGTTTGGTTTAGAAAATGGTAAGAATTTTAACACTATTCTGAGTACAATTCTTAAACTCTCAAAAGATAAATCAGTAAAAATGTTGACACTCGACTACATTGTAGTATGATTAGTAGTCTTCTTTATTTAATTGCTAGTAGACCTGATATTTCATTTAGTGTTGTCATTTGTGCTAGATATCAATTGAACTATAAAGAATCTTACTTATTCACTGTTAAACGGATAATTAGATATGTCGCAAGTTCTATGAACTTAGACTTATGGTATCCACATGATACGTTTGTACAAATCACAGGTTATACTGATACAGACTGGGCAGGTAATATGGATGATAAAAAATCCACCAGTGGTGGATGTTTCTGTGTTGGAAATTGCTTAATATTATGGCTTAGCAAGAAATAAAATTTCATATCCCTTTCCACTATAGAGGCTGAATATATTGCTGCAGGGAATGCTTGCACTCAGCTAATGTGGATGAAAAGAATACTAGCAGATTATGGAATTACGTAAAATACAATGACTTATTTTACGATAATTTGAGTGAAATAAATATCTTTAAAAATCTAATTCAACATTCTCATACAAAGCATATTGACATAAGATATCACTACATTTGAAAATTAGTTGAAGATAAGATTATAATGCTAGAATACATTCAAACTGAGAAGCAGCTTGCACATATACTGACTAAGTCACTTGATAGTGTTAAGTTCTCAAATTTGAAGCATGATATTGGACTATGTATTGTTAAATAATTATTCTTTTACTTGCATTTATTCTTTATGTTTATTTATAATTAAGAGATGCATAAGAAGAGAAATGAAAAATAAATATAAATGTTGAAAAAAATTAAAAATTAAAATGTTTAGAGATTTTTCAGCCAGCCTATTGCTGACCGTGAAATTCAGCCAGCCGAGCATGTGCTTGAGCTAGCCAAATTGCGCGTGGATTGAACAAAAAGGGGGAAAACCCCAAATATCTCATTCCCCACTTATTCTTCTTTGGCCCATTGGTTCTTCATCCAACCAACCCATCATCGCAACTCACATGTAAGTGGATTTGTCCTTTCATAGATTTTAAGTTTGTGTAGTCATTTTTACATCTTGAAACCCTTTTCCTGTTGGTTTTTTTTTTTTTCAAAATCTGATCTACGTTTCTACTTACATTTTTCTTGTGATTTTTCTTGTGCTATCTAATGGAACTAAGAGCTAGAAGGGTTGTACGTAAAGTACAAGCCGGTTCATCTTTCTGATCTGCCCCTCTTGACAAACGGACCTTACGTTCACTGAAAGATGACCCGGAAAATGTTCAGGATTTCTGCACGAGAAGTATTATCATAGAAAAATCAGTCAATGTAAACCATATTGCTCATTTTGGTTTAGTAGAAATTCTTTCCGAGGTTGGATGGGAAAAGATTTTGCATTGGGGTTGGATGACTTATCGGTCCATAGTGCAAGACATGTATGCCTCAATCACTGACGTCTCTCTTGACGAATTATATTTTAAAATTAAATTTTTAGAAGAGACGGTCACCATAACGCCATCCATTTTATCTGCCTTAATGAAAATTGACATGGCAGAAGATGGAATACCTATTGCGACGCTTTCAGAAAAAATGACTAATTTTGAAAAAATAGTCGATTACAAAGGCATTATGTAGTTTCAATGCTGAATGGTGGTCCAGTAATGCCTCGCCCTCAAACAAACTATTTTCCAAATACCGTGTCATGCATCACATTTTTACTTCAAATGTGTATCCTAGGGCAAGGAATAAGACTGATCTTACTCCCTTTATGCTTCGTGTTGTCCATGTCGTTGTTATGGGTATGCATATTTATTTACCTTCCTTGATCTGTTATATCATTATTCAATTTCATTTGCATCCTAAGCATGATTCGATTCCATTTTGACATCTTATGTCTTGTCTTGCATTTCACTATCATGTCCAAATTCCTTCTTTTGAAGTGCTGAAATCCGAACTCTCCTTTAATAATTAAAATTTGAATATGATAAACCTCACTCCCTTACCAGAATAAAGAGAAGATCAGGAAGAACCTTAAGAGGCTAATATCAACATGGAGGATATCTTCAATGACCTGGAAGGTTCAGAAGATCCCACTGACTCTGATTATCACCCTCTCAATTTGATGAGAGGTTATCTGCATTAGAAGAAAAAGTTGATACACTGCAAGTATCCCAGGCATCATTAGCCCAAACTCAAAAATTATCTATGAAGTACATGAAAAAGTACTTCCATCAATTCAATCGGAGTTTGAGGATTAATGATCCTTCAATGCCTACTCCATCTTTATCAGAGTCGGAGTGAGCTAGGTTTATTTATTTACTTTGAATGGATCTGTACTAAACAATATTTTGATGGTTTGCTTGGATAATTTTTATGGCTTGTATGATTATTTTATACATTGTCTTATACAGTGTTCTTTATCTTGATGCTATATTTTGGATATTTTATATACACTATCCTATATAGTGTTCTTCATTTTGATGATATATCTTCCTTGATATTCCTGATTATTGATTTTGCCCTGCTTTGACAAATATGCTTATTGATGTAACATATGATTTGTTCTTCCTTTGTTAACTTGTGACAAAATGGGGGAAGAAACTAATGTGTGGGTGAAATTATTATGTAATTAGTGTGCTACATATTTTGTGCATAGTATATGTAATATTTCTTAGGGGGAGCTACATGCTGCTGATTGATGTAGCATCAGTTGAACACAGTTGGTTACAAGGATGATTATTAAATCTACATAAGGCAGATTCAATATTGTTGAATCTTATGAACGATTGTGATCAAGAGTACATGTATGAATATTAGTGGATGTACTGTGTATGTTGTGTGTTTTGTCACGAAATTGACAAAAGGGGAGATTGTAAGTGCTTATATGTTTAGCACCACATTTGATGTCAAATTTTGTAAGAAAAAAGTATTACAAGTCAGATTGCAAGTATGGAATCACAACTACTCTACATGTCTAAAGATCAGCTCAAAATCGGCTTATCGTCTCAATAAGTCATCGCCAATTTCAAGAAAAGTTTAAGACAAGTTCTCCCATGTATTTGCTAAAAAAACAGGTGATATAATCCTAGAAAGACCTTAAGTGAGGTAGTTTCAAAAGTCTATTTTATTTTAGGTTTTTAATATATTTTTTTTTGGTCTGGAGTTCAGCCAGCCTAACTTCCTTAGCTAACCTAACTTCAAGTTTGGGATAAAAAACAAATTCTGTTGAAAATTCAGCCAGCCCAACATTTGGTTCGGCTAGCCTGACTTGAAGTTCAACTAGCCAGAGTGATGTTCGGGTCAAATTCCTGTAATGCAAACTTGTGAATTTCATGGGAATTCAGCTAACCGAATTTGATCTTGGGCCAACTGAATTTTGGATAAATCTTATCACGCGGAATCTAATAACCATTGGAATGAATCCGGTGGAATCCGGCCTGCCGAAGCTATTCTTAGGCCAGCCTAATTTTCAATCTCTTTGGCTATAAGTAGATGCCTTCTCTCATTCTAAACTACAACAAAAAATCACTTTAAACCTTCTGCAAGTGAGAGAGAAGCTCAAGTCATCGGCAAGCTAATTATGTGTTATTTATAATTTATTTTTAGCTTTTTCAATTCCCTTTCTTAAGATCATTTCAATCTTATGTTAAAGAGTAATTTATACACATTTTGAGAGATAAGAGAATTGAATCTAGTAACATTTAGGCTTTTCATTTCTAAAATACTATAGAACCCTATACTCTTTCTTTTGAGCGAATGGTGCCTCTACAATCAAGAAAGAAGTTCTTCTGTTACGAGCTTTAATACATCTTTAAATCAGTATTTGAAGAAGTTCTTTACTACTTTATTTCATTTAGGTTTTTTTGAGATAGCCTATAAAAATCTCAGTGGGTTGATTTACGAGAGTCCGTGAAAATCACAAAGTGGGTTTTTGTTTGTGATAGTCCATCAAAATCACAAAAGGGGTTTTTATTTTAGTAAGCCTATGAAAATCATAAGGAATTTTATAAGGTTGTTAAGGTGAACTCATGAAATCCTTGTTATAGTGAAAGCCAAAATTATGAGGGTAGTAATTTTGGGAGTGGACTAGGTATAGTTATTTTAAGCACTGAACCACTATAACTCCTTGTGCATTTGTAGTGAATGTTTATTTCCTTTTAGTGGTGGATGTTATTTATTTTATTCTTATGGTGAACGTTGTAATTATTTTATCTTCTTTTGCTAGTATAAAATATTGATTTTAACGACATTCGTGAAATAAGAAATAAGGTTGTCATGCCTAATATTTTAGGTGATGGTTGTCCTACAAGTTATTTGGAATCAAGGTTTCAATACTTAGGCGATTGAGATTACGTATTCTTTATATATTCCACTTTTATTTTGATTATTTGGCATTGTCCTATTCATCCCCTTATAGGACATCGATAGCTCACTTTTTCATCTTCAACATACAATATTAGGATGATGAACTTGCCATCACTCAGTGCCCTATAATAGACACAGTGATCGTATTCATTCCTAATAAATTTTTGATTCGACATGAAAGAGTTAATTTTTTATACCACTGACTAGGCATCTGTGTCAGGCCATATAATGACCTCATTAACCTATAAAGCTTGTTCTATGCCCATTTAATTTGGTAGCCCTCTAGTTGCTTCATATAGATCTGCTTTTCCAATTCCACGTGTAGGAATGCAGTCTTCACGTCCATTTGTTCCAGCTCGAGATTGTATTGGGCAACCAACGCCAACATGAATCTGATAGAAACCTGCTTAACCACTGGTGCGAACATCTCTGTGAAGTTGATTCCTTCTCTTTAACCATAACCCTTCGCTACCAGCCTCACTTTGTATCTATCTTGTTTCTTTTTAAATAACCACTTAAATCCAATCATTTTTCAGTCCACTAGAAGCTCCACTAACTCCCATACGTGGTTCTTGTACAAAGAGTTCATCTCATCCTTCATAACCACCTTCTACTTTTCTGCATCACACTCATATAGACCCTCCTGAATAGTAGATAAGTCCCCTTCATCTATAACGAGAGCATATGCAATATTAGAGTCGTCCATGTATCTTGCTGGTAACTTGCGATCTTGCGGTGGGTTTCTTCTTACAGGTAGCTGCTCCACATGCTTTTGTACCTTTATCTACGCATCTATCTCTACTTGAGTATCATCTGTATCAATGTGGATGTCTATGACTAACCTTTCAGGTTCCTTTTGTTCCTCCTGATCATGTGACCTTGTTGTATAACCTTTAACCTTTCACACCAACACCATAGCCAACATGGATGTACTTTTTGGCTTTATGGTCTAGCTTATCTCTTTTAATTGATAGTACATGAGAGTAAGCCTCACAACCAAATATGTTCAAATCTAAGAAGTCAATCTTATGACCACTCCATACTTCCTTTGAGATCTTACAATCAATTGTCGTTAAAGGAGACTGGTTCACCAAATAGCAAGTTGTGTTAACGACATTAGTTCATAGGTCATTGCCCAACATAGCATTACCTAATATGCATTGGGCCTCCTCTTAGAGACTCTGATTCATCCATTTAGCCACACCATTTTGTTCGGGTGTATGGTGCACTATGTCGTGCCTAATAATCCCTTCATCTTTGTAATATTCATTAAACTCAGTGGAAGTAAACTCACCACCATTGTCAGTCTTTAAAACATTTATTTTTTGCACTGACTATTTTTCTACAATTGCCTTCTTTTGTATGAACGTAGTGAAAACTTCAGATTTACATTTCATGAAGCAAACCCAAACTTTTCGGGACTAATCATCAATGAATGAGACAAACCATGACGACCCTCCAACGGAAACCTCTGGCGATAGCCCCCATACATCAGAGTGCACGTAATAAAGCACTCCTCTTATAGCATCCTGAATTTTCATGGCCAGAGTTTATACTCATACCTAAGGAAACCAGGTGTTAATGATGTAAAAATTTGGATGTCTCAAAGTCTCACCTTGATTTTCTTTTCATTTAGATCACATCCATTTACATTTATAAAGGTAATCATTCCATAATAAGAAAATTAAATAAATTTGTCAAATGCCCTCTCAATGGGAGCTTATTAAAATATCAGAGTTGCGTAGTGGAAATATAAAGAAATCATAAGCTAATTTCTTTCTATTCAACAAAATCTTCCATCGGGAGATGGTCTTTTGGATCCTCAACCTATACATCACCTGCATCATTTGTACAGTTGGAGAAGGTCAACGCCCTACTTATAGTGATGGTTATCCTTTAAGATTAACAATGATTCAAGAGATTCATAAAAGTAGTGTAACGGTTCTGATACGTCACGTATTTCACCACTACGAGAGGTATCAGTATGCGCAATAATTAAATATATCAATGCATGCCTAGCAAAGTGTGTGTGGCTCATCATACATAGTGATCATCACAATGTGGAATACAATTTATAGGAAACCCGGCTAGCCCCACATTCTCACCCGACGAAGATTCACCTGCATGTCCAATACTATCATAGATTTACGTAAACACCTTGAGGTGGCACAACACATGAGTCAGATGAATTATGTAACATAATTTGTTCGTGGATCGACTATTTGCGACATCCAATCCTGGAAGTGATGTAACACGCATTGCAAATTACTTACATCGATTTATGCACCACTACCCAAACCCATGGAAGTACGCATTGACCAAGAGGGTCTCTACTCAGAGCGCATTACGTCCATGATAGAATATTTGAATCACTAATTATGATACCTTTAACACATCACTTGCATCAAACATAATGTAAACTAAACCATGAGAGTTTGGAATTTCAAGACACATTACCAAGCCTAAAGGTAGATAGCAAAAGGCTAACAAAATAAGGAGGAGAGTAGCAATGACTAACTTAACAAAGAGAGTAGCAATGACTAACTCAACAAAGAGGAGAGTGACAATGGACAGCTCAACAAAGAAGAGAGTGGCAATGGCCAACCCAATAAAGAGGAGTAGCAAGGACTAACTTAACAAAATTGGTAAAGGCAAGGGCAAGGCTTATATCCATTGCGCCATATAAAAATAATGAAGATCACTCGTAGTTAACATCATACCATAATCCCAAAGGGTAAATCATTATTGGTGGTAAATTAAACAATTGTAAAGAGAAGATCATAATAACATGAGAGCATGTAAAAAGACAAGATCATATCAACTTAAATCAAAGTAAGCTTAAAGGATTCCCTCACCTCTTGAAGTCAAGTCGTTACCCAGTCAAGGCTAGATGTTTATATACACTCCTCCAATTCCAACCTTACCCTAGATCATATAATTTGCGAGGTTAAAATTTAGTCTAAGGTTACATTTATGGTCGAGGTTTTTAACTAGCGATTATCTAGACGGTTCAAGGTAACTTTCCGAGTACCTGAATTTACATAGCGGATGTATGAAACTCAACAACTAGGAATACCTACGATAAGGTTTGGAACATGTACTTGTCAATCGAGATGTTGAACTGGACTCGACCCTGAGCCCGAGTTCAATAACTCAGTGGGTTGTTGACACAATCCCAGCACTTTGGGCTGCTGCTTCGTCTCTTTCTCTCGCTCTTCTTTTCTTTCTTTATCTTTTCTCTGAAGAATGTATCTTACGATGGTATAGGTGAGGTTTTTATAAGGTTTTTTGCATGTCTAGAGGGTTCTTTGTGTAAGTTTGGGATGGGTGTGTATGCGGACAAAACGACGATGGTTTATTCTATTATTACGCTGTCTTCCAATTCTTCTTTCTTTCTTTCTAGATTTGAGTCGGATCTGGATGGTTCCCTATGTGATTTGATGATCTGTCACTTAACGTAACTGTCTATGTGTTAGCAGCGCTTTCTTGGATGAAGGAGATGACCTGATCCAATGGTGGATCTTCGAACGGAATGTCTTTTGTTGATCTGTTGATTAAGGCTTGTTTGAATGGGTCCCAGGGAGTTCGTTGGCCCCAACTATCAGAATTTCGAATGCCTCATGTTGGCAGTTTCACAAAACATTCCTTATACAGTTAACGCAGACGTCCGGGAAGTTTGGCATTCCTGTTGTGATGGGAATTCTTCCGATCTTTCTGGCATTCTCAGTTGGGGTCGGATCTATCTTCTGTGGAGTTTAAACAATTTAAATTTGTTGGAGTTGTCGTGTCCATGAGTTCCGGTGGGAGAACTCCTCGTGGACATACTCTGTTCGGGCATTGTTACCGCAAGTGTGGAAAGGGAATTAGTTTTGGTCTCTTGATTAGGTTTGGGGTGAACAGTGTTAGGGTTTGGCCAAATTCGACTCAATTGCAGAATGGAGGGTTCGGATCATCCATGCGGATGATGATGGTGACCGACAATCATCACAGAAGAGGGTCGTCCATCATTGGCAGGAGAAAGGAATGAAGAAGGTTTCCCTCTTTGGAGATTTGTTGGTGGGAATTTGGGAGTGGTTCTGGTGGACTGTTTTGATTTGACCACCTACCCTGCCAGTGGGTCCTATTCTGATAGGATGGCCCGTGGTTTGAAACCTTCCATAGGTGGGAGTCAAATGCAGGTTAATATTGTCAAGCATGGTTCGGTCAAACATGGTTTGACCGGGCCTTAGTTTTCGGTGCAGTGCAGCTGCACTCAGTTGATGCATGTGCACAGTTAGTGTGGGATCCGCTATGATGTTTCTAAGAAATCTACTCCATCTATTCATTTTTTGTGTTCATATTAAGGTCTTTCCTATAATATAAGGTAGGTATGAGTCTTAGGTGGGCTATTTCACCTAAATCTGAAGCACGGGTCGTTACACCTTTACATACATGTTTTCTAGATTTAAAGGATAATTCAGATTGTTTACCATATATACAATGCTCGCATATATATAAATCTAAATTCTTAAAAGCTGGAATCAAACAACGTTCAAAAAGTACCTTCATGCCCTGATTGCTCATGTGGCTTAGATGGGCATGCCACATACTTGCAGACATGGAATCTGTAACAGTTGCAGCCGCTCTACCTACTGAAGTACTCCAGATCAACCTGTAAAGGTTTTCATGCTTTTGCACTCACATAACCACGGGTGCTCCTTTTGAAACTTTAAGGACACCATTAAGACTGATGAACTTACACCCTATAGCCTCGAGTGCACCGAGAGAAATCAAACTCTTCTTAATATTAGGAAGGTGCCTGACATCAATCAAGGTATACTCCATCCCATCAAACATCTTGATGCGCACCATACCAACAACCATAACTTTACAGGCATTGTCAATGCCCATAAATACATGTCCACCATCGCACTCCCTGTAACTAGCGAACCAACTCCGATGAGGAGACTTGTGATATGAAGCCCCTTTGTCAAGGATCCACTCGTCTCTGTGATCATCATACCAGTGTTCGATCATAGACACTAACAACACATCACCTCCACTCATTTCTTCATCAGACATGGAAGTGTTGCCCTCCCTGGAAGAAGCTTATGAGTTTTCTTTCTTCGATTTAAGATTTGTACAATCCTTCTTCATGTGTCCAGTCATCCCACAGTTTTAGCACTTTAACTTGCTTTTAATCTTGCCCTTGGATTTGGATCTCTCTCAGTACTCTTGCCTCTTGTAAGCAGTGCATCAGAAGTGACCCCTGTGGTACCGTTTATCTTTCTCATGCCCTTACCCTGAAGGGATGAGTAACGGTGTCCACACTTAAGGACGAATTTTTGGTACACAATGATTCCTTAAATGACTCATACAATGCCGGAAGAGAATGTCTGATCTTCATATTTGATCACTTCCTCTATGTCTAGCAACTTACAAATCAACTTATTAAAATTACCAATGTAAGGTTCTACATCTCCACCTTCTGTCATCCTGAAGTTGAACAATTGCAACTTTAAGTGTAGGCAATTTTTAAGGGACTTTTTAGCATAAATGTCCTCTAACTTCACCCACATATCTGTTGTAGTTTTCTCCCTCACAACATTGTAGAGAACCCCATCTATTAGACACAATTGGATAGAGGTTTTGGCCTTCTTATCAAGAGTTTTCCAATCATCGTCACTCATAGATGGTCGTTGCTCCTCAAGAGCCCCATCTTCCCATTACTTAGTTAATAGGCTAATAATTTTAATCTTCTGTAACTCAAAATTATTTTTACTTGAGTACTTATCAATATCATACTTAGCGTTTTCCATTGATACCGATCCTTCAGATTCAAGAATGTGCCCCGACGTTAGCTCTGATACCACTTGTTGGGAGATAGCGGAAGCACACAGAGATGAATCTATGATAGTAATCCAATTGTACCAATTAAACATGAAAAGAACACAAAGATCTTAACTTAGAAAAACCCTTTTGGGAAAAAACCATGGCACAAAGTGACAGATATCACTATGAAAACAGAAATTACAAAGAGAAAGATATTACCCGATTCGAACAACCTCAAATCTCACCCTTACTGCACCCTTTGAAACCTTTGGACGAATTTAAAACTCTTTGAATACTTCTTAATCTTGTTTACACCCATATGTATAGCCTATGGAAGAATCCCAAACGAAATTGGAAATAAATTCTGCAGATCCAGCTGATTTGCAAAAATTTGTGCGAAACATTTCGATATCATTGAACACCCTTCGATGTCATCGATACTTAACCTTCGATGACATCGAAGCTACTTCGATGGCATTGAAAAAACCACCAAATCAGTTTAGAGACAAAACATGGATATTCTAAAAATCTTCGATTGCTCGACCCAGATTTGATGGCATCAAAAATGGACTTCGATGTCATTGAACACTCCTCAATATCATTGAAAAATGACTCCAATATGTCCAGCAAGCAATAGAGACAATTCAAAAATACTCGAAGGTATCAAGCCGACTTTGATTGCATTGAAGCCTGCTTGATGTCATCGAACTTGTCATTAACAAACTGTTGATTTTATAGATTTAAGACATCTAATACAACAGACCAAGTTTCCCAAGCTATTGGATAGGTCAAGTAAACAAGAGTTATATAATAAACAACTCTTGCTGAATTGGGTTGATTCATTTGATTTTTTTTTTTTGTCATATTGAGTTTTTAGACCATGAATACCAATAAATTAACATTGTTTGGTCAGTTGGTGTCACTTAAAATTGAAGTCATCTTTAGAGAAATACATGTAGAGGTGTAATGTGAATAATTAGATTTTTCGGTGTTGTTTGGAAATGATTGGCGAAAAAATAGTTAGAATTTTTTTATGCTGTTTAGGTAAAGGGTGAGATGACAAGATTTTCCTATTCAAATGGCACTAACTTGAAATTGAAGTTGATACTTTGTTTAGAACTTGGTTGAAGGATCTTTCTAAATGTTGTAATAGATGTCTTAAATAGAGTCTATTACTGGGCCGTTTGATGCAATTGACAGACTGCTCGATGTCACTGTGGATGGCATCAATAGTGCTCGATGCCATTAAGATTTTTTGAATTTTCTCCAGTTGGCCGCTGGACTAACTAGGCATCTTTTCGATGCCATCGGTAGTTGTTCAATGCCATCAAACATGGCTCGATGCAATTGGAGAAAATCGAAATTTCATGTTATGTCTCTAGACAGTTTGGGTGTTAGTTCCATGTCATCAACATGGCTTCGAAGCCATCGAAGGATAAGTTTCGATGACATCGAAGTGCGTTCGATGCCATCGAACTGATCGGCATAGATTTTTGCAAAGTTACGAATTTGTAGGATTTGTTTCTTATTTCAATTGTGCTATATATTGGAGTGCAATCAAAATTGGGAGTGTATTCTAAATCATCCAAGGGTTTCAAAGGGGTGAAGCAAGAGTGAGATTTGAGGTTGTTCAAATCGAGTAAGCTCTATAACTTTGTAATTCTGCTTTCATAGTGATCATATGTCGCTTTGTGTAATTCTAAAATTTTTGTTTGGTGCTTTTGGATTGATATCCTACATCCATCTCGGTATGCTTCTGCAGTCCCCTAACACTAACTAGGTGTATCTCCCACTTGGAAATCTTGCTCCCTACTCCTTCCTATCTATTTATATTTGTTTACATTTGAAGGAGAAGTGTCACCGCGCTCGAATTTGTCGTCACTTGCATTGAGCAGAATGATGGAAGTCCGTCAAACTAGCTCCTATGGCGAGTCATCTCACTTCTTCAAATAATGAAGAAAGTGCTTAGTGAAAGTGCCCTGGTTTGTCAAGTTACATGAGTGTTGAGTCAGATTGTCTACAGAGCCTGATAGGAAGATCATTTCAAGTGTCTACCTCAAACGGATATATGCAAGCTCGCCACAGGTAAATTTAAATCCTCACATCCCATGTCCCAAAACACAAGGTAAATAAAACCCTTAAAAATAAGTTAGAAAAGCATAGGTTTTTAGGTGAGAAAACTTTTTCAAAATAGGAAAATCTCTAAGTGTTTCTCGCCTTATCAATTTTATTGAAATACCCTCGATATGATTGACTTGCATTGTCGAGTCCTCGATGCTTCATTGATATGATAAAAAAGAGGACCAAATATGTCTAGCAACCTCACAGCATATCTAGACAAATTATCGATGCATCGATACACCTATCGATACTATCGATACTCAAATCTTGAGCCCATCGAAAGTAGCTCGATAAGATCGACAGGCAGATTTCCGGTGCCCCTGTTTTTTAGAGAAAATTTTGAATTTCTTCGATATATCGATGCGCCTTCCAATATGACTTGAAATCAAATATCGATAAGATCGGAAGTCCATCGATGATATCGACAGTGGGCACGTATTTCTTTCAGCAAATATTTTAGGTTATTTTTAACTTTGATCGGGGGCCATTCGAGGAAATCGATATTCATATGTCGATGATATCGAGGCCGAGTCGATTGCATCGAAACTGGACAGAAACTGTCCAGCGAGTGTATTGGTAAATCTATTGGATTTATTGATGCATCGATACTGCCTTCGATATCATCGATATACAAATTCCGATGACATCGGCTGACCCTCGATCATATCCTAAAAACCTGAAATATTTCATGTTAAGTCTCTCTCATTTTTTAAGTGTCAATAGATTGAACCTACCATCGATGGAATCGGAGTTCGAAATCTGATGATATTGACAGTGGATTTGATTCATCGACCATCTGGCAAAAGGTTTCAAAAGTGTATGACTTTGAGTTCAAGTCATTGAGCAGACCATCGATGCTATCGAGAGTATATGTTCGATGATATCGAACTCAGTCATAAATGTGACCATTTTATATCCGTTTTAACCTTTTGCCTATATATAGAGGACTTGTCTATTGTTGTTGAGAGAGAAAGTAGAGAGAGCTTTTGAGTGTTTAACCTTAGATCATATACCCAAAGCCCTTTCTCTCAAGGAAGTTCATCCTCCAATCCACCCTCATCATTGATATTCAATAGAGTGGATTGGGGAATGAACTTCCGCATTCAAGGATCCTCTAGCTACTACCTTAATGGCAAATCATTAAGTTGGGATGCCTTGAATGCATAAGATTGGAACTACTCTATCTTCCTTATAGGAAAACCTTTAGAGAGTAGGATTCTATCTTGAGCTTGACCTAACCCGCAGCCCAGTACTGGTATATCATTTTGTGTTGCGGATCAAGGGAGTAGAAGACTCTTTGTCTACAAGGAGGAGGAGATATTCGACATTGTGCTAAACAGGACTCATCAACTTATTTGTAAGTATCTAGAGTCTAAGAGGACACTTGTGATCATTCCTTTGTAGGATTGAGTCTTAAGTGGCTCTCACCCTTTGAAGTCCTCAAGGGGGCATCCGGCAGGAGTGTACATAGTGGGTGCATTGTGTGGACCCTTGCTCTGTGGAGAGCATAAACATCTGGTTAGGAGTGAACTAGTAAAACTTTGGGTTTGAGGTGAACCGTGTAGAAACCTCCAGTAGGATCTTATGGAAGATCCTTGACCAGTGTGCCTAAAAGTGGGTGCGTTGTGTTGACCCTTGCTCGTGAGAGCATAAATAGTCAGCCTCAGTGTAGGTTGTAAAGGTTGAGGGTGAACCTGATTTAAAACCTTAGGTTTGAGGTGAACCACTATGAAACCTCCTTAGTGAAATCCGGTATAATCAAGGGTTGAGTGCGGTTACCGGGAGTGGAGTAGACAAGTAGTCGAACCACTATAAAAATGATTGTGTTTGTGAATGCTCTTCTTCTATATTTGTAATTCATGTCGATGCATTCATATTTATATATCTGATCACATCTCACACACATTCACTGTCATATCCATCACAAACTAAGTTATATATTGCTACTTCTTAAATAGTTTATGATTGGATCCTCTGCCAGGCTTGAAAGCCAGTAGAGTTACATTTGAGTAATCCTAATATGTGCCTGTTGTTAGGATTAGTGTAATAGGATTTTAAAATAAACCATAAAACCTTTAAAAGTCCTATTCACCCACCTCTAGGATATATTGGTGAATTCCTTCTTCAACTAGTGCGGTCTTCACTGTAATTTCAATCGGTATCAGAGCGGGTCTCTTTTTAAGGGCTTCAACGCCTAGAGAGTGATCTTGACTGAAGTTAGGAATATGGCCAAAGGAGAGGGCTCATCAGTCACTAGACCTCTAGTATTTGATGGCTCAAATTATGCATACTAGAAGGCTAAGATGCACTACTTTCCGAGATCTTTGAATCATGATGTTTGGGATATAGTTAAAAATGGATACGTGCCACCGACTGAACAAATTGTACTTGATAGTAGCACAACCATCACAAAACCCAAATCCAAAGAAAAGTGGATGGGTTCGACAAAGAAAAACAGACTGCTGAAGTTAAAGCTATAAACGCCATCTACTGTGCCGTGTCCCAGGATATATTCAATCAGATAAGTATGTGTGTGACATCCAAGGAAGCATGAGATTTATTGGAAATAACCCATGAAGGCACAAGCACTGTAAAGAGGTCTAAACTTCAACTCCTGACTTCACAGTTCGAAAGTCTCAGAATGGAAGAGCATGAGATATTTATGGAGTTTTTCACAAAGTTGAATATCATCTGTAACTCCATGGGTGGATTGGGAGAATAAGTTCCGGTACCAAAAATTTGTAGGAAAATCTTAAGATCCCTTCTAGAATGATTTAATCCCAAGGTTACAACAATTGAGGAGTGTAGGAACATTGATGAGATGAAAGTAGAAGAACTAGTAGGTTCCCTACAAACTTTTGAACTACACTTCAAACAAATCCCTAAATCCAAAACAACTGACCTAAAAACCTCTAAGAAAATATCACATGAGGACAGTGAGAGCGAAAATGAAAATGAAGATGAAGATGAGGAAGTGGCTTTGCTGGCCCAACGATTCAGGAAATTCTTTCAAAAGAATCGTGGTCATCCTTCCAAGGGAAGGAAAGTGAACTATAAACCTTCTGCAGACAAATTTGGTAAAAGAACCAAAGAACCACAATGCTATGCCTATCATGAGTATGAACACCTATCAACCAAATGCCCAAACAGAAAAACTAAGGGCAAGGCAATGGCTAGCTGTTCTTTCGCGTCTCACAATGACAATGACTCTCACGTAACTTGACAAACCAGGGCACTTTCAATCTCCCCATTTATCAATTTCGTGACAAAATCCCCAAAACACCCTAGAACACTCTAGACAAACATACCCTAAATTGTGTGTACATGCTTTTACACAATTTAACAATTTCTATCCTATGCACACAACCAGTAGTTACTCCCCCTTTCTTATAAACTCCCCATTGCTTGATGTAGCTACTCCCCCCAACACCTGCAACAACATCTAATAGATACACAATTTCTATTCTAGGTGTTTGTAAATGTTCTCCCCCTTTTTGTCAGTTATTGACAAAGATATCTCAGGTGATATTGATTGAAGCTTAAAATACTTGGGAGAACCAATCAGGTATAAGCAGAACATTGATGTACAATAGTTAACTCAATTCAAGTAAACATCAATTTCAGAATTATATGAATGCATATTATATAAGATAGAGCAGTTGTATAGCAGTTAAAATATTCATTAAAGGCATCTCATGCATTCCAAATCAGAAACTAGATAAACCAGGGAAACTCAAGATATAATCATGGCATGAAAGATATGAATTCTATTCAGCCATATTTAAAGTGAAACCAAAATACTCAACTATATACTGCCACAGGCAGCAGTAGACTTAAAAATTATCTCAACCAAACCAAACACAAAAGAAAACAAATCGTTCCATGGACATATACAAAAACGTCAGAATCTCTAGAGTGGTTAGTTATCACATACACTCATATAGACGTAGAATATTCAAAAAGATACTAATATTCGTACGTAGAAATATGAGTGGAGTGTATGCGATAGTGTGTAGTGACCATCATCATGGTGCGGAGTGTGATGGTGCAGTGTCATCCCATCGACACATCATCAAATCTACCAGTTGTTGTACCGTGCTCTGCACTCCTTGAACCATCCTTTCCAGGACTGTAAGCCTTTCTTTAACTGAGTGGCTGTCCTTCTAAATCGCTCCAATCCTGTCCAACTTGAACCTTTTGCCATACCCGGCTATTGACGTACACGGAGCTGGATCGGGTCCAGGAGGTGCCTTTTCAGCCATTGCAGCCCCTTTCATGGGATCACCACCTTCTCCTTTAACTTCTTCCGCCTGGATTTCTTCCTCGGGGTTCTCCTTGTACTCGTGAAAGTCCAAATCCATTTTCCAGGCATTTATTTTATTGAAAACTTGGAGCGGGAATACCGGATCAGTAGTCGATGGGAACCCGATTCTATTACATATCATGCTGATAATCCAGGGGTACGACAGGTGGAGGTCCCTGGATGTGTGGATGGCGTTTACCAACTGAGAAATAAGAAGAATTAGAAGGCAGATCTTTGACCCTCTGGTAACTGAGTATACGATCATGGTCATAAGGCCGGTGAGATCGGACCGGTTGGTACTTCTGGGATAAATGTTAGTAGCAAAGATACTATACAGAATCTGAAATTTGGGATCCATATACTTGGATTTTAACGCATTCCCTTGATGTCAGGGGATATCCCTACCATTGCAGAGATACTAAGTGACCCTGGATTGAATGTCCATGTTATCAAGATCCATCTCTGTGATACCTTCCGGGACCATGTTGAGTCCGATAGTATCAGCTATTGTAACCGGCGTGATCAACACGTCATCACCATCTAAAGATACCATGAACGAAAGAGGGTCATCCACCGACGAATGACACGCATCAAGGACGTTGCGTATTCTTTCAAGTTGGCATGGCCCACCAAAGTCCAGAATGGGCAGCCAATCTATTATGGCAAATAGGGGTTCCAATTTGTATGGTTTGAGGCATTCCCTGTCTACCCTTCTCTCTTGAATAAGATTTCTACCCATGTAATTGGGTGGTCGTGAACTTGCTCCAGTTGGAGGAGGTGGTGCCAGAATTTCGGTCTGGGACCCACCACGTGGAGTCTGTCTTGTTCTTTGCCGTATGGGGATCCCACTTTCCGGAGCCCTCGCCCTACCTTTCGAGGCGAGTACCTTTTGTTAGGTGGCTATTGAGGATTCCTCAGGGCCAGATGCTACCCCTTTGTCCTTTCCCATGTGGACAGATAGAGTCTTGAACGATTTGAGAAAGGCGACAAAAAAACTGAAAAAAAACAATGACAAATCCCCAAAAGAAGGTGGACTCTTGATGTTTTAGAAGAGTATTACCGGATTTGTGGAATGATTTAAGTAGTCCGAAGTGGCTCCAACTGATTTGGTCGAGAGAATCGAGCAGAGAAGGTGACAGTGAAATCCTTGAGAAAATAACCCCCTTTTTCGTTTCACTGACTTTTATCGGCGGCATCAATCGATGTAATCGACTACTGTTTCGATAATATCGAGAGGTTGCTTATCGATTCTATTGAGTCTGTCTTCGATATCATTCTTGGCCACTCGATTATTCATATCCTAAAGAGGCGTCGATAATATCGACCTTTTATCGATAAATTGAGAGTGTCATATCGACAGTCGTATCGAAGATGAACATTTTCAGTTTTCAACAATCAGACGGTTCTTCAAGTATGCTTTTCATATTTCTATCAACAGTATACTCAATAAAAATTATGTACACACGCTGTACACAACAAAATTATAAACATTTGAATGTTCATACGTAAAAAAGGAGGTGAAGTACCTCCGATATATCATTTGAAGCTCAGCAAAAATATTTCCTCATTTTAGCACAAGTTCAGATTCTGATGCATGACCTGAACTAATTCTTCCTTACACATTTTACTTTGTTAATTGATTTGGGTGGTGATGCAATGGCATTGCTTCTATCTATATTCTTAAGAGGACTTTTGAAGTTCAGTACATCTTTGGTTAATAATTTGTTAACATGATTCTGACTAGAGTTAGGTTGAGTCCTCCTAGGTGTTATGCATTCAAACTTATAATGACCAGAATCACCACACAAATGACATGCTGGAGTTGTTCTGGTTTTGCTCAAGAAGCAGCAGATTTTTCAGTTCTGGGAGCTGCATTTCCAGTCTTTGATTTATGTTTTTCATATCCAAGACCGCTTTTATCCTTTCCAGGTCTTCTCATTCCTAACAGTTTTTCTAGCTTTTCGCTACTCTGGGAAAACTTATAGTTTATCTTGGCTATCTTCTTGGATTCTTTTAGATCAAACAGGAGTGTATGATTTTCGTTTCAAAGAAGCATATTTTTGTCTTTTAATTGCTCAACCTGTTTGTTCAGTTTTTCAGACTCGTTTTTAAGAAGGGTATTGACTTGTTCAAGTCTATCATTATCCATATGATATTGCTGCAGGTCATTTATTAATTATGTGTTAACTTCCAATGTTTTATCCAAATCTTTTTGCAGCAACTTACTTTTGTTCTATGCTATTCCGAGTCTCTTAAGGGTATTGATGCTATGAATATAAAGTTGATTATAGGCATCTTGCAGTTTATCCTTTTCGATTTCTTCTTCTTCTTTTCCATCGTCGGATGAGGATGATTCCATGGCTTGCTGTTCTCTCTCGTTTTCAGATTCTATGGAAATTATTGAAGCAGTGGAAACCATAAGTATTTTCAATGATTTCTGATCTCCATCACTTTCTGAGTCATTAGATTCTGAATTTGACTCCTTAGTATTGTCCCACGTGGCAGCCATAGCCTTGCTGTTAGTTTTTCTATTTGGGCATTCAGTAGACAAGTGTTCATACTCGTGACAGGCGTAGCATTGTGGTTCTATGGTTCTTTTACCAAATTTGCTTGTAGAAGGTTTATAGTTCACCTTTCTCCCTTTAGAAGGATGGCTGCAATTCTTCTGAAAGAATCTTCTAAATTTTTGTGCCAGTAAGGCTACTTCTTCATCTTCATCTTCCTTTTCACTTTCACTGTCCTCATGAATTGTTTTCTTTGAAGTTTTTAGGACAGTGTTTTTGGATTTTTGGGTTTGTTTGAAGTGCAGTTCAAAAATTTGTAGGGAACCTACTAGTTCTTCTACTTTCATTTCATCTATGTTCCTACACTCCTCAATTGTTGTAACCTTGGGATTAAATCGTTCCGGTAGGGATCTTAGAATTTTCCTACAAATTTTTGGTACTGGAACTTTCTCTCCCAATCCACCCATGGAGTTGCAAATTATATTTAACTTTGTGAAAAACTCCATAAATGTCTTATGCTCTTCCATTTTGAGACTTTTGAACTGTGAAGTCAGGAGTTAAAGTTTGGATCGCTTCACAGTGCTTGTGCCTTCATGGGTTGTTTCCAATAAATTCCATGCTTCTTTGGATGTCCCACACATACTTATCTGATTGAATATATCCTGGGACACGGCATAGTAGATAGCATCACTACAAGAAAAAGGGTTTTTAGCGACGAAACATGTTTTCGTCGCTAAAAGTCACTTTTAGTGACGAAATAAATTTTCATCGCTAAAAGTTCACTCTTAGCGACGAAAAATTTCGTTGCTAAAAATTGTGAATTAGACTTTTAGCGACGAAAGTTTTCGTCGTTAAAGGGTCCAAACATTTTTTTCATCACATTAACTTTTAGCTACTAAACTTTTCATAGCTAAAAATCCTATATGAGACTTTTAGCGACAAAAATTTTCATCGCTAAATGCTCCAAACGTTTTTTCTACCAATTTGAATAAATTACCTTTAGCTACGAAAATATTCATAGGTAAAAATCCTGTATGAGACTTTTAGCGACGAAACTTTTCGTTGCTATATGCGCCAAACAATTTTTCAACTAAATCCTTTATGAGACTTTTAGCGACGAAAATGTTAATCGCTAAAGACTCCGAACGTTTACTTTTAGCTACGAAAATGTGCGTCGCTAAAGGCTCCATACATTTTTTAGGTTATTCGAATACATTATATGAGACTTTTAACGACAAAAAGTTTCGTCGCTAAATGCGCCAAACAATTTTTCAACAAAATCCTTTATGAGACTTTTAGTGATGAAAATTTTCGTCGCTAAAGACTCCAAACGTTGACTTTTAGCGGCGAAAATGTTCGTCGCTAAAGGCTCCATACAATTTTTAGGATATTCGAATACATTAATTTTAGCTACGAAAATTGTCATAGCTAAAAATCCTATATGAGACTTTTAGTAACGAAAGTTTCGTCACTAAATGCGCCAAACAAATTTTCAATAAAATCCTTTATGAGACTTTTAGCGACAAAAATTTTCATCGTTAAAGACTCCGAACATTGACTTTTATCGGTGAAAATGTTCGTCGCTAAAGGCTCCATACATTTTTCACATTACTTTTAGCTATGAAAATTTTCGTAGCTAAAAATCTTGTATGAGCCTTTTAGCAATGAAAAGTTTCATCGCTAAATGTGCCAATCAATTTTTCAACAAAATCCTTCATATGACATTTAATGACAAATATTTTCATCACTAAAGACTCTGAACATTGACTTTTAGTGGCGAAAAGGTTCGTTGCTAAAGGCTCCATACATTTTTTTAGCATATTCCAATACATTACTTTTAGTTATGAAGATCTTCGTAGCTAAAAATCGTGGATGAGACTTTTAGCGATGAATATTTTCGCCACTAAAGGCTGTGAACACTTTACCTAAAGGAAAACCAAAGGTTTACTTTTGGCTACGAAAAATTTTGTAGTTAAAAAACATGTGTGGGACTTTTAGCAACGAAAATTTTCATCGCTAAAGGGTTTCTTTTTTTAAAAAAATAATATTTCATTTAAAATTTCTTGATATACACCTGTTAGAATATAATTCATCATATTATTCCTGATATACACCTGTTATATAATATATTTCATCATATTCATATTCACATTAATTTAAACCTAAACTACGTAAATCCATCCAGACATAAACTACATTCATCCAAACACAAACAATCCTATGGAAAAAAATAAATGAAAAGAGAAAGAACACATGAGAGGTGATCCAGAGAAATGAAAAGAAAAATAACCTTAACCTAAACCTAAACCTATAACCTACACTTTTAGGTTTAGGTTTAGGTTTTAGGTTTAGGTTAAGGTTTAGGTTATAGGTTATAAGTTTAGGTTATAGGTTATGGGTTATAGGTTATAGGTTAAGGTTTTGGTTTAGGTTATAGGTATTGGTTTAGGTTTAGGTTTTAGTTTATAGGTTTAGGTTATAGGTTATAGGTTTAGGTTTTGGTTTTAGGTTTAGGTTTAGGTTATAGGTTTAGGTTATAGTTTAGGTTATAGGTTAAGGTTTAGGTTATAGGTTTTGGTTTAGGTTAAGGTTATAGGTTTCGGTTTAGGTTTAGGTTTAGGTTTTGGGTTTAGGTTAAGGTTATAGGTTTAGGTTTAGGTTATAGGTTATAGTTTTGGGAATTAAGAATAGGTTAAGGTTTAGGTTTAGGAAACCGGGTTCGGGCTCGGGATTGGGTTTAGATTTGGGTTTTCAAGTTTAGGTTTAGGTTTGGGTAGGGAGTTGAGATTAGGATTTGGTGTAGATTTAGGTTTAGGGAATTGAGAATAGGTTTAGGTTCGAGTTTAGGAAATCGGGATCGGGTTCAGGATCGGGTTTAGGCTTGGGTTTTCATGTTTAAGTTTAGGTTTAGGTTTAGGTTAGGGAGTTGAGATTGGGATTTGGTGTAGGTTTAAGTTTAGGGATTTGAGAATAGGTTAAGGTTTAAGTATAAGTTTAGGAAATCGGGTTTAGGTTCGGGATCGGGTTTAGGCTTGTGTTTTCAAGTTTAGGTTTAGGATTAGGTTAGGGAGTTGAGATTGGGATCGGTATAGGTTTAGGTTTAGGGATTTGAGAATAGGTTAAGGTTTAGGTTTAGGTTTTAGCTTATAGGTTTAGGTTATAGGTTTAGGTTACGGTTTTAAGTTTAGGTTAAGGTTATAAGTTATAGGTTATAGGTTAAGGTTTAGGTTATAGGTTTTAGTTTAGGTTAAGGTTATAGGTTTTGGTTTAGGTTATGGGTTTAGGTTTAGGTTTTAGTTATAGGTTTAGGTTTAGGTTTTAGGTTTAGGTTAAGGTTATAAGTTTAGGTTACTGAGTTTTGGTTTAGGTTAAGGTTATAGGCTTTGGTTTAGGTTAAGGTTTAGGTTTTGGGTTTATGTTAAGGTTGTAGGTTAAGGTTATAGGTTTAGGTTATAGGTTATAGGTTATAGCTTTGGGAATTGAGAATAGGTTAAGGTTTAGGTTTAGGAAATCGGGTTCGGGTTCGGGTTCGGGATCGGGTTTAGGCTTGGGTTTTTATGTTTAGGTTTAGGTTTAGGTTAGGGAGTTGAGATTGGGATTTGGTGTAGGTTTAGGTTTAGGGATTTGAGAATAGGTTAAGGTTTAGGTTTAGGAAATCGGGTTCGGGTTTAGGCTTGGGTTTTCAAGTTCAAGTTTAGGTTTAGGTTAGGGAGTTGAGATTGGGATCAAGTGTGGGTTTAGGTTTAGGGATTTGAAAATAGGTTAAGGTTTAGGTATAGGTTTAGGTTTAGGTTTAGGTTTTAGCTTATAGGTTTATGTTTTGGTTTTAGGTTTAGGTTAAGGTTTTAAGTTTAGGTTATAGGTTTTAGTTTAGGTTAAGGTTATATGTTTTATTTTAGGTTATGGGTTTAGGTTTAGGTCTAGGTTTAGGTTTAGGTTTTAGTTTATAGGTTTAGGTTTTGGTTTTAAGTTTAGGTTAAGGTTATAAGTTTAGGTTAAGGTTTAGGTTCTGAGGTTTTGGTTTAAGTTAAGTTTATCGGCTTTGGTTTAGGTTAAGGTTTAGGTTTTGGGTTTATGTTAAGGTTATAAGTTTAGGTTAGGTTTAGGTTTAGGTTATAGGTTATAGGTTATAGGTTATAGATTTGGGAATTGAGAATAGGTTAAGGTTTAGGTTTAGGAAATCGGGTTCGGGTTCGAGTTCGGGATCGGAGCTTAGAAGCTTAGGTTTTCATGTTTAGGTTTAGGTTTAGGTTAGGGAGTTAAGATTGAGATTTGGTGTAGGTTTAGGTTTAGGGATTTGAGAATAGGTTAAGGTTTAGGTTTAGAAATGGGTTCGGGTTCGGGTTCGGGATCGGGTTTAGGCTTGGGTTTTAAGTTTAGGTTTAGGTTTAGGTTAGGGAGTTGAGATTGGGATTAGGTGTAGGTTTAGGTTTAGGATTTGAGAATAGGTTAAGGTTTAGTACGAGTTTAGGTTTAGGTTTTAGCTTATAGGTTTAGGTTTTGGTTTTAGGTTTAGGTTAAGGTTATAAGTTAAGGTTATAGGTTATAGGTTAAGGTTTAGGTTGTAGGTTTTGTTTAGGTTAAGGTTATAGGTTTTGGTTTAGGTTATATGTTTAGGTTTAGGTTTAGGTTTTAGTTTATAGGTTTAGGTTTTGGTTTTTAAGTTTAGGTTTAGGTTAAGGAAATTTGGTTCGGGTTCGGGTTTAGCTTTAGGTTTTCAAGTTTAGGTTTAGGTTACGGAGTTGAGATTAGGATTAGGTGTAGGTTTAGGATTTAGGTTATAAGTTTAGGTTATAGGCTTAGGTTTAAGTTAGGTTATAGGTTTAGGTTTAAGGAATTGAGAATAGGTTAAGGTTTAGTTTTAGGTATTTGAGAATACATTTAGGTTTTAGGTTATAGGTTTCGGTTTATGTTAGGTTGTAGGTTAAGGTTTAGGGAATTGAGAATAGGTTAAGGTTTAGGTTTAGGGATTTGAGAATACATTTAAGTTTTAGGTTTAGGTTTAGGTTAAGGTTATAGGTTTAGGTTTAGGTTTAGGTTATAGGTTATTGTGAGACCCAACTTGAGTTCTCATGTGTGCATGTGTGTGCATAAGTATGCATTTCGTTCATTTTGGTCCCGCAGTCTTACCGGTCGAATTCCGGTGACTCACGACCCTTGGATTGTGTTGCGGTCATCCTTAAGTTTGGTCACATAGACCCAACTTGAATTGACCCAAGACCCATGCCATCTTGTCCGTATCGGCGTTGCGATTCTAACACTGCGTTCCATGCATTAATCCGACGTGTACATCTCAAGTTATGAGTATTTCATCATGTGGCTCACTTTTTGTACAAATGCATGTGGACCACCTCAATGGCACAATTTTTCATGCACACCACACATACTACACAATTTTTATGGAATAGATACTACCCACCCTAAACACTACCAAGAGACTTACTAAGCATAGCACTTTGTTATTGTCACCATAAGCCATTATGGTTTCTCTAACCAAGGAGAGAGAAGCCATGATTACCTCCCTACAATTCTCTCTCTCCCTCTGTCTCTCTCTCTCTCTCTCTCTCTTTCTTCTCATTTCCTCATTTCTTCTCCCATTTGTAAAAATCTAGAAACCTTCTCCCCATCTTCCCTCCATTCTAGCCTCTTCTCCCTAAAATACCTCCTCATCTACCCCTTCTCACTTGATCTTAGCCATTGATCCATATTGCTTGGAGCCTCTAGATGATGGTGATGTGAGTTTCAAGGTTGATCTAGGTGGGTGCTCTCAGATCCTTCTTCATTTCTTTCTTAGGAGCTTGTGGGACCCATTAAGTGGTGATGGAGGTCCCTCATGTCTCCATAGTTGAGGCCAATGGCCCTTTTTCCTTGCATGCATGATCCATGGATGGGGCCATTCTCCATGGACCCCATCATAGCATTTTCCTTTGATGCATGTCATTTTCCTCTCTTGTGACTGGATTATTTTTATTTTCCATTATTATATTCTTGATTTCCTGATGTATGTGGCCCACTTAGTGGCCCTGGAATATCCAGACTGTCCAAGCGAAGTGGACGCCCATGGCTGTCCATTCCTTGGACGTTGACACTCTATTTGTCCATTTGGGCACATGCATTGGGTTTCATGGAGAGGGTATGGTCTAAATGTTTGTGCGGCCTACTAGGGTGGTCCATACCACAATTTCCATGGATTGATTTCCTCTTTTTATAGTGATTATAATTATGTTAATTCAGCATTATGTTGCTGTCCAAAAGCCATCTGGACATGCAGATTTTTGAGCTATCTTGAGCTCAATTTTGTGGATCATTGGTGGGGTGTTTAGTCCCATTTGACATATACCTCTTAAAGGTAGGGATCCCACCTAGATGTTCCCCAAATTTCACTCTCATCCGTCCCTTTTTAATCACCTAAAAGAGTGGGCCAAGGAGGGTGGATAGTCCAGATTTTCTGGACTGTCTAACAACTGTGCTTGTTGTACAAACATAATTATCAGTCTGTTTCTGAAATGGTGAGCCACTTTTGTGGACCCCACCTTATTGTATACTTGTGTAGGGATGTTGGTCCTACATTTTCTTAAAATTTGGTAGACCTACGCCCACTCAAATGGGGTGAACAAATCAGGGGCAGCAACATTGTTTCAGCAGCAGAATTTTTTTTGAAATACCTTGTTGTCCATAAATTGTAGGAGTTAAATAAAATACTTTTACTCTCCCAAAAATTCTAAAATTTTTCAGAGAGGTGTCCCACCCATGGTAGGGCCTACCTGAAAATGTTTAGGGCCAATGGACCCCATTTGGGCATCCAAAAGGGTGGGCCAATATAGTAGGCTGCCAGAAATTTCTGCTATGCAGTTCAGCAGCATTGTTCCATAAAAATAAATTTTAAAAAAATATTTTCTCAGAAAGTGGGCCATATTTCTGGATCCGACCTTATTTTGGGCTTGATGAGGGACCTTGGGTCTAAATTTCAAGAATTTTGGAGGCCCAGAACCCATCCATTTGATGGCCCAAATTCAGGACAGTTATATTCCAGCAATATTTCACCCTGGACAGATTGTATTCTTTAAATTAATTAAAATACTTCTGAGTATCTAAGAATTATAAAAAATTATAGGGAGGTATTAAACTCATGGTAGGACCTAACTACCAAATTTCAAGTCTAATGGACCCCTGTGCACACCGTGGCAAGGCCCGGACTGGGCCATCACGTTGGGACGTCCAGGCCAGTCCGATTTTCTGGACAACTTGTTTTATTCAAATTAATTAAATTATTTTTAGATGTCCAAAAATTCTGAAATTTTGTGGGGTTATGGTCCACCTATGGAAGGACAATCCTGTAAATTTTTAGGGCCATTAGGCCCCTGTACTGACCGTAGTATGGCCTGTAAATTGGGTCAGTTTTGGGCCAAATAACCAGGCCCATATGACTAACCACCATGGGATGCCCCTACCTTGGGCTGTTGAGCCTACATTCTAACGGCATGACCCACTTAAAGTAAGTATTGTATATCCCCCTTCTTATCTAGTGAGACCCACTGTGATATGTGTGGGTCACCATGGGTCAGTAACCCATTTAAATTCAATAAATTTCTGAACTCCAGCAGGCCCAGGAAGTGAGTGGGCTGGAATTCCAGCAAGGGGCCCAAATTTGTGCATAATTGATCTTTTGGAGCCGTGGCGGTCTACCAAATTTAAGGAGTGTTGCACACACTCTTTGCCCTCCTTCCTTAGACATTTTGGGCTTAATTAGTGCCCCTTGAGGCCCACCTTTGTGGTGGTTTGTAGGCTTACCTTAATAGAATTTTTGATAGCTTTATAGGCCCAATGGGCTGGAAACCTATCCCTTGAGCTCAAGATTATGCAAGGGCTGACCTTATTGATTCATGGGCCCAATGGGCCGTCTATAAACTAATCATGTGCATTTATTAACCTTGACGCCCTTATAAAATGCTTAATTGTGGGCTGACTTGCAAGGCCCACATAAATGTATATTGTGGAGAGGCTTACTAAGTCTTTGGGCTAATGTGGCAAGGCCCACACTGTCAGTATAGGCCTTGCCCATGTGTATTATTGGACTTACGGGCTGCCTTCAAGTCCACCATATTGTATGAATTGGATGGCTTTTGTTTGGGCCATTTCTTTTGGGCCCATTATGTGATATATTGTATGCATGTTGTGTTAGCAAGTAGGCCTTGTGGACTCAGTTCTTTTGGATAGGCTCATTGATCTTGGGCCTATACTCTCCTATCTATTATGATGGGCTTAGGGAAAATAATACACAAGAGGTTAGGCCCTTGGCTGCCCACTAAACCGACCCTATACTTGGGCTAAAAGTGAGGCCCAACTCACTTGTGTTAAATGTGAAACTTGCCCATATAAATGAATTACTAGGCTGCCCAAGAAGCCCACCACAATATATAGATTTATGACCTCTATGGTTGGGCTCAAACCTTTCTTAAGGGCCCACCATGCTACCTAAGTGTTGGGCTTTGAGTATAAGCCCACTAGGCCATGGATTTACCTTAGGCCTTGGGCCTTAGTTCATGTTTGAGTAGTGGTGGGCTACCTCTTGGAAACTAGTTGAGGTTGGATGTCCTCCTGGGTGATCCTAAGGTAGGCCTATAGGTGTCTCTATGGGTGGTTAAAGGCCCACCATAAGCCTTAGGTCATTTGTTTAAGGATCAATGCGAATGTATTTGGAACCTACCTTAACGCATGTGTGGTCCAGGCCGTCCAAGCCTTGGATCGCCCAATCATGGAGGCACTCTCTGCCTTAGGTTGCTACTGGATTCATAATCCAATAGCAGGCCCACTTAATCTTTTCTTGATGTATACACCCTCCATTTGGTGGGGCCCCCTATGAATATTGTTGGCCTTCATGAGATCATTCCCACTTATTTGACTAATTTCTGGACTTTCGCAAGCCCAGGAAGCAGAGTAGGACGAACGTTTATCAAGGGGCCTCAAATGTATATTGTTATGGTTGAAACTTTATTGGACATGGGACCCACCATATTGAGAACTTGTGTGTGTGTTGCATGCTTATATTTTCTTATAATCTTTGGGCTTAATAAATACATATTTGGGTCACCATTAGTGATCACATGAGGACTCCATCTTAGATCAGATTTTTGGGGCATCCCATGAGCCCAGAGTGGGTTAGGACGACCTAGCTTAGCCCAACCATATATTAAGCCAACTTCCACTATTTTGATGGACTTATGGGCTAAGAGAGGGATAGTATTGGGCCCTTGGTTGCCTACTTAAATTGCTAGTTATTGGGCTGATGTAGTTGGGCCCATTTCATCATCCAAACTTAAACTTATTTTTAGGTCGTATATTGTGCACGCAGGCTTCCCACAAAGTCCAACTTAATGCATGGATTTTATGGCCATTGGGAATTGAGCCTTGGGCCTTAATTTCTCTCTTGGGGCCCATGTTGTGAAAAGTGGTATTGTATCTTTTTATGGCCTATTATGAGGAATGTATGTATGTGGTTACCTATGTTCTTATCGTGAATATAGGGCTTTGGGCCTTTTATCCATATAGTTCGTGGTTGAGATGCCACTTGGGGAATGGTGGTTAAATGTCCCCATTATAGACCCCTCTAGGCCCGATTGTATCTAAATGTAATTAGATACTCATCTTAGACTCTTGTTAAGCTCATTTCCACATTACTTAGACCCGTAGCTTGTATACTTAGTTCGTGGGCTGCCCCAGGTAAATGGGTCCCCACTAGAAGTTGGATTCCTTAAGGATATTGTCAAGTACCTGGTCTTGGTTCCTTCTTGGATAGGAGGAATATAATATACATTATGTATCGCCCTATAATGTGATTAAATTCATCCTTATGACCATGTGCATCATTGTATGCATGGTCGACACTGTGTGTGTGGTCATATTGTGTCATTAGGAATTGCATGATACCTTCCCCGAGGGACGTAGTGTCCCCTCTTGAGCAGGATTGATGCATGGTTGATTGTGTGATTCATGCATCTAATATTGCATAGCATATGAGCATTATCGCCCTTGCTTCATCAGGGTTGTAGCCTCCACAGATACATCGTGGATGGCCATGTTTGGACACCGAAAATGTTACTTGAGCATACCATGTGCATAGGATGCCCATGGGTGAAATTCCTAAAACTTCCATGGTACCAAGGATCTGCTCCAACGGCGTGACCGGGTGGTATATATGAGCGCATGAGGGCCTTATACCATTAGGCCGCGACTCCCACTGTCGTGTAGTCGGTTGGATTGGGGTGTGGCCTTACTCACCTGATGTAAGGGGGTATTGTTAGGTTGAGTCTGACCAGCTCGTGAATGGGTCCGCTACCTTCAGGCCTTACTAGTGATTGGTTGCCCGCAGGCAGGGTAGTGAGGTCTCTTACGCTCGTTTGACTGTGCGGGGTCTGTAGAGCGGCAGTCATCCAGCAGTGTAATGGACCCCAGTGATTTCTTTATGATGGAAATGTATTTGATATGTGGATTGGATATGAGCACTGACATTACTTTGTATTGCATTTGCATCAGCTGTGTAAGCCTCATATTGCATTACAGTACTCATTGCATTACAGTACTCATGGCATTACAGTACTCATTGCTTTACAGTACTCATGGAATTATAGTACTCATGGCATTACAGTGCTCATTGCATTACAGTACTCATTGCATTACAGTACTCATGGCATTACAGTGCTCATTACATTACAGTACTCATGGCATTACAGTACTCATTGCATTATATAGCCTTGGTATGACTTCCTGCATTATTGTACTACCTTGGTATAGTTTCTTGCATTTATGATAGCCTTGGTAAGGCTAGTGGTATTGGTATTGATCATGACTCCCTTCTGCATTCTCTATCTTCTTCTGAGCACTATTATCACACACTTACACCACCCTCTAAGTTTTCTATAAGCTTATGTACGATTGATGCGTGCAGGAGATCCTAAGCAGGCGTTGCAGTGGTGGAGTTTGGATTAGAGCTGAGCTTGAGGACCCAGTATTGCAGATCATCTTCCTTCTTTCTTCTGTTATCTTATGTATGTCCTTTTGGATCTTATGGATACTTGTAAAAGTTTAAATTCATAGTAGATTTTGTGATGTGTGCCCTTGTTATTCTCTGATTTACTTGTTGTGATCTTGGGTATGCTCGTATTGGAATTGATTATATTATTATGGAAATCCTCCTTATAGGATCCGAGGATCGAAACCTGTCTCAGGAGCCGAGAATGGGGTACTACGGAGGCTGTTGCGGCGAGAAACGGTCATCAGGTTCCTTGTGGGTCCGGTTACTGAATCTAGGGCGTGACAGGAGTTGGTATCAGAGCATACCAAGTAATTTTGAAATAACTTGGGATAGTATCACATATCTGCTGTGAGCTTAGGATAAGTAGTGTCCTGAGTGCATTTTCCTCGTTCCGTTTGAGCCTTCAAGGATTCTAATTCCTAAGCGTCCATCACCTTTGTTCTTTCTGTAGACCATGTCGTCTAGTCGTGGTGCCCCTGATTATGACGCTTGTGGCCGTGGTGCCCATGGACATGGTTCTCATTCCGCTCCAGCGATCCGAGTGACTTTTTCTCCACCTTCTGAGATTCCTATTTCCCCTCTGGAGCCTGTCGTACCTATTCTTGAGGCTCCCGCCGTACCTGTGCCTCCATCAGAGGCCAGTGCTACCCCCGCTTATCTGACGATGCATGTAGGAGCTGAGCATCTCCAGCAGTTGATGCAGGTCATCACTGATGTACTTCAGACCCATCAGCCTGTTCCTAAGGCGCCCGGACGGGTGAAACAGGAGCGTGCGAGTCCCCTTTTACGAGATTCAACTCTGCAGCGTGCTCCGTTGGCAGTATTTCTACTTCAGGGCGAGGCCAAGTGTTCGCAGAGGGTTCGTGATCAAAGGAGATGCTAGAATAGGTAGGCCCCCTCCGGTAGCTCCCAGCAGCGTCGACGGCTGCAGACGTGTGTAGCCTATCAAGCCGCTAGTGCATCAGCATCGCATATATCAACTTCTTCTTCTAGGCCGTTTACTGGCATTTGCTATGGATGTGGGCAGACGGGACACCGTAGGCGCGAGTGTCCCCATCAGCAGGATAGACCTTCACAGCAACCCCAGTAGTAGCAGAGACCACATATGCAGAGGATACAAACACCTCCCCAGCCACCTCAGGCTTAATTTTGCGTGACTCAGTAGGACTCTTAGTTATTAGGGGAGTCGTTATGAGTATTCTCCTTGTCTCCATATGTAAGCCTTGTATTTTGGTGCATCACACCCTTTTTGTATCCAAGGGCTTTAATTCACTCAGATTGCCATTAGAGTCTGTCGTAAGAGATTGTCAGTATCAACACTTTTTGGGAAGATCCCTGTGTTAGACCGATGATATTATCGTGTTTCGTTTTGGTTTGTGAGATGTCTTACTGGCTAAGTAGCCTTGTATTGCCAATGTTGAGCTTATTTTGTTGTCTAGGCAGTGTTCCTGGTTAGGGATGGTAGGCCAAATTGTAAGTTTTGTGGCCTAGTGCGACGCTTGGTAGCGTGTCAAGGCCGATCCTCTGAGACCCCCCTAGTCCCTTGCAGTCATTGAATGTCCCAAAGTGGAAGTAGGAGAGTGTATTGATGGATTTCATCATAGGTTTGCCGAGATTAGGGAGCGTTATCCCCATTTGTTCGATGATTAATTGTACGTATTGCTTGTGTTGCCTTTTCTTGATTGATGATTGATATATATGATGATGTTATACATTTCGTTGTCTTAGTTTTGTCAATTTCGAGGATGAAATTTCTTTATTGGTAGGGAGGATTGTGAGACCCGACCTAAGTTCTCATGTGTGCATATGTGTGCATAAGTGTGCATTTCATTCATTTTGGTCCCGCGGTCCTACCGGTCGAATCCCGGCGACTCGCGACCCTTGAATTGTGTTGTGGTCGTCCTTAAGTTTGGTCACATAGACCCGACTCAGATTGACCCGAGAGCCATGCCATCTTGTCTGTATCGGTGCCGCGATTCTAACGCCATGTCCCATGCGTTAATCCGACGTGTACATCTCAAGTTATGAGCATTTCATCATGTGGCCCACTTTTTGTACAAATGCATGTGAACCACCTCAATGGCACAATTTCCCATGCATACCACACACACTACACAATTTCCATGGAATAGATACTACCAACCCTAAACACTACCAAGAGGCCTACTAAGTATAGCACTTTGTTATTGTCACCATAGGCCATTATGGTTTCTCTAACCAAGGAGAGAGAGGCCATGATTGCCTTCCTACAATTCTCTCCCTCTCTCTCTCTCTCTTTCTTCTCGTTCCCTCATTTCTTCTCTCATTTACAAAAATCCAGAAACCTTCTCCCCATCTTCCCTCCATTCCAGCCCCTTCTCCTTAAAATACCTCCTCATCTACCCCTTCTCACTTGATCTTAGCCATTGATCCATGTTGCTTGGAGCTTCTAGATGATGGTGATGTAAGTTTCAAGGTTGATCTAGGTGGGTGCTCTTAGATCCTTCTTCATTTCTTTCTTATGAGCTTGTGGGACCCATCAAGTGGTGATGGAGGTCCCTCATGTCTCTATGGTTGAGGCCAATGGCCCTTTTTCCTTGCATGATTGATTCATGGATGGGGCCTTTCTCCATGGACCCCATCATAGCATTTTCCTTTGATACATGTCATTTTCCTCTGTTGTGGCTGGATTATTTTTAATTTTCATTATTCTATTCTTGATTTCCTGATGTGTGTGGCCCACTTAGTGGCTTCGGAATATCCAGACCGTCCAAGCAAAGTGGACGCCCATGGCTGTCCATTCCTTGGACATTAATACTCTATTTGCTCCATTTTGGCCACATACAATGGGTTTCAAGGAGAGAGTACGGTCTGGCTGTTTGTGGGGCCCACTGGGGTGGTTCATACCACAATTTCCATGGATTGATTTCCTCTTTTTATAGCGATTATAATTATTTTAATTCAGCGTTATGTTGCTGTTCAAAAGCCATTTGGACAGATTTTTTAGCTGTCTTGAGCTCAGTTTTGTGGATCATTAGTGGGGTATTTGGTCCCATTTGACATATACTTCTTAAAGGTGGGGATCCCACCTAGATGTTCCCCAAATTTCACCCTCATCTGTCCCTGTTTGATCACACAAAAGAGTGGGCCAAGGAGGGTGGATAGTCCAGATTTTCTGGACTGTCTAGCAACTGTGCTTGTTGTACAAACATAATTATCAGTCTGTTTCTGAAATGGTGGGCCACCTTTGTGGACCCCAACTTATTGAATACTTGTGTAGGGATGTTGGTCCTACATTTTTTTTTTTAAAATTTGGCAGACCTGGGCCCACTCTAATGGGGTGCACAAATTAGGGCAGCAACATTGTTTCAGCAGCAGAATTTTTTTTTAAATACCTTGTTGTCCATAAATTGTAGGAGTTAAATAAAATACTTTTACTATCCTAAAAATTCTAAAATTTTGCAGAGAGGTGTCCCACCTATGGTAAGGCCTACCTAAAAAATTTTAGGGCCAATGGACCCATTTGGGAATCCAAAAGGGTGGGCCAATATAGTGGGCAGCCAGAAATTTTTGCTATGCAGTTCAGCAGCATAGTTCCATAAAAATAAATTTTTTAAAAAATATTTTCTCAGAAAGTAGGCCATATTTCTAGGTCCCACCTTGTTTTGGGCTTAATGAGGGACCTTGGGTCCAAATTTTAAGAATTTTGGAGGCCCAGAACCCACCCATTTGATTGCCCAAATTCAGGACGGTTATATTCCAGCAATATTTCACCCTGGACAGATTGTATTCTTTAAATTAATTAAAATACTTCTTAGTATCCAAAAATTATGAAAATTGAGGTAGTAAACTCATGGTAGGACTTACCTACAAACTTTCAAGTCTAATGGACCCCTATGCACACTGTGGCAAGGCCCGGACTGGCCCACCACGTTGGGACGTCCAGGCCAGTCCGATTTTCTGGATAGCTTATTTTATTCAAATTAATTAAATTATTTTTATATGTCCAAAAATTCTAAAATTTTGTGGGATTGTGGTACACCTATGAAAGGACAATCCTACAAATTTTTAGGACCATCAGGCCCCTGGACTGATCGTGGTATGGCCTGTAAATTGGGTCAGTTTTGGGCCAAATACCCAGGCCCATATGACTAACCACCATGTATGCCCCTACCTTGGGCTGTTGAGCCTACATTCTAACGGCATGGCCCACTTAAAGTAAGTATTGTATATCCCCCTTCTTATCTGGTGGGATTCACTGTAATATGTGTGGGTCACCATGGGTCAGTAACCCGTTTAAATTCAATAAATTTCTGGACTCCAGCAGGCCCAGGAAGTGGGTGGGCTGAAATTCCAACAAGGGGTCCAAATTTGTGTATAGTTGATCTTTTGGAGCCGTGGCGGTCCACCAGATTTAAGGAAGTGTTGTACACACTCTTTGCCCTCCTTCCTTAGACATTTTGGGCTTAATTAGTGCCCCTTGAGGCCCACCTTTGTGGTGGTTTGTGGGCTTACCTTAACAGAATTTTAGATAGCTTTATAGGCCCAATGGGCTGAAAACCTATCTCTTGAGCCCAAGATTGTGCAAGGGCTGACCTTATTGATTCATGGGCCCAATGGGCCGTCTACAAACTGATCATGTGCATTATTAGCGTTGACGCCCTAATAAAATGCTTAATTGTGGGCTTACTTGCAAGGCCCACATAAATATATATTGTGGAGAGCCTTGTTAAGTCTTTGGGCTGATGTGGCAAGGCCCACACTGTTAGTATAAGCCTTTCCCATGTGTATTATTGGACTTACGGGCTGCCTTCAAGTCCACCATAATGTATGAATTGGATGGCTTTTGTTTGGGCCATTTCTTTTGGGCCCATTATGTGATATATTGTATGCATGTTGTGTTAGCAAGTAGGCCTTGTGGACTCAGTTCTTTTGGATAGGCCCATTGATCTTGGGCCTATACTCTCCTATCTATTGTGATGGGCTTAGGGACAATAATATACAAGAGGTTGGGCCCTTGACTGCCCACTAAACTGACCCTGTACTTGGGCCAAAAGTGAGGCCCAACTCACTTGTGTTAAATGTGAAACTTGCCCATGTAAATGAATTACTAGGCTGCCCAAGAAGCCCACCATAATATATGGATTTATGACCTCTATGGTTGGGCCCAAACCTTTCTTAAGGGCCCACCATGCTACCTAAGTGTTGGGCTTTAAGTATAAGCCCACTAGGCCATGGATTTGCCTTAGGCCTTGGGCCTTAGTTCATGTTTGAGTAGTGGCGGGCTACCTCTTGGAAACCAGTTGAGGTTGGATGTCCTCCTGGGTGATCCTAAGGTAGGCCTATAGGTGTCTCTATGGGTGGTTAAAGGCCCACCATAAGCCCTAGGCCATTTGTTTAAGGATCAATGTGAATGTATGTGGAACCTACCTTAACGCATCTGTGGTCCAGGCCGTCCAAGCCTTGGATCGCCAATCATGGAGGCACTCTCTGCCTTGGGTTGCTACTGGATTCACAATCTAATAGCAGGTCCACTTGATCTTTTCTTGATGTATACACACCCTCCATCTGGTGGGGCCCCCTATGAATATTGTTGGCCTTCATGAGATCATTCCCACTTATTTGACTAATTTCTGGGCTTTTGTAAGCCCAGGAAGCAGAGTAGGCTGAACGTTTATCAAGGGGCTTCAAATGTATATTGTTATGGTTGAAACTTTATTGGACATGGGACCCACCATATTGAGAACTTGTGTGCATGTTGCATGCTTATATTTTCTTATAATCTTTGGGCTTAATAAATGCATATTTGGGTCACCTTTAGTGATCACATGAGGACCCCATCTTAGATCAGATTTTTGGGGCATCTCATGAGCCCAGAGTGGGTTAGGACGTCCCAGCTTGGCCCAACCATATATTAAGCCAACTTTCATCATTTTGATGGACTTGTGGGCTAAGATAGGGATAGTATTAGGCCCTTGGTTGCCCACTTAAATTGCTAGTTATTGGGCTGATGTAGTTGGGCCCATTTCATCATCCAAACTTAAATTTATTTATGGGTCGTATATTGTGTACGCAGGCTGCCCACCAAGTCCAACTTAATGCATGAATTCTATGGCCATTGGGAATTGAGCCTTGGGCCTTAATTTCTCTCTTGGGGCCCATGTTGTTAAAAGTGGTATTGTATCTTTTTATGGCCTATTATGAGGAATGTATGTATGTGATTACCTATGTTCTTATCATGAATGTAGGGCCCTGTATCCATATAGTTCGTGGTTGAGATGCCTCTTGGCGAATGGTGGTTAAATGTCCCCATTATGGACCCCTCTAGGCCCGATTGTATCTAAATGTGATTAGATACTCATCTTAGACTCTTGTTAGGCTCATTTCCACATTACTTAGACCCGTAGCTTGTATACTTAGTTCGTGGGCTACCCCAGGTAAATGGGCCCCCACTAGAAGTTGGATTCCTTAAGGATATTATCAAGTACATGGTCTTGGTTCCTTCTTGGATAGGAGGAATGTAATATACAGTGTGTATCGCCCTATAATGTGATTAAATTCATCCTCATGACCATGTGCATTATTATATGCTTGGTTGACACTGTGTGTGTGGTCATATTGTGCCATTGGGCATTGCATGATACCTTCCCCGAGGGACGTAGTATCCCCTCTTAAGTACGTTGGATGCTTGGGATTGATGCATGGTTGATTGTATGATTCATGCATCTGACATTGCATAGCATATGAGCATTATCGCCCTTGCTTCATCAGGGTTGTAGCCTCCACAGATATATCGTGGATGGCCATGTTTGGACACCGAAAATGTTACTTGAGCATACCCGGTGCATAGGATGCCCATGGGTGAAATTCTCAAAACTTCCATGGTACCAAGGATCTGCTCCAATGGCATGACCGAGTGGTATATATGAGCGCATGAGGGCCTTATACCATTAAGTCGTGACTCCCACTGTAATGTAGTCAGTTGGATAGGGGTGTGGCCTTACTCGTCTGATGTAAGGGGGCATTGCTAAGCTAAATCTGACCAGCTCGTGAACGGGTCCGCTACCTTTAGGCCTTGCTGGTGATTGGCTATAGTGAGGTCTCTTACGCTCGTTTGACTGTGCGGGGTCTGTAGAGCGGCAGTCATCCAGCAGTGTAATGGACCCCAGTGATTTCTTTATATGGAAATGTATTTAATATGTGGATTGGATATGAGCACTGACATTACTTTGCATTGCATTTGCATCGCCTGTGTAAGCCTCATATTGCATTACAGTTCTCATTGCATTACAGTACTCATCGCATTACAGTACTCATGGCATTACAGTACTCATTGCATTATATAGCCTTGGTATGACTTCCTGCATTATTGTACTGGCTTGGTATAGTTTCTTGCATTCATGATAGCCTTGGTAAGGCTAGTGGTATTGGTATTGATCATGACTCCCTTCTACATTCTCTATCTTCTTCTGAGCACTATTATCACACACTTACACCACCCTCTAAGCTTTCTATAAGCTTATGCACGATTGATGCATGCAGGAGATCCTAAGCAGGCGTTGCAGTGGCAGAGTTTGGATTAGAGCTGAGCTTGAGGACCCAGTGTTGCAAATCATCTTCCTTCTTTCTTCTGTTATCTTATGTATGTCCTTTTGGACCTTATGGATACTTGTAAAAGTTCAAATTCATAGTGGATTTTGTGATGTGTGCCTTTGTTATTCTCAGATTTACTTATTGTGATCTTGGGTATGCTTGTATTGGAATTGATTATATTGTTATGGAAATCCTCCTTGTAGGATCCCAGGATCAGAACCTGTCTTAGGAGCCAAGAATAGGGTACTACAGAGGCTATTGCAACCAGAACCGGTCATCGGGTTCCTTGTGGGTCCGGTTATCAAATATGGGGCGTGACAGTTATAGCTTATAGCTTTTGGGAATTGAGAATAGGTTAAGGTTTAGGTTTAGGAAATCGGGTTGGGGTTCTGGTTTCGGTTTCAGTTTTCAAGTTTAGGTTTAGGTTTAGGTTAGGGAGTTGAGATTAGGATTAGGTGTAGGGATTTGAGATTACATAAGTTATAGGTTTAGGTTTAGATTTTATATTTAGATTATCGGTTTAGGTTAAAGTTAGGTTATAGGTTAAGGTTTAGGGAATTGAGAATAGGTTAAGGTTTAGGTTTAGGAAATCGGGTTCGGGTTTAGGTTTGAGGTTTAAATTTTACGTTTAGGTTAAGGAGTTGAGATTAGGATTAGGTGTAGGTGTAGGTTTAGGGATTTGAGAATACATTTAGGTTTTACGTTTAGGTTATAGGTTTAGGTTTAGGTTATAAGTGTCAGTTATAGGTTTAGGGTATAAGTGTCGGTTATAGGTTTAGGTTTGAGTTAGGTTATAGGTTATATCTTTAGGGAATTGAGAATAGGTTAAGGTCTAGATTTAGGAAATCAGGTTCGGGTTCGGGATCGAGTTTAGGTTTGGGTTTTCAAGTTTAGGTTTAGGTTTAGGTTAGGGAGTTGATATTAGGATTAAGTGTAGGTTTAGGTTTAGGTTTGGGGATTTGAGAATACATTTAGGTTTTAGGTTTAGGTTTATGTTTAGGTTAGGTTTAGCTTATAGGTTATAGGTTATAGCTTTAGGGAATTGAGAATAGGTTAAGGTTTAGGAAATCGAGTTCGGGTTCGGGATCGGGTTTAGGTTCGGATTTTTAAGTTTAGGTTTAGGTTTAGGTTAAGGAGTTGAGATTAGGATTAGGTGTAGGTTTAGGTTTAGGGATTTAAGAATATATTTAGGTTTTAAGTTTAGGTTTAGGTTAGGGAGTTGATATTAGGATTAAGTGTAGGTTTAGGTTTAGGTTTGGGGATTTGAGAATACATTTAGGTTTAGGTTTAGGTTTATGTTTAGGTTAAAGTTATAGGTTTAGGTTAGGTTTAGCTTATAGGTTATAGGTTATAGCTTTAGGGAATTGAGAATAGGTTAAGGTTTAGGAAATCGGGTTCGGGTTCGGGATCGGGTTTAGGTTCGGATTTTTAAGTTTAGGTTTAGGTTTAGGTTAGGGAGTTGAGATTAGGATTAGGTGTAGGTTTAGGTTTAGGGATTTGAGAATACATTTAGTTTTTAGGTTTAGGTTTAGGTTTAGGTTTAGGTTTTAGTTTAGCTTATAAGTTATAGCTTTAGGGAATTGAGAATAGGTTAAGGTTTGGGTTAAGGAAATGTGGTTTGGGTTCGGGATCAGGTTTAGCTTTTAGTTTTCTAGTTTAGGTTTAGGTTACAAAGTTGAGATTAGGATTAGGAGTAGGTTTAGGTTTTAAGGTATAAGTTTAGGTTTAAGTTAGGTTATAGGTTTAGGTTTAAGGAATTGAGAATAGGTTAAGGTTTAGTTTTAGGGATTTTAGGTTATAAGTGTAGATTATAGGTTTAGGTTTAAGTTAGGTTATAGGTTAAGGTTTAAGGAATTGAGAATAGGTTAAGGTTTAGGTTTAGAGATTTGAGAATACATTTAAGTTTTAGGTTTAGGTTTAGCTTAAGGTTATAGGTTTAGGTTTAGGTTTAGGTTATAGGTTATAGGTTATAGCTTTCGGGAATTGAGAATAGGTTAAGGTTTAGGTTTAGGAAATCGGGTTCAGGTTTAGGTTTGGGGTTTCATGTTTACGTTTAGGTTAAGGGGTTGAGATTAGGATTAGGTGTAGGTGTAGGTTTAGGGATTTGAGAATACATTTAGGTTTTAGGTTTAGTTTATAGGTTGGGTTATAAGTTAAGGTTTAGGGATTTGAGTTTAGGTTAAGGTTATAAGTAATGGTTTGGGGATTTGAGAATGGGTTTAGGTTATGGTTATAAGTTTAGGTTAAGGTTACAAGTATAGGTTTAGGTTATAGGTATAGGTTTAGGTATAGGTTTAAGTTATAGGTTTAGGTTTGAGTTAAAGTTTAGGGATTCGGGTTCGGGTTCGGTTTTGGGTTCGGGTTTAGGTTATAGGTTTTGGTTTAGGTCATGGTTATAAGTTTAGAATAATTTTTAGGTTTAGGTTATGGGTTTTGGGATTTGAGAATAGGTTTAGGTTATAAGTATAAGTTTAGGTTGGGTTATAGGTTAAGGTTTAGGGATTTGAGTTTTGCATATAGGTTTGATATTACATTTAGGATATGAGTATAGGTTTTGGGATTTGAGAATAGGTTTAGGTAATAAGTATAGGTTATAGGTTGAGGTTAAGGTTTGGGTTTAGGTTATAAGTATAAGTTTAGGGATTTGAGAATAGGTTTAGGTTAAGGTTATAAGTTTAGGTTAAGGTTATAGGTGAAGGTTTAGGTTTAGGTTATAGGTATAGGTATAGGTTTAAGTTTATGTTTAGGTTATAGGTTTTGGTTTAGGGTTAGGGTTAGGTTATAGGTTATAGCTATTAGGAATTGAGAATGGGTTTAGGTTATAGGTTTTGGTTATGGGTGTGATACTTGCAAATAGAGATATAAACACGGCCTGTCCAAATGGCCAGGCCCCTCCAATGTTGTCCATAGGAAATGGACAACTTCATCATGGTCATAATAACGGTTCCCACCTTTTAGGGACCCCCACTCATCCGGATAGCTCCAATGCACATTCGGGTCTGCTCCATTAATTTCGAGCAAATACATAAACACGGCCTATCCAAATGGTCAGGCCCCTCCAATGCTGTCCGTAAGAAATAGACAGCTTCATCATGGGCATAACAGCGGTTCCCACCTTCTAGGGACCCCCGCTCAACATCCCGATAGCTCCAACGCACATTCAGGTCTACTCCATCAATTTCGAGTTAATACATTTAAAAACAAGGTAGACATCTTTTTTTTTACAGATGAAAACCAATTTTCCAGACTATTCATCAGGCAATCCCTACAATGGATAGTAGTTGGACATTGAATGATTAAATGCATTAACCACTTCTGTTGCTTTTCTGCATATATACAAGATTCATAGGCTGAAAATTTGCCATTGAGTTCGTGTTTTATGTTCGGTTAGTAGAGAAGGACAAGCTCTTTATACCAGATGACCTACAGCTGATGAAAATTACCAAGTCAATTGTGTGAGGTTTACAGTAATCTTATAGTGAAGAAAATTTCCAAGTATGTGCAATTCGGTCTGAGTTCTTTCTCTAATCACAATAGCCTTGAGAGGGTTGATACGAGGGATGGGTTGATTGCAAAAGGCTTGATTAAAACTATATTGGGTTATCTTGCCGGACATAATCATTTCAGGACCAACAAGATAACCCAATATAGTTTTAATTAGGCCTTTTGCAAACTCATCCCTCGTATCAACCCTCCCAAGGCTATTGTGATTAGAGAAAGAACTCAGATTGAATTGCACATACTTGGAAAATTTCTTCACTCTAAGATTATTGTAAACCTCGCACAATTTACTTGGTAATTTTCATCAGCTGTAGATCATCTGGTACAATGTATATTTAACGATGTATATAATATAATGTATATAACATGAAATAGTACATGAGTGAGACAAGACAACGTAACCTTTTATATAGAAGCCAGAAATTAATAGGTTAAGGTTGTCCTATCAAGGAGATTCTTAGGCGTAGTCCATCTGCTGTTGGGACAAACATGCATGGGTTTGGATTATTGGACCATGGACCCCATCTGTCATTGAAAACCAAGGATTAAAATCAGTGTATTGCATAACATATCATTCACCACCGATAAGGCTGCCAATACTTCAAACCTTGTTCAAAATTGTTTTATTTTGTGCAAAGATGTGACAATGCTACACTTGGACCTGTGATTATGGTTTAAATCCAATGTTTGTTGCTACGAAGTGCTAAATTGTGCTCAAAGTTGTGGGCCACATTGTGTATGAAATCAGATTATCAAATCATCTGATCATTGTGGTTCTTAAACAATGCTCCATCCAAAGAAGAAGAAGAAATCACTTGAAATGTATATGCTTAGAATACAACTTCTAAAAGTCCTCTATTTATCATGACTCAAGCAAATCTAATTAGGAGTTCCTTGCCATCTAATCTTTAGTTATCTGTAAGATTTTTCGAGCATCCTCCATCTATTGTGGAGCCTATTAAATTAAAGTTTGGATCTCAAAACTATTGGGTTTAACTTGTAGTTCACATCAAAACACTTGGACCGAATGCACTGGGAACTTATACTTCCTGTTTTATCCATGATTAGTTTTTAAAGTTAAGTATATGCTTCAATTCTTTATAGATTTAAGCAACCAAATTCTAGCACATAACTTTCAGGTTTTGACTACCGTGTGCATTGTTTGCCTACAAAATGTTGGTTGAAAGTTGAAATAAGAAGCAATTTCTTTACAGTGTAGGCCTGAGAAGGCTTCCGCAATTTTTTCATTTTTAGGTATCGTATACATTACATAACTTAAAAGGGGGTGTTCCTGTATCAAGGCCACATTCTATCAACAAAACCGTTCATCTGGGTCAGATTAAAAGCCTCCTCCACTAAACAATCATAGCCAACCGATTGGGGGACATTTCCACATTGAGCATAAACAGTTGGTAGGATTTCTCATCATATAGTGCGTATATCAGATGAGCTGCTTGGATCACCAAATGAATGTCCAAAATAAAACACAACTAATTAGGGAAAAACATTTTACATTTCCTTTTCTTAAGGTCTGTACAATGCATGTGGAATAGAGGAACATGATTCATGTAGTTGATCTCAACTAGTTAGGTAAGCCTTAGATGATGATGCCATAGTTTGGCATATTTTATGTTATTTCCTATAGGAGTATAGTCATTTTGTCATAGTCAGAATGAAACTCAAAAATGGGGAAACTATTCTAGAGTTAGAGCACTTGATGCCTGTTATTTTGTCTTATAAATGCTTAACAGTTGCACTTCATATCCTAGGAGTTCCCTGAAGTCTCTAGAAGTTTTAATCCAACCAATCTACTAACACAAGTGCTTATATTTAACAAGTATGCAAATACATAAAGCTCAAATGAAGGATTACAAGAACTTTCATCAAGTCCTGTGTAAAAAGTGGCGCCATACCTCTTTCAAAACTATGAAATTTTTTAGCCCTGGAAAGAGTTTCTTTTCTAGTTCGCCTATGATCTCATATGTAATTAGCTCCTTTTGTGCTTTGTAGTCTTTTGTTGGGAGACCCTATTCCAATGAGTATGCAAATAAAATAAATGCATTTGTTGGTTGAAAGAAATCATCCTACTTGTTTATTTTACATTCACAGAACACAAAAGATGAAAATGGCTATAAAGACTGTTTATAACTACTGTTAAAGATTGTTCCATCATCAAACCTTGTAGTTTAGTGAATCTGTTTTAAAAAACTAATGGACTTTTATGAAGAATGTATGGTCATGACTAAAGAACTAATGGACCATTCCAATATAAATTAGTGAAGATTGAGTGTTTTAAGAATGATAGACCCAAATCTAAGGTCCCACAGCAAAGAATTCATCTTCTACAATAAACAGAAGACTCGCCATTAGTCATGAAAACCATTTCCTCTTAAAAGCTAACATGTTGGGTAGTTTCCATTGGCCATCAAGAAGTTCTATTATAGTTTTTCCCCAACTTTACTTCTCTTTATCAATCTAGGAAGGCCAACCACGGTTCCATTGGAACCCCCACATTGACCATGTGATAAGAACACAAGTTTAACATGATGGTTTGACGAATTAGTTGGAGAATCAGCTATGAGTTGATCCAATAGATGTAAACAACTATATAGCTGTTTCTTAGTGAATCAACAACAATTTATCTCAACAATGAACCAAAACTTTATAAATTGAAAAAAAAAACAAACTAACAACGGTGACGCATTATGCCAAACAAAAACAGGAATTTGAAATCTAGAATAAGAAATTTACTGAATATGACCATTTACTGTCAAATATCACAGAATCAACCAAATACAACAAAAGAAGGAAAAAAAAAAAACCAAATTTGTAGATCACTTAAAGTCTCTACATATCCAGAAATCAATCCATTCAGATCTTAACCAATCATCATCATAATCATATCCCCAATGCATTTGAAACATCAACTCATACAAACTAAATGTATTAATCACCCATGATATAATCAGCCAAAATAATTAATCAAAAACTCAAACATAAAATCTTAAAAGTTCAAACCACACTAATTAATGGCCCATCAACATTGCCCTAATCGCAATAACAATCATGAAGTAAAACTTTGAAAGTAGCGTCCATTGCGTAACTCCATCCTACTGATTGTTGGTCATCAAATTGACATTTGAAAGGAAAATGGTCCTTGGGCAAAATCCACCAATTATTGTATGATTAGTATGATGTTTAGGCCACACAAAACCACAATAAGACTCATGATTAGTATGATGTTTAGGCCACACAACTTGTACAGTGTTTGAATGCACTAGTATGTACAACAGTCAGCTTGAGGACGGTATTTTGTGGGTTTTGTAAAATCATAAAATCCCTAATTTCAAAAGTCCTAAAATCTCCAAAATCCAAAAATCCCTAAATCCCTAATTTGTAAAATCAGAAAAACTGAATTTAGGGTCCACATTTAAATCGAGAATCTATAAACTACTAACTCCAAATTTCTTAAATGGGCGTTAATATTGAAAGAGATTGAGAGAGAGAGAGAGATACCTCACTGTCGTGAATGACCTAGAACCGAGCTTCAGAGAGAGAGAGAGAGAGAGAGAGAGGGCGTGCGTAAGATCGTAGGGCGTTCGGCACCTCATCCTCTCCCGTTTGGTAAGAGAGATAAAGAGAGAGGAAGAGAGAGAGTTTGGAGAGAGGAGGGATAGGAGGCGAGAGAGAAAGAGAGAGAGAAGAGAGAGATAGAGAGGGAGAGGAGGGAGGGGGTGAGAGAGAAAGAGAGAGAGAGAGAGAGAGAGAGAGAGAGAGAGAGAGAGAGAGGGAATCAGATTGCATACTGAGTTAAATGGTGGGGCGTTCTTATCGTACCGAGTAAACTCAGTTGGGCCCACCATGAAAATAAGTGGTTTATCCACACCGTCCATACGTTTTTTCAGCTCATTTAAGGGGTTGAGCCCAAAGTTGAAGCATATCCAACTCTCAAGTGGATCATACCACAAGAAATAGTGGGAATAATGATTTCCACCATTGAAACCTTCCTAGGCCCTACAGTGGTGTCTATTTGTCATCGAAACTGTTAATAATATCACAAAGACATGGATGAAGGGAAAAAAAACAAATATAAGCTTAATACAAAAATTCTGTGACACTTAAGAATTTGCAATGGTATAAGTTCAATTCACACTGTTTCATGTGGTGTGGTGCATTTGAGCTTTGGATATCCTTCAATTTTGGACCCATGTCATAAAATTATTTAATAAACTAGATGGACAGAGTGGATAAAATACATAGATCATGGTGAACCCCACAGAGTTTACTCAGTATGCTTAGTGTACTGATTTACTCAGTACGCAATCCACTTCCGAGAGAGAGAGGGAGAGAAGACTGCCGCTGATTAGGGCAGTCTCTCTCACAGACTCAGGTTAGGTAACCCATGAGTAGTGAGTTGGCTACTGCAAGGACGTCACCAAGTTCTGTGGGCCCCACTATGATGTATGTGTTGTATCCACGCCGTCCATCCATTTTGAGATATTATTTTAGGGTATTACCCAAAGAATGAGGCAGATAAAAACATGTAGTGGACCTAACCACAGAAAACAGTGGAGAGAGTGATTCCCACCATTGAAACTATCCTAAGGCCCACCATAATTTTTTTTTGAAATCCAACCTGTTCAAAAGTTAAAAAAGACATGAAAAAAGGTAAATCACAAATATCAGCTTGATCTAAAACTTCTGGGGCCTTTACAAGTTTTTAATGGTGGGTGTCACTTGTCCTCACAAGTTTTTAGGTCTTTGGGTCCACTGAGTCATGGATTTAACTATGGATATTGCCCTAAAATGATCTCTCCAAATGGATGGAAGGTTTGGATATAAAACCACTAGATGATGGTGGGGCCCAAAAATGAGAGGTATATAAATATCAGGTGGACCACACCACATGAAAATAATAGTGATTAGATATCCATCATTAAAATCCTTATAAGGCTCACTGTACTGTTTATAAAAATACTTGGTTGCAAATCAAATATAGAGCACATAGGGTAGCCTATAACCTAAGTTAAATGGAAAATGAAAATGGACGTAATTGAATTGGGAATAAATGACTTACTAGTTGTGTTTGGAAGGGAGTACATGAAATGTCTTGATGCAGTTTTCCAAGAAACCCTTTGTATAGACCTTTCCTGGACCTGCCCAAGTAGAAAGAAGAACAAAGGAGGCCCTGGCTAATACAAATCGTGGATGAACCATACTCCAGTTGAATGGTAACAATTACAGTAATTTGTTTCTTAACAATTTCATTGTTGTCCAACCATTGGAGGGTCTACAATTATTCCATCAAGTAGATTTTAGGCACATGGAACGGTTATGATTTGGCCCATAATATCAACGGTTTGGATCAATGAAAAGTATGAGCCACAAATGAGCATGGGCCATTCATACTCAGGCTCATAATATCAACGGCTGGGATCCCTAAACCATGGTCCCCATTTGATAAACTGTCTAACTTTTCGGCCCCATGCTAACATGGAACCTTCGTGGCCCCTTATTATACGAACTGCTGAATATGATATTATATATTTCACACCAATTCAGTCTTTTGAAAATCAGCACTTAACATGGTTAGAAATGAAAAGCTATTTTTTAAAAAGCTATGACTCATGTTGACGTGGAAATACATGGGCCCAACCAACCTTCCATGTTCATGTTCATGTTCTTCCTAACTTAGTACATTCACACTACGTCGGACTGAATGTGCCATCGGATCACCTTAAAAAATCCACTGCATCTTACCAACTTGGAAAAAAGCGTCCAGGACCACATTTTCAAAGTCGGAAGGGATAAGATATCAACACTAATGTACTAACACGGCAACACACGCCGTTTGCAGTCTGTTCGCTTACTGGATTGGCATTGAATGTGTGAACAGGCAGTAGGGTGTACTAACAAGTTTTAAAAAAGAAAGAAAAAAAAAATAAAAGACTGGCATTAATGTGATACTTCTGTCTTTGTAAAGATTTTACAGCACAGACCCTATAGCAGAAAGTTGGTTCATGCCTTTTGGTAAGGGATAGGATTCAGTGAGACCCGAGACTCACCCAAGTTGGTGTGGCCCTTTCTGTAGGCTCCACCTTGATATATGTATTCTATATCCACACTATCTATCCATTTTTCGAGATCATTTTAGGGCATTATCCCTGAAATGAAGCAGATCCAATTATCAGGTGGACCATACTAGGAGAAAGGGCAGTGATTGACCATTAATGGATCACAAAAGTTTTAGATCAAGTTGATCTTTATTTTTCCTCTTAATCGAGGCTTATGTGACCTTATCATTGGATGGAAAATAAACACTACATAAACATTAAGGTGTATCCTAAGAAGTTTTTAATGGTAGAGCACTCATCACCACTTGCTCCGATCCCTGGGCAAGTTCATGATGTGGTATCCCTGATTAATGTCATGGATTTTCCTCATAAATGTATCTTTTAAATATTTTTTCTGAAGGTGACTGAGCAAGACATGATGGAAACATTCAAGGAGACGTTAGCAGCGTCATGTGCTCTTACAACCGTGTCAACGGCATCCCTATGTATGAAATGTTTATATTATGTTAATTTGACACATTTATCCATATGAAACCATTGTGATTGAATCTCTATCATTCAAAACTACATATATTTCACTGAAACATTTATTTGCCATCCAAGCTGTTATAAGTTCACAAACAGTTAGATTAAGAGACGACACAAATATCATCTTGATCCAAAGCTTTTATGGCCCACAAGGAATTTTAAATGGTTAATCGCTACTGTTTCCTATACCATGGTCTATCTAGGATTTGGAGCTTCTTTTATTTTTTTGATCATGCCATAAAATGATCTTCCAATACGAATGGACGGTATGGATGTAGTCATATACATCACAATGGGCTTCGCGGTTAGGGGTCCCACCCACCTTGGAGGATCCCACGTCGCACCTAATCTGCTCCCCTAGATCCCGGACGTGGATTTACTATGAAAGCGTTTTGCAGTAAGTTCCTGCGCTGGAAACTTAGGTGGGCCCATCATGATATTTGTAAGGAGGTCATTTTAGGAAATGAGGCAAAAAACATGACAGTGGCCCTAGGAAAGTCTCAATGGTGGGTGTCATTGTCCCCACTATTTTCGATGGTGGGGCCTTGGATTTGACTCGTTCTTTTGATCATCCCATAAAATGATCTCTCCAAATGAATGGACAGTGTTGATATAATACATTTGCGCCCACCGTGAATGTATCTAGTCTATCTATGCCGTCCATCCATCTTTCCATCTTATTTAGGGGCTGAGACAAAAATTTAAGCACACCCAAAGATCAAGTGTACCATACCATAGGAAACCGTTGGAATATTGATTTCCACTGTTGAAACCTTTATAAGGTCCACAGTGATGTTTATTTCTCATCCAACCTGTTCATAAGATCACAAAAATATGGATGAAGGGAAATCACAAATACAAGCTTTATCCAAAACTTCTGTGGCCCCCAAGAAATTTTCAATGGTAGATGTTCAATTCACACTGTTTCTTGTGGCGTGGTCCAATTAAGGTTTGGATATACTTCATTTTTTGGTTCAAGCCCTAAAATATTTAGGTAAAATGGATGGACGGAGTGGATAAAATACATAAATCAAGGTAGACCCCACGGAGTTTACTCAATACAATAAGTGTACTTAGTTACTCAATACGCAATCCTCGCCTAAAGCGCCCTCCCAAAACCCCTCCTAAAAAAAAGTCGCGCCCTCCTAAACCCCAAATCCCCCTCAAAACCCTATTCCCGCGCCCTCCCAAAACCCAAATCCCCTCTCCCAAACCCTCTCTCTCTCTCTCTCTCTCTCTCTCTCTCTCTCTCTCTCTCTCTCTCTCTCTCTCTCTCTCTCTCTCTCTCCACGTGCGCGCGCCCGGCCACTGATTTTCCAATCTCTTGGACCACACCTCTCTCTCTCTCTCTCGGTAGGGTTTTGAAATCCCAGCACTCGAAAGAAGAAGAAGAAGAAGAAGAAGAAGAAGAAGAAGAAGAAGAAGAAGAAGAAGAAGAAGGAGAGGAAATCCTACGGTTAGTCACTCTCTCTCTCTCTCTCTCTCTCTCTCTCAACCTCTCAATGCCGATTTATGGATTTGGGAATTTAGTAATTTATGGATTTTTATACTCTGGTTTCCTGTGGTGTGTTCCACCTAAGATTTGGATTTTCTTCAATTTTGGAATCATGCCCTAAAATGAGCTTCAGCCATTTTCAAAAATCATTTTAGGGTGCAATCCCAAAAATGAAGCAGATTTGGAATCTTCTTCATTTTTTAGCTCATGTCCTATCATAATATGCTAGAACAGATGAATGAGATGGATTTCTTACAAATACTAAAGTGGGCTTTACATAATATTCCATTGCTCGAATTTGCTGAGGAAGGCTTTAGCAGGCACTAACTGAGAACTGATTACCTACATGCAAGGTAACCCAACTAGTGGTAGTGCATCATCTCTTTCATCAAAGTTCCAATTGTGAGAGATATCCATCCAATGGAAATAGTAGACCCTACCATTAAGATCACCTTGCACAAAAGTTAGGTCAGTCCGCTCATCAGGTGGGCCACAGTACTGTTGGAATCAATGGACAACTTACAATCACACTCAACATATATATTGGTGTTGCCCATCTAGCGAGTGGATTAGCGTGACTTTCAAGAAGGGAGATCTTCTTGGAGGGACCTATTATTTTCATTGCATTGATTTCCTTCACCAATATTTTCATTGCATTGATTTCCTGCAATGGCATGTTAGTGGGAAAGATGGTACGAGACCATAAGTAGTTGCCTGTAGACTCTCATCCATTTTCTAAAAAAAAAAAAAGAAAAGAAGAGCTTCATCCATTTTCAAAAATCATTTTGGGGTGCAATCCCAAAAATGATGCAAATTTTGAATCTTAGGTCGACCATACCACGGGAAACAATGGTGATTGAATTCCCACCATTAAAATCTTCATGGGGGTCACAAGAATGAATCAGATCCAAATCTTCAGCTTTATCAGTTTTATAATTATTTTGACATTTAAATGTAATACTATTTGAATATATTATATATTTTTTGTAGCCTTTTGTTTTAAAATAAAAATAAAAAAATACGCAAATGAATAATTCAGGTGAAATATTTAGATATACTATGTTCAATTTTCATATGGTTACTAGTTTATTTTCTTAATTTTTTCAACAAGATCCTCATTTTCATATTTTTTGAACAAAATGAAGGAAGAACATGTTTCTGGTGGTTACAGTAATAATATACTTCATGCCTCAAAGCTTACACTTTGCTTTATACCTCATTTCACTCCTTTGCCCAAAACGTTGCTTACATCAACAAGCTTGATGAACACAACACCCTTGTGGTACTGATTTGCCTCATCAACTTGTTCGAAAAAAAAGGTAAAAAGGAAAAAGAAAAAGAAAAACCCTTATCAACATATAACTTATCAGCCGTAGTTGAGCACCCTATTTATTCAAATTCCCTAAACTAGCATAGCATGCCTTCAAATTATTTGGGAATGGTGGCCCTTCAATCATGCTATGAGAGCATCCTGTAACATGTCGTGGTGAACCTATCCAGTTGGGTTGGAAATGTTTTGGTTGGGCACCATTGAAATGACACCATCTCCTAAGTTGTGATATCCTACCTAGCCATAAAATAAATCTTATCGGCATGTGTAATTTTGGCAGTAAATCTTATTGTTTTGCATTAGTTCCTATGTTACATTTTTGTTCTCATGGAAATTTATGCACCTTAGTTCTACGTGTCTTTTCTTTTCTGTTATGTATGCCTAATTTTGGTCATATTACCAAAGGAATTCCTACCATTAAAATCTTCATGGGGGTCACAGGAGTTTTTATCTATAATCAAACCGTAGGCTTGCTGTTGATAAGATATTGAGGCTATTAGTCTTGGATCAAGTTGATATTCGCTTCATCCATATCCCTCTGTTACTAATGCAGCTTATATTGTTCCATGGTCATCTGTTGCTTATAATTGTCCTTGCAAACCTTCATGTGCTTGTATATTACAGTTGTTTGCCTTAAATTATTATTGTGATTAGTTAGTTTATAGTTATGACTTGTAATTTATAGATTTGTAAGTTAGATAATTAGTTACTCGTTTGAGGATTTCTATGGGGCCATACATAGATATGGTGTGTTTTTGGTGGCATAGAAATCGCTCAAATTGTCCCATTTTAGACAGTTCAAGGTTAGATGGAAAGTATACTTTCATACAATCTATTTAAATGTTCATGCCTGATCCGCGGTCCATCTCCTCGTTTCTCTCTGGATATGTTTTTTTTTGTTTCGTATCTAATGGAAAATATCTTTTCATTGCGTTAGATATTTGGCATCGGAATGTAACATAAGATCAACATATTTAGAGAGGCATGGGGAGATGCTGCTGGATTTTCGACATGGACGTTTAAATGAGAATATAAAAGTATTACAATCTATCCAACCTTGGATGAATAACTAATTTAGGATTTAATTGTATTAGCTTAAAATTGATGAAGCAGACCTGAGTCGGAGCTATCCGGATGAGCGGGGGTCCTTGGAAGGTGGGAACCACTCACTACAAGAAATCTCCACCTTTAGCGACGAAAATTTTTGTCCCTAAAAGATAAATTTTCGTAGCTAAAAAGTTTTAGCAACGAAAATTTTCGTCGCTAAATTCATCGCTAAAAGACCGAGCAAATTTGTTTTTAGCGACGAAAATGTTAATCGTCGCCAAAGGAAGCTTTTTAGCGATGAAAATTTTCGTCTCTAAAAATAGTTGCAAATGTTTAGCAACGAAAATTTTCGTCGCTAAAAACATTTTGCAAAACTTTTAGCTACGAAAAGGTTCATTGTTAAAAATATTTATAAAACTTTTAGCTACAAAAATTGTCGTTGCTAAAAATAATTTGCAAAACTTTTAGCTACGAAAATTTTTGTCGCTAAAAATATTTCCAAAACTTTTAGCTAATTTGCAAAACTTTTAGCTACGAAAATTTTCGTTGCTAAAAAAATTTGCAAAACTTTTAGTTACGAAAATTTTCGTCACTAAATAAATTTGCAAAACTTTTAGCTACGGAATTTTTCGTCGCTAAAAATATTTTAAAAACTTTTACCTATGTCACTAAAATTATTTGCAATGTTTTAGCTACGACAATTTTCGTCGCTAAAAATATTTTGTAAAACTTTTAGCTACGAAAAGTTTCGTTACTAAAAAAATTTGCAAAACTTTTAGCTACGAAAAGTTTCATCACTAAAAAAATTTGCAAAACTTTTAGCTATGAAAAGTGTCATCACTAAAAATATTTGCAAAACTTTTAACTACAAAAGGTTTCGTCATTAAAAGTCTCTTTTTAAAAAAAAAAAATTTCCCGCACAAAATTCCTAATATACACCTGTTACAATATATTTCATCATCATCCTGATATACAACTGTTATATAATATATTTCATCATATTCACTTTCACATCCATCTAAACCCAAACTAGTTAATCCGTCCAAACATAAACTACATTCATCCAAACACAAACAATCTTATCCACATTACATTCATTCACGCATAAATACATATAAGCTTAACATCATAAACAAAAATACCCCTAAACCTTAACCTAAACCTAAAACCTCTAACATATAACCTAAACCTTAACATAAACCTAACCTATAACCTATAGGTTTAGGTTTAGGAAATCGGGTTCGGGTTCGGGATCGGATTTAGGTTTTGGTTTTCAAGTTTAGGTTTAGGTTTAGGTTAGGGAGTTGAGATTAGGATTAGGTGTAGGTTTAGGTTTAAGGATTTGAGAATACGTTAAGGTTTAGGTTATAGGTTAAGTTTTAGGTTTAGGTTAAGGTTATAGGTTTAGGTTTAGTTTATAGGTTTTGAGATTTGAGAATAGGTTTAGGTTAAGGTTATAAGTTTAGGTTTAGGAAATCGGGTTCGGGTTTGGGATCGGGTTTAGGTTTGGGTTTTCATGTTTAGGTTTAGGTTTAGGTTAGGGAGTTGAGGTTAGGATTAGGTGTAGGTTTAGGTTTAGGGATTTGAGAATTCGTTAAGGTTTAGGTTTAGGAAATTGGGTTCGGATTATAGGTTTAGGTTTAGGTTAGGTTATAGGTTAAGGTTTAGGAAATTGAGTTTAGATTATAAGTTTAGGTTGTAAGTTAAGGTTATAGGTTAAGTTTTTGGTTTATGTTATGGTTATATAGGTTTAGGTTTAGGTTATAGTTTTAGGATTTGAGAATAGGTTTAGGTTAAGGTTATAAGTTTAGGTTTAGAAAATCGGGTTCGGGTTCGGAATCGGGTTTAGGTTTGGGTTTTCAAGTTTATGTTTAGGTTTAGGTTAGGGAGTTGAGATTAGGATTAGGTGTAGGTTTAGGTTTAGAGATTTTAGAATACGTTAAGGTTTAGGTCTAGGAAATCGGGTTCGAGTTATAGGTTTAAGTTTAGGTTAGGTTATATGTTAAGGTTTAGGAAATTGAGTTTAGGTTATAAGTTAAGGTTATAGGTTAAGGTTTAGGTTATAGGTTAAGTTTTAGGTTTAGGTTATGGTTATATAGGTTTAGGTTTAGGTTTAAGTTAAGGTTATAGGTTTCGGGATTTGAGAATAGGTTTAGGTTAAAGTTATAAGCTTGGGTTTAGGAAATTGGGTTCGGGTTCGGGTTCGGGATCAGGTTTAGGTTTGGGTTTTCAAGTTTAGGTTTAGGTTTAGGTTAGGGAGTTGAGATTAGGATTAGGTGTAGGTTTAGGTTTAGGGATTTGAAAATACGTTAAGGTATAGGTTTAGGAAATCGGGTTTGGGTTATAGGTTTAGGGTTCGGGTTATAGGTTTAGGTTTAGGTTAGGTTATAGGTTAAGGTTTAGGAAATTGACTTTAGGTTATAGGTTTAGGTTATAAGTTAAGGTTATAGGTTAAGGTTTAGGTTATAGGTTATGTTTTAGGTTTGGGTTAAGGTTATATAGGTTTAAGTTTGGATTATAGGTTTTAAGATTTGAGAATAGGTTTAGGTTAAGGTTATAAGTTTAGGTTTAGGAAATCGGGTTTGGTTTCTGGGATCGGGTTTAGGTTTGGGTTTTCAAGTTTAGGTTTAGGTTAGGGAGTCGAGATTAGGATTAGGTGTAGGTTTAGGTTTAGTGATTTTAGAATACGTTAAGGTTTAGGTTTAGGAAATCGAGTTCAAAGTTATAGGTTTAGGTTTAGGTTAGGTTATAGGTTAAGGTTTAAGAAATTGAGTTTAGGTTATAGGTTTAGGTTATAAGTTAAGGTTATAGGTTAAGGTTAGGTTATAGGTTAAGTTTTAGGTTTAGGTTAAGGTTATATAGGTTTAGGTTTAGGTTATAGGTTTTGGGATTTGAGAATAAGTTTAGGTTAAGTTTATAAGTTTAGGTTTAGGAAATCGGGTTCGGGTTCGGGATCGGGTTTAGGTTTGGGTTTTCAAGTTTAGGTTTAGGTTAGAGAGTTGAGATTAGGATTAGGTGTAGGTTTAGGTTAGAGAGTTGAAATAAGGATTAGGTGTAGGTTTAGGTTTAAGGATTTGAGAATACATTTAGGTTTTAGGTTTAGGTTTAGGTTTTAGGTTTTAGGTTTAGGTTTAGGTTTTAGGTTTAGGTTATAGGTTATAGGTTAAGGTTTATGTTATAGGTTTTGGTTAAGGTTTATGTTTAGGTTATAGGTTATAGGTTATAGCTTTAGGGAATTGAGAATAGGTTAAGGTTTAGGTTTAGAAATTGGGTTCGGGTTCAAGATCGGGTTTAGGTTTGGGTTTTCAAGTTTAGGTTTAGGTTTAGGTAAGGGAGATGAGATTAGGATTAGGTGTAGGTTTACGTTTAGGGATTTGAGAATACATTTATGTTTTAGGTTTAGGTTTAGTTATAGGTTTAAGTTTAGGTTATAGGTTTTGGGATTTGAGAATAGGTTTAGGTTATCAGTATAGGTTTAGGTTAATGTTGTAGGTTATATAGGTTTAGGTTATAAGTTTATGTTAATGTTGTAGGTTTAGGTTTAGGAATTTGAGAATACATTTAGGTTTTAGATTTAGGTTTAGGTTTAGGTTTTACATTTAGGTTAAGGTTACATGTTTAGGCTATAGGTTTAGGTTTACATTATAAGTGTAGGTTTAAGTTAAGGTTTAGGTTATAAGTTATAGCTTTAGGGAATTGAGAATAGGTTAAGGTTTAGGTTTAAGAAATCGGGTTCGGGTTCAGGATTGGGTTTAGGTTTGGGTTTTCAAGTTTAGGTTTGGGTTATAGGTTATATAGCTTTAGGGAATTGAGAATAGGTTAAGGTTTAGGTTTAGCAAATCAAGTTCTGGTTCGGGTTCGGGATCAGGTTTAGGTTTGGGTTTTCAAGTTTAGGTTTAGGTTAAGGAGTTGAGATTAGGATTAGGTGTACGTTTAGGTTTAAGGATTTGAGAATACATTTAAGTTTTAGGTTTAGGTTTAGGTTAAGGTTATAGGTTTAAGTTATAAGTTTAGCTTTAGGGAATTGAGAATAGGTTAAGGTTTAGGTTTAGAAAATCGGGTTCGGGTTCGGGATCGGGTTTAGGTTTGGGTTTTCAAGTTTAGGTTTAATTTTAGGTTAGAGAGCTGATATTAGGATTAGGTTTAGGTTTAGGTTTCAGGATTTGAGAATACATTTAGGTTTTAGGTTTAGGTTTAGGTTATAAGTGTAGGTTATAAGTTTAAGTTTAGGTTAGGTTATAGGTTAAGGTTTAGGGAATTGAGTTTATGTTATAGGTTATACGTTATAGGTTAAGGTTTAGGTTATAGGTTAAGGTTTAGGTTTAAGTTATAGGTTTTGGGATTTGAGAATAGGTTTAGGTTATAAGTATAGGTTTAGGTTAATGTTGTAGGTTATAAGTTTATGTTGATATTGTAGGGTATAGGTTTAGGTTATATGTTTAGGTTTAGGGATTTGAGAATACATTTACGTTTTAGGTTTAGATTTAGGTTTTACGTTTAGGTTAAGGTTACTGAGTTTAGGTTTAGGTTATAAGTGTAGGTTATAGGTTTAGGTTTAGGTTAGGTTATAGGTTAAGGTTTAGGAAATTGAGTTTATGTTATAGGTTTAGGTTTAGGTTATAGGTTTTGGGATTTAAGAATAGGTTTAGGTTATAAGTATAGGTTTAGGTTAATGTTGTAAGTTATCGGTTTAGGTTATAAGTTTATGTTAATGTTGTAGGTTATAGGTTTAGGTTATAGGTTTAGGTTAATGTTGTAGGTTATAGGTTTAGGTTTAGGTTAGGTTATAAGTTAAGGTTTAGAGAATTGAGAATAGGTTAAGGTTTAGGTTTAGGAAATCGAGTTCGGGTTCGGGTTTAGGTTTGGGTTTTCAAGTTTAGGTTTAGGTTAAGGAGTTGAGATTAGGATTAGGTGTAGGTTTAGGTTTAGGGATTTGAGAATACATTTAGGTTTTAGGTTTAGGTTTTACATTTAGGTTAAGGTTACAGGTTTAGGTTATAGGTTTAAGTTTAGGTTATAAGTGTATGGTATAGGTTTAGGTTTAGGTTATGTTATAGGTTAAGGTTTATAGAATTGAGAATAGGTTAAGGTTTAGGTTTAGGAAATCGGGTTCGGGTTTAGGTTTGGATTTTCAAGTTTAGGTTTAGGTTAAGGAGTTGAGATTAGGATTAGGTGTAGGTTTAGGTTTAGGGATTTGAGAATACATTTAGGTTTTAGGTTTAGGTTTAGGTTAAGGTTATAGGTTTAGGTTTAGGTTATAGGTTTAAGTTTAGGTTTAGGGAATCAGGTTCGGTTTCAGGTTCGGATCGGGTTTAAGTATTCTCTAGTATTATCTACTATTGAACCTAGTATTATCTATTACATACTAGTAACAGATAACCAATATTGGGGCACCATACCATAAGCTACAAGAATTTCATGTCCCCCTAAACAAGGTATCCGCCATTGATAACATATATATATATTATAAGTTCTTTATTTTCATTTACAATCGCAAATACATTCATCATCCATCCAAGAAAATTGAAACAAGTACTGTCACTCTATGACTAACAGTTGAAAAAAGAAAATCATTCATCTTATCTTACCGCCGCAATTGATGGCATGTCGGACTGGCCTGGGGAACCATGTGATACATCCATCCCCAGGATGATTGTGGGAACTCCAGAAATCATGGGAATGGAAAGTGAGTGTTCAACTGCAAGTAAAGAATTCATTTCACCAAGCTATTGAAAAGAAAGGAAAGGAGGTTGTCAGCTAGACAGAGAGATCACACCTGAGAGTCCATAGGGAAGGGACATGATATTTCTGTGATAGCTCGCCTTGTCAGTTAGACAAAGAGATCACACCTTTGAGGCTTCTCCATTTTCTAAAGCTATCCCTCCTCTCTCTCTCTCTCTTAATTTCTCTCTCTCCTGAGAATGAATGGAATGAAATGGAATGGAATGGGCTTGCTCCTGCACCTAAAAAAAAGAGATGATTTAGCTGTTGAGATGAATGAGGATATATAGAGACATGTATTTATAGTCGAGACTTGAAAGCAATACAAGGAGGAGGAGACTAAAATTGGCTTGTCAACATTCAAAGGGTGGGACCTGCATCTCTCTGATCATATACCATAACACCTGGAATGTTTTCATGCGATCCTACTTATTAAAGCTTTGCTTGGTCTTTCTTTATTTAACGAGCATTTTGCCATGCTTGCTAGAGGATGAGAACCTGTATGCATTCAGGCAACAACTACACACATGTGGCAAAGGTTTACCTCAATCCAAATCGTCTGCATCACAGAATCAAATGCCTAAAATCAATAAGTAAGTACAGTTGTTGGATACAAATAGAGATTGAACAAAAGAAAACCAGGCATCCATTTCAACTAATCAAGTGGTCCACATGTACAAAATAACAGTTAGATTAACAAAAATGTCATTCATAGGTATTCAGCAAATATCCATGTAATCACACTTGCCAACCTAGCATCTGTGGGACATCAAATGAGCCATACATGAGGTGGAGAAAACAATGCAGTCAATCTAGTGGGCCAGGGAAGTCATCCATTTCAGCTCATCAAGTGGTCCATATGTACAAAAATAATAGTTAGAAAAATTAAAACGTCATTCACGGATATTTAACAAGCATTAACGAGTGGAACATCCCCATTATTGCACGTGGAAATAGCCAAGTCATCCCTTTCACTGTTGGCACGTGTGAACACATGTAGAGCTATTGTCACGCCCCAGACCCGGTAACCGGACTCACAAGGAATCAGATGGCCAGTTCTGGCTGCAACAACCTCCATAGTATCCCATTCTCGACTCCTGAGGCAGGTTCGGATCCTGGGATCCTACAAGGAGGATTTTCATAACAGTATAATCATTCCAATACGAGCATACCCAAGATCACAACAAGTAAATCTAAAAATAACAAGGCACACATAACAAAATTCACTAAGAATTTGAACTTTTACAAGTATCCATAAGGTCCAAAAGGACATACATAAGATAATAAAAGAAAGAAAGGAAGTCTGCAACACTGGGTCCTCAAGCTCAGCTCTAGTCCAAACTCTGCCACTGCGACGCCTGCCTAGGATCTCCTGCACGCATCAATCTTGCATAAGCTTATAGAAAGCTTAGAGGGTGGTGAAAGTGTGTGACAATGGTGCTCAGAAGAAGATAGAGAATGCAAAAGGGAGTCATGATAATGCAGAAGGGAGTCATGATCAATTCCAATACCACTAACCTTACTAAGGCTATCATGAATGCAAGAAACTATACCAATGCAGTACAATAATGCAGGAAGCCATACCAAGCCTATATAATGTAATGAGTACTGTAATGCAACGAGTACTGGGCGCCATGCTAAGGCGATGCAATATGAGGCTTACACAGCCGATGTAAATGCAATGCGAAGTAATGCCAATGCTCATATACAATCCACATATCAAGTACATTTCCATCATAAGTAAATCACCGGGGCCCATTACACTGCTGGATGACTGCCGCTCTATAGATCCCGCATAGTCAAACGAGCGTAAGAGACCTCACTACCCTGCTTGTGGACAACTAATTACCAGCAAGGCCTGAAGGTAGCGGACCCATTCACGAGCTGGTCAAACTCAGCCTAGCAATGCCCCCTTATATCAGGCGAGTATGGCCACACCCCTATCCAACCGACTACACGACAGTGGGAGTTGCGGCCTAATGGTATAAGGCCCTCGTGCGATCATATATTCCACTCGGTCACGGCATTGGAGTAGACCCTTGGAACCATGGAAGTTTTGGAAATTTCACCCATAAGCATCCTATGCACCCGGTATGCTCAAGTAACATTTTTGGTGTCCAAACATGGTCATCCACGATGTATCTGTGAGGCTACAACCCTGATGAAGTGAGGTTGATAATGCTCATATGTTATGCAATGCCAGATGCATGAATCACACCATTAACTATGCATCAATTTCAAGCATCCAACATGCTCACGAGGGAATACTACGTCCCTCAGGAAGGCAACATGCAATGCCCAATGGCACAATCATAACCACACACATAGTGTCATCCAAGCATACAATGATGCACATGGGTCATGAAGATGGGTCTAGATGCATTATGCGGTGATATATAAAGTAGTACACTCCTATCCAAGAAGGGACCAAGACTAGGTATTTAGACAATATCCATAAGGAATCCCACCTCTAGTGGGGGCCCATTTACCTGGCGTAACCCATGAGACTAAATATACAACTATATGTCTAAGTAACACATAAGTGAGTCTAGCAAGAGTTTAAGATGAGCATCTAATGACATTTAGATACAAACGGGCCTATAGGGGTTCATAATGGGGACATTTAACCACCATTCCCCAAGAGACATCTCAACCATGAACTATATGGATACAAGGCCCAAAGCTCTACATTCAAAATAAGAACACAGGTAACCACATACATACATTCCTCATAATAAGCCATAAAAAGATACAATACCACTTTTAACAACATGGGCCCCAAGAGAGAAATTAAGGCCTAAGGCTCAATTCCCAATGGCTATAGAATCCATGCATTAAGTTAGACTTAGTGGGCAGCCCACACATATAATATACGACCCAAAATAAGTTTAAGTTTGGATGATTATATGGGCCCAACTACATTAGCCCAATAACTAGTAATTTAAGTGGGCAACCAAGGGCCCAATACTATCCTTATCTTAGCTCACAAGTCCATCAAAACGGTGGAGGTTGTCTAAATATATGGTTGGGCCAAGCTGGGACGTCCCAACCCACTTTGGGCCCATAGGATGTCGCAAAAATTTGATCTAAGATGGGGTCCTCGTGTGATCACTAAAGGTGACCCAAAAGAATACACTGATTAAGCCCAAAGGTTAGAAGAAAACACAAGCATGCAACATGTACACAAGTTCTCAATATAGTGGGTTCCATGTTCAATAAAGTTTCAACTATAACAATGTACGTTTAAGGCCCCTTGATAAATATTCGGCCCACTCTGCTTCCTGGGTTGCGAAAGCCCAGAAATTAGTCAAATAAGTGGGAATGATCTCATGAAAGCCAACAATATTCATAGGGGGCCCCACCAGATGGAGGGTTTGTATACATCAAGAAAAGATCAAGTGGGCCTACTACTGGATTGTGAATCCAGCAGCAACCCAAGGCAGAGAGTGCTTCCATAATCGGGCGATCCAAGGCTTGGACGGCCTGGACCAATCATCCGTTAAGGTAGGTTCCACATACATACACATTGAGCTTTAAACAAATGGCCTAAGGTCTATGGTGGGCCTTTAACCATCCATAGAGAAATCTATGGGCCTACCTTAGGATTACCTAGGAGGACATCCAACCTCAACTGGTTTCCAAGAGGTAGCCCGCCATTACTCATATGATGTAAGGTCTAAAGCCCAAGCAATGCATGGCCTAATGGGCCATATACCAAGCCCAACTCATAGGCCATATAGTGGTCCCTCAAGTAAGGTTTGGGCCCATCCACAAAGGTCATAATTCCACATGTTGTGGTGGGCTTCATGGGTAGCCCAGTAGTTCATTTACATGGGTAAGTTTCACATTTAAAACAAGTGAGTTAGGCCTCACTTTTAGCCCATTACAGGGTCAGTTTAGTGGGTAGCCAAGGGCCCAACCTCTTGTGTATTATTGCCCCTAAGCCCATCATAATAGATAGGAGAGTATAGGCCCAAGATCAATGGGCCTATCTAAAAGAACTGAGTCCACAAGGCCTACTTGCTAACACAAATATGCATATAATATATCACATAATGGGCCCTAAAGAAATAGCCTAAACAAAAGCCATCCAATTCATACATTATGGTGGACTTGAGGGTAGTCCGTAAGCCCAAGAATACACATGGGTAAGGCCTATACTGACAGTATGGGCCTTGCCACACTAGCCTAAAGACTTAGCAAGGTCCTCCACAATATACATTTATGTGGGCCTTGCAAGTCAGCCCACAATTAAGCATTTTATGAGGACATCAAGGCTAATAAATGCATATGATCAGTTTGTAGATGGCCCATTGGGCCCATGAATCAATAAGGTCAGCCCTTGCACAATCTTGGGCTCAAGGGATAGGTTTCCAGCCCATTGGGCCTATAAAGCTATCAAAAATTCTAGTTAAGGCTAGCCCACAAACTACCACAAAGGTGGGCCTCAAGGGGCACTAATTAAGCCCAAAATGTCTAAGGAAGGAGGGCAAAGAGTGTGTGCAATACTCTCTTAAATCTGGTGGGCAGCCATGGCTCCAAAAGATCAACTATGCATAAATTTGGGCCCCTTGGTGGAATTTCAGCCCACCCAGTTCCTAAGCCTGCTGGAGTCCAGAAATTTATTTAATTTAAATGGGTTACTGACCCATGGTGACCCACACATATCACAGTGGGTCCCACCAGATAAGAAGGGGGATATACAATAATTACTTTAATTAGGCCATGCCGTTAGAATGCAGGCCCAGCAGCCCAAGGTAGGGGCATCCCATGGTGGTTAGTCATATGGGCCTGGGTATTTGGCCCAAAACTGACCCAATTTACAGGCCATATCATGGTCAGTCCAGGGACCTGATTGCCCTAAAAATTTGTAGAATGGTCCTTCCATTGGTGGACCACAACCTCACAAAATTTCAGAATTTTTGGATATCTAGAAATATTTTAATTTATTTAAAGAAATCAATCTATCATAAAAATCGGACTGATCTGGACACCATATTGTAATGGGCTGGTCCAGCCACCACCATGGTGTGTACAGGAGTCCATTGGCCCCAAAATTTTGTAGGTGGGTCCTAAAATGAGTGGTAAACCTCCCTATAAATTTTCATAATTTTTAGACACCTAAAAGTATTTTAATAAATTTTGAAATTCCAACCTATCCAAGGTGGAATGTTGCTGGAACAGTGCAGAAAATCCAGACTGTCCACCTCACTTGGACCACACCTTTAGGACCCCAATGAAGGGAAGATTGGGCTGAAATTTGGGGGACATTAAGATGAGATTCCTACCTTTCAGAAAAGTATATTTGATGGGTACAAAAGGTCCCCCAATCAGTCCCAAATTCATGCCCAAAGTCCAACAAAAATTTGTCCAGAAATTTCTGGACAGCAATACATGCATGAAATAAAATAAATGTATGGGCCTATTAAGAAATGGATTGGCCCATAAATTGGGTGTCATGGCCCACCGTAGTGGGCCCCACAATTATCCAGAACAAACTCCCAAATTCCCACCCTTGCAAGAACATTTAAGGTAAAAAAAAAGGGGGCATCTAAACTATGGTGTAAGTTGAGTATAGGTGTTCCTTCCTTAATGGGCTTTTCTGGGCAATCCAGGCCCACTAAGTGGACCACACATAATATCATCGGATTATGAAAGAATGAAAGAGAAGGCAGAACATTCGACCATCAGGGGAGGGCTCCGCCACTATTAAGCCGTCCCCACATAATCACAACCACAAATAACAATTAAACACATTGTACAATATAGATCTTATGATGCATGGCTTAGATCTTTGAGATGAATGGTTGGGATGCCATCCCAGCCACATGCAAGGGTCTAGATGACCCATCATACCTAGAAAATAGGGAAAATCTACATGTAAGGGGCCTATCAAGGGAAGAATCCCAGGCATGGACATGCATGTACAATGTGGGCCTCATGGCCACATCTAGATGGTTGTGTAGGATCTCCACCATTGATTGGTGGGTCTTACACATCCAAAATGAGAAGGAGGAAAGGATCTACATTAAGAAGAAGAGATCTACATGATATGGAGAGAACCCACCTTGATCCTTACAAAAATCTAGGTCTCCTTGCTCCTCTAGCTCCAAGGAAGGGAAATCAATGGATGAGATGATCTTGAAATGGATGGATTTAGAGAGATTAGGGAAAGAAGGGGCTGGAGAAAATGGGGAATTTTCTGGCCATGGAGAGAATGAGGAGGGAGAGAGATAAGGAGATATATATAGAGAGAGAGAAAAAAATTATTTGTTTGTAAGAAAAGAAATAATTACCTATGGGAGGAGAAAACAAAGTTGTAGGGTAGAGTAGGTTTTCGGTGGTGTGTGTGGGGTGGGTAGTGTTTATTTCATGGGAATTGTAGTGTGTGTGGGTGGTGTGCATAGGAACTTGTGCCAAGAGTAGGGTCCACATGCATGACACCTAAGTGGGCCACATGATTAAGGGTCATACAATGAAATGTACACAACTTTTGATCTACATATCAGATTTATGCGCGAGACACGGCGTTGGAACCGCGGAGACGATGCGGTCGCAATGGCATAGGTCTCAGCTCAATTCGAGTTGGGTCTACGTGACAAAACTCAAGGATGATCGCAAACACAATCCAAGCGTCGCGGGTCACTGGGATTCAACCGGTAGGATTGCGAGACCAAAATAAACAAGATGCATACTCACACACACATATACACACATGCGGACTCGGGTCGGGTCTCACAGCTGCATTATTCACATAGCAAACATCTTATCATCAAATAAGCTAAGAAATAAAATGAATCTTAAAGAGCAAATAAGTAACAAGATACCAAAAGAGAAACATCATCTATATTTAACTAAGAATTTAAGTTAGGGTAAAAAGCAATTCAGAACTGGAATCAGTCGATCATATTTTTATTCACTGTGCTATGGCCAAGTCTGATTGGAATTGCTTCTAAGGAAGGTTTGAAATCAGTTGGATCTTCAATGCCTCATTTGGGGATTGGTTTTCTTTAGGATCTTATGGAGGATTTGGAGGGAGAGGAACAATAGGATTTTCAAAGATAGTCTTCTAGCGCTGTTTTTTTTTTTTTTTTTCACTTGCATGTGTGCTTAGAGAAACCCCATTATCACATTTGTCCATCATTTTATAGGCATGCATGCATTGTTGATAATGCATATATACAAGCATCCATATAAACAATGGGAAAAAGAAAGACCAAACTGAAAGCATACCATTTTCCACAAATTACATCTCTTTTGCATTTTAACAAACAACTCATCTGCATTATTTTTCCAAATACTAAGAGAGGAGATGTCAAATAATTAAATGGGAAAAAGAAAGATGCATATCAATAACACCTATGGTTGCTAATTGATAGTTAAAATATTTTAATAAAAATTATTTACAAGAAGACAACATTTAAATCAAAACGATAGTTCCAGAAATTTCGCCCTCATTAAAAAAAATTCAAATTGAATTTTAATAATAACTACCGTTGAAAAACTCTGCAGATAACAGAAAATTCAAATGAGACAATAAACACCTGAGTCAAGATGGAGTGCACCAAGCAAGATTGTGTGAAATTCACACTCAAGTAACAATTCATTAGGAAGTAACTAAAATATGTTTTGCAGCTTTGCATGATGAAATCTACATGAAGATCTGCGATGTCTAGTAGAAGGATCTCCGTTTCCTCCGACGAAAATAATACAAAGCGATGGACCATAGGAGAAGGTAGCTTTTATGATAAGGTCCAATAACTAAGGGACCAAAAATGAGAATCAAGAACCAAAGATCATTTGAACTAGGTTCCTCTACTAGAACATGTTATGACCAATCTAGAGAAAAGCCCACATGTTATAAAAAAGAAGACGTAAAATGACAAAGAAGTATGAAGGCTTATCAACATCTGTCACTGCCACAAGTTTTGAGCATGCTAAACTACATGGTTCAGTGGTTCAAATTGTTGATGTGATATACTCAAAAAAAAAAAAAAAAAAAAAAAAAAAAAAGCCAAGATTGTCAGATCCTAGTCATTGATATTTGGCCAAGCTATAAATCACCCTCGCCTTGTATGCAAACACATGATTTTTTTTTTTCAATGGTGTAAGCAAATGCATGGCTAGGATATTTAAAGCTACAAAATTTAAGAAACCGTAAATGAGAAGCACAAATCCCTGGATCTATCTCATACACAATTCCTAACTTAGTGAATGATTTTTTACCCTTCGTAATGAATAGGAGAAATGATTCACACAGTCCCCTCCTTCCGACTAACCTGTCATGTTTGCTAACATCCCACTTATGAAAAGATGGACCCCACCAAATATCACCTGATGTTAAAATCAGGTTGACCTATTTACTTAGGTAGGCAACACCTGTTGGTGGACCCTGCTGATTTTTGGATGTTCTACACAAGTGACAGATTGACAAGAAAAATAAGATTTTTGTGATCACATATAATAAGAGTAATCATGAGCAAAAAGGTTTGCTGGATAGTAAAATAGAAAATGTTTAAACTAAAGAAAACCCACAATCGCCACATAGAGTATTAAATAACTCTCGTCCCACAATCGTTTCACTCCTCTGCAATATGTAGCCTGAGATTGCTTGTATTTTTAACATAAAAAAAGAAAACCCAAATCAGGAATTTTCTCACATGTACTGAAATTCCAAGAAACACCTAACTTCATTAATCAGATCAAAATATCCATAACCAGAAACAAAATAAAAACATAAATATATATATATATATGTGGAGAGAGAGAGAGAGAGATGGAATGTACCCGATTCATCTTCTTCAATAGAGGGATTAGATTGAGTTGAAGATGGATCCATAAAGTGCAGTTGATCATGGACTTCAATTTCTATAGGGTGAAAAGGCCCACCACTTCCCACAAATACCCACCAAGAGAGAGAGAGAGAGAGAGAGAGAGAGAGAGATTTCAAAGAATTACAAAACCTAAAAAATGAGAAAAAAAAAATAAGCAGATGTAATTTCAGGATTGAAAAGAAAAACCAAATCAAAGGATTCTTTCGGGCGTGGGACGTGGGTTGTGGGATGTGGGACGTGGGTTGCTAGAAGACGAGGGATTCAACGAGAGAGAGAGAGAGAGAGAGAGAGAGAGAGAGAGAGAGAGCATGAGAGAGTGGGGGAAAAGGGCAGGGTCAGAGAGAGAGAGGCGTGAGAGAGTGGGGGAAAAGGGTAGGTTTTTTTTTTTTTCAATTTGGGCGCGGAATCTTTTTGGGCATGGGGGGATTTTTTTCGGGCGCAGGACGAAGCAGAAACAGGCGGTCGTCTATCCACACCATCCATTCATTTTGAGTGGGGCCCACCTCCATGTTTGTGAGAAACATACTCCGTTCATCCGTCTTTTGAGCTCATTTGACAACGTACAACCAAAAATGAGTTGGATCCCAAACTTAAGTGGTCCACACGAGAGGAAACAGTGGGGATTCAGTGAGAACTGTTGAAACATTCTTATGGCCATAAAAGCTTTATTTCAGGTTAAATTTCTTGTATTTTCACCACATCCAAGTGGTAATAACTTTATAGATGGTTTTGATGGCATATAAACATCAAGGTGGAGCCTAGGTAGGTTTCAACGGTATTTATTTCTTTCCCCAATTTTCCCTCTCGGGTGGCCCACTTGAGTATTATATCCACTCATTTTTATTTTTTTGTCCTAAAATGAGCTCGCCAAACGGATGAACGAGGTAGATTTACCATAAACATGGTGGTGGGCCCTACCCAGCATCTATGCACAGTAAATTCATGCGACAAGCCTTCCCGCGATTTAGATGGAGAAGGATAGTAATCCTCGTATGTTTTAAGTTGAGTGTAAAACACTTAAGTTTTTAGGGCCCAATATATTTTATATATGAAATCCACTCCGTCGATCAGATTATAACCATTAGCTTCAGTGTTCATAAAAAATATGAACTTTAGAAATTATTTGGGTCGGTCACACCAATGGTAGCAATGTAAAACTATGGCTAAATCTCTAATTTCATCAGTTATGGCCCACTTGAGTTTTTCAACATGGTGTGTTTGTGTATATTGCTTTCATTCTTTTAATTCACATGTGATGAACAGATTTGATGAAAGATACACAATATGGTGGCCCTAATGACAAACCTAAGGTTGACATCTCATAGTCATTTTCCCTTGTAGTGTGGCCCACGTTAATTGTTTATTTGGCAGATTTTTGGATCCATGGTGTGTAATTGAAGGACTCGCCTGATGGACGGAGAGGATATCACATCCTCAGACATTCACGGTGGGTACGCAACCCGATTTAGATGAATATATTCTATACCCAACCTATCCATTAGATGAGCCACATGAATTGTTTATTTGGCTGATTTTTGGATCCATGGTATATAATTGAAGGACTCGCTTGATGGACGGAGAGGATATCACATCCTCAGACATTCACAGTGGGTACGCAATCTGATTTGGATGAATATATTCTATACCCAACCTATCCATTAGATGAGCCACATGAATTGTTTATTTGGCTGATTTTTGGATCCATGGTGTATAATTGAAGGACTCGTCTGATGGACGGAGAGGATATCACATCCTCAGACATTCACAGTGGGTACACAATACGATTTGGATGAATATATTTTATACCCAACCTATCCATTAGATGAGCCACATGAATTGCTTATTTGGTTAATTTTTGGATCCATGGTGTATAATTGAAGGACTCGCCTGATGGACAGAGAGGATATCACATCCTTAGACATTCACAGTGGGTACACAATCCGATTTGGATGAATATATTCTATACCCAACCTATCCATTAGATGAACCACATGAATTGTTTATTTAGCTGATTTTTGGATCCATGGTGTATAATTGAAGGACTTGCCTGATGAACGGAGATGATATCACATCCTCAGACATTCACAGTGGGTACGCAATCGGATTTGGATGAATATATTCTATACCCAACCTATCCATTAGATGAGCCATCCCAGACATTCACAAGGTGTCAATAAGTTGGGTCACAATTTTGACAAGAATATTTGACCCATTTTACATGTCTGGTCCATTCACTCTATTTTACTGATCATTACCTTGAATCGAAGCTTTGTTTGATTTTTTTCATCGGGTTTTGCTTTAATTCTCCTAAGATTTTTGAAATTTTCATTAATGGAAGAGGATTAAGAATAGAATCCATTACTCTCTCACCCAACAAGCTCGAGCTCAACTCGAGGTAAACTCGACTTGACCCGAACACTAGCTCAACTCGAACTTGACTCGACAGCTTTGGCAAACAAGCCAAGCTTCAATGTTGAGCTCGAGGCTGAGCTCGAGCTCGAGCTCGAACTTGAGTACATCATGGACAAGCCGAGTTGAGCTTGGCCCACCTCGACTCGACTCGGTTTGATACCCACCTCTAGTGGAGAAGGGTTTCCTTAAAACATTCATAATCATATATTGGGCCTGCCTAAATGTGATTCACATATCCAAACCACTCATTATGTGTGTCCCACTTGGATGAGGGGTCAGACCAAGTTTCAACCACATCCAAAACTCATGTGGGCCCCACCAAGTGCTTTTATATTTTTTAGGATGTCTTCACATAGTTTTAGATGGTATGGCCCACTTGAGTTTTGTTTACCGATGATTTTTTGAGATATCCCATAAGCTAAATGGGACACATCAAATTCACGGTGTTGATGTTCAACACACATCATGATGGGGCCCACAAAACTTACTAATGCAGACAACACATCATAAAACTATGAATTACTGAGGCAACACATCATAGTCGAGCAGCCAAATGCAGTATAAAAAAATTTCATTTACCATCCATTGATGGATAGAAGAGCATGCCTCATCATGCAATCCATGAGAATAAAAAAAAAAAAATACAACATATAAAGCTGAATTCTCATGCATATATAAGTGAGATACATTACATGGGAGATCAGAAAGCCATGGAAAACGTGGGTTTAACAAGGTAGAAGAAACCATCATCTAACCCAGGGTTTAACATTTGATATGTTCTAATCAACATGAGTTCTGTAGAAGAAAGCAAGTCATCATGAGACACAACAAGCCTTACAAAACTAAATCAACACGAGTTTTGTAGAAGAAAGCAAGTCATCATGGGACACGATAAGCAAGTCATTGAGATAATTTTAGAGAATTATCCAAAAAATGAATCATATCAAAAGATTAAATGGACCACACCACAAATAAGGGAGTGGATTGGCTACTCCCCCTTACACCATCCAATGGCTGGACCATGATGTATGTGTTTAATCCATGTCGTCTATATATTTTTAAAGATCATCTTACAGTATGAGACAAAAAATGAGATATATCCAAATCTTAAGTGGACCACATTCCAGGAAATAGTATTGAATGAGTATCAACCATTAAAAAACATTTTGGGGCCATAAAAGTTTTGGATCAAACTGATTTTTGTTTTTCCCATCATCTGGCCCTATATGATCTAATCAACATATTGGATATCAAACAAACAGTACGGTGGGCATTAGGAGGATTTTAATGATGGATATATAATAATTTTATAATTTAATATATATATATATATATATATATATATATATATATGAATGTATGTATGTATGGGAAAAGGTTCCATACGGTCGTGCTGATGGGAACTTCTCGTACAATCGAGCTGTGTGGGCCCCACCATGATGGGTGTTGAACATCTACCTAATCAGTCAGATGCACCATTCCATGATAGGCTTGGGGCTTAAAAATCAAGTCAATTCGTGACTTTTTTGGGCCACACCACATACAAAAGTTGAGAGGGGTTACCCTCCATTAAAATATTCATAATCATTTGTTGGGACCACAGAGATGTGGTTCACAAATCCAGCCCATCCATTATGTGTGTCCCACTTAGATGAGGAGTCAGACCAAGTTCCATATGCATCAAAATTTCAGGTGAGCCCCACCAAATGATTTTATATATTTTAGGCATTTCTTCACCTGATTTTAGATGGTATGGCCCACCTAAGTTCCGTATAGGGTTGATTTTTGGGATATCCCATAATTTAAAGAAGACCCATCAAATGCACGGTGTCGATGGTCAACACAGATCATAGTGGGGCCCATACAGCTCGACCTCGTGGGAAGTTCCCATGAGCTCGACCGTACAAAACCTTTGCCTTGTATACCCGACCTCACCCAACCCTAACCCCCTTTCCCTTTCTTCTCTCTCTACCCGCCGCATGCCCGCCCGACACCCGACCACCAGAAATCCCTCCCCTCTCTCTCTGTCTCTCTCGCACCTTCTCCCTCTTCTCTCTCTCTTTCTCTGTCTCTCTCTCTCTCTTCCTCTCTCTCTGATCTCTCCACCCCACCGTTGCTGCACGCCCTACCCACAAACGCGAGCTATCTCTCTCTCTCTCTCTCTCTCTCTCTCTCTCTCTCTCTCTTCTCAATCTCTCTCAATCTCAATGTTGATTTATGAATTTGGGGGTTTAGTAATTTATGGATTTCCAATTCGAATGTGTACCCTCATTTAGGGATTTGGGGATTTTAGGGCTTACAGATTTGAATGTGGACCCTGAATTTGAGTTTTTCTGATTTTATAAATTGGGGATCGAGGGTACTCTCTCTTTCTCAACAATGAACAATCAAGGACCATAGCATGTTCTCTTCAAGGCCGATCCAACGCTCATGTTGACCACACCAAATAATAAGATTGGTTGCATTAGTCACCTATTGTGTAGTCCACTTTAGCACTGAATCTGCCTTATTTTTGTACAAGAAAGGAAGGTTTTGATGAGGTTTAAACATCTCCTCTTCATCATGGATCCCATCATCATCAATATAGGTAAGGATGCCATGTCCAAAGAATAACCTCTTGGGTCTCAAAAACCAGTCCACTGACCTGCTGGAGAGTAAACATCATAATTCCATTTGATGAGGTTTAAACATAGATACGAAAAATGCTAATGAGTTTTTTGAAGAAAAAAAAAAGGAATTTATATTTTGAATTTGACGAGATCTAAAATTGTTGATTGCTTGGAATCGAAACTGTAGCTCAATGGAAAGCACTCAATCATTTCAACCTTGATGTGTCAGTTTCAAGTGTAGATTACCTGCTAGAAAATAAAATGTTGATCACTTGCTATGTTGGTCATATCTTCTTTAGCTAGTTGGTGATATTGTTCTAGAACAATAAACTTCATATCTTGTTCGGAAGTCTTTTTTCCCTTTTCTGTTTCCTTTATTTTGCTAAGGTGCACTCAATCGCTTTAATGGAACATACTTCCATTTTCACTCCCAGATAGTAACATATGGGTTTCACTCCCAAACAGTCCATTATCTGAGAATGGACTTGAAATCCCTTGCAACTTCTGCTGTTACTTGCAACTGCAAAACACAACAGTCAAGTTTTCCAGGGATATCTCCATAAGGCCTTTATTTTAGAAACTATATCCAGACCGTTGTTGCAACCTTGAAGTGGATAAACATATTATCAACAGGTTCATCATTCTTGAGGCACAAATGCGAACATTTGTGACAATTAGCCTTCTTTTCCTCAGGCTGCCGATAGTCAGAATCTTGTTCTTAACTACTAGCTAACCAAATAAGACCACCCTAGGAGGACCCATAAAGTGGCAAATCATATCCTCAGAACTCCAGAGGGAAAGCAAGGAACCACCACCATGAAGCAAGCTATATAAGGATTTGACTTAGAACATCTAGGAATAAGACAGCTTCCAACACCATACCTCCCTGGAAGTAGATGAAGGGGAAAACTTCCTAATATAATTGCCTGTCATTTCATTTTTCCTAAGGTTTTGAGGAATTGAGAGGTCCACACCACTCCTCCACTCTCATGCTAAAGCAGTGGCCTATCAATTTCGTATGGTTTTAAAAAATAATAATAAATAAATAAAGGATAAAACTAATATATATATATATATATATATATATATTTGACCTGATTTCTAAGCAAACCATAATCTGCAGACCTGACCATTCAGTATTAATCAGGCCAAAAACTGGATCCATATCCAGTTAAATCAGGTCTGGTACTCCAAGCATCTCTGGGTATCCATTAACAGCCCTACTTTGAATGTGTATGGAATCACTGTCACCATAAATGTGTGTGTGGGACCATTAATACAAAATGTAATGTTTACCAATTGGACGTGGAAGTCGCTCATACAAGAACACATAAGTAATAGAAGGGTTCCAGTGAGGAAAGCACAAGTTCCAATTAATCGAAAGAAGTGTCAAGTAGGAAGAACCTGTTGCTAAGTTGTATCAACTGGAGGTTGCCCACGGGCATCGCCTGCATCAAAATCTAGCACTCCATTATCCCTTAAGCGTATCTTTCGTTAAAACCAACATTGGAAATAAGAAAGATAAAAAGTTAGATATAGGTAAGGAAAATAGAGATACCATGTACTAGATTATAAACATCTCCTCTTCATCATGGACCCTAGCATCATCAATATAGGTAAGGATGCCATGTCCAAAGAATAACCTCTTGGGTCTCAAAAACCAGTCCACTGACCTGCTGGAGAGTAAACATCATAATTCCATTTGATGAGGTTTAAACATAGATACGAAAAATGCTAATGAGTTTTTTTAAGAAAAAAAAGGAATTTATATTTTGGATTTGATGAGATCTAAAATTGTTGACTCCTTGGAATCGGAACTGTAGCTCAATGGAAAGCACTCAATCACTTCAACCTTGATGTGTCAGTTTCAAGTCCAGATTACCTGCTAGAAAATAAAATGTTGATCACTTGCTATGTTGGTCATATCTTCTTTAGCTAGTTGGTGATATTGTTCTAGAACAATAAACTTCATATCTTGTTCGGAAGTCTTTTTTCCCTTTTATGTTTCCTTTGTTTTGCTAAGGTGCACTCAATCGCTTTAATGGAACATACTTCCATTTTCACTCCCAAATAGTAACATATGGGTTTCACTCCTAAACAGTCCATTATCTGAGAATGGACTTGAAATCCCTTGCAACTTCTGCTGTTACTTGCAAGTGCAAAACACAACAGTCAAGTTTTCCAGGGATATCTCCTGACACGTAGACTTGTCATCTATTGGCCCCAACCGCACTGATTCCATGTTCTAGAACATAATGATGTCCCTTTATCGAGCCAAATGGAAATGGAAATAAAAGTGTTGAATTTTGGCTTATTGTAGAATAGATACTACACTTGATTTTAGCTAAAAGGCTGAGAAGATATGTTATGTGTGTTGAACTTCTTGGAAGTTGCAAATCTTTGATCCCATGTTGTGAAAGAAGTCCCTTGTCAAGAAAGCTCTACCCCACCTACAAATGAACCAATGACCAGAGATTAGTTCTATAATATAACAATAGACTGACATCATAAAATCCCTTCAGAGAGTAAAAAAGAAATAATCATTGATGTCATAAGACATCAGCATCAAAGCATGAAATTCTAAGACATCCTACCATTTGGTGCATGAGAATATACTATTAATCTGACTTGTGGCAATTAAACAATTCCCACAGAGAATTTTCCTTGTCATTTGGGGGGTAAGCTGATATTGAGTGCACGTAATCAACAAAGCCACCCATACATGCAAACCACTATCCACCAGATGCTTCCCAAATTTCTTTGCTAAGTTACCACAATAGAAGAAACCAAACAGCTCTATAAAATAACTTCAATTACTAAACACATTCCCCACATATTAGGGACTTGTTCCACCTAATCAAATTGAATTATCTGAACATAATTTTGAGTTTCAATAATTTTGGTCAAGCTAGTTCTAACAATTTGATTGGTAATGCCTACAGGAAACAAACAGTGGAATGTAAGGTGGAAGGACAGAGGGACAAATGACAAAGATCTCTTCAAGACAATAACTAGAGTGGAGTCTCACCACACAAGTAGAAGCATCTCACTTCTTTTTCTAGTCATAGGAATAGGAAGAAAACAGAGGCTTCTGTCACTCATGTACTCATAAAAGAGCCTTTTACATGTTTATATACTTTTTTTTCCAGAAGGCAACGAATTTTATTGAAAAGCTGCCTTAGAAAACTAAGACAAAAGAATACAAAGTAATTACAGCCCTATAAGAGCAAAGAGCATCCAAATCCTTAAAACCAGACGCCCACTCAATAGCTCAAGATACAATCATACTTAAAACCTCGCCCACAAACCCAGACCAGTTGTCAAAACAACGGTTGTTCCTCTTGCCACAAATAGCCCATAGGCCAGCCATCACCACCAACTGCAAAACCATCTTCCCAACTTTACCCACTTCACCTGTGTCCCATGCCGCCAAGAAGTCTTGAATAGACCCGAACCTGTTTATATTCTCTTCAGCTTTAAATCATTTTGCATTTTCTTATGATTTCTTGCATCTTCAGCTTTTCTTTCTCTCTTGTTGTAACCTCCTAGAATCAATCTTGTAATTTTGCCGATTGAGTCAAGAGATGTAGCTTTCGTGAAGTTGTCACTGTATGATACTAATGTCTATCATACCATTTGGATTCCTCTAATATTTTATTTTGTAATTCTTCTATGATCTCTAGAATCTTGTATGCTTTGGAGAACTAGCCCCTCAGATGTTCTTTATAAGAGGGCAACATGCTCATTGATGTGTTAGCTAAGGGATGGAACTTAGACCTCTTTTGATTACCGGATTCATTTATTCATTATCTTAATGGATTGTGTTTCCTTTCTTGCATCTGTTTTCCATTTAGAAATATATTCCTTCGAACATAAAACCTTCTAACCATTTACTTATCTATGGTGTCATCATCGTCATCATCCTTATCATAACCTTGTCCCAGCTATTCGAGGTCGGTTTCTCATGATTTGCTTGGCAAAGGTTTTACCATTGGCTGTCCACCTAACATCAACTCTCCTTTGCTTAGGCTTGGGACCAGCTGGAGTATCACTAGTAGGCGGAGTTGCAATGCTTTTCTGTAGTGTCTATCATATTATTGGATTCCTCTATTGTCATTTATTGTAATTCTTCATTATTCTCTAGATATCTCTCATATTCCAGAGAAGCAACCTATCAGTAATCATACAAGTGGCCAACACAATCACCAATGTTTATGCTGATGGATGGGGACTCCTTTTTTGTATGTTGCCAATAAAAACAAAATGCTATATTTTGGTTGTGGATCAAATTTATTGTTTCCCGATGTCTATTGTTCTTCAAAATTTGCCATTATTTTTTTTATTTTTCCATTTTGGCAGGAACAAGGCATATCACTTCTAAATGATGCAATTAAAGCTTACACAAGGGGAAACTTGTAGTGAAGGAGGCACCTAGAGCTGTGAGTATACCCTCGAGAGTCTTAAAATGACTTGGTAAGAAACCTGTTAATTATAAAATGCCCCGAGTAAATGGAACGGGTAATTTCGTCCAGAGCTCATTCTTCTAGATAAGTTCCAATCATGGTTTATTATTTTAAATATAAAATACATAAACTCGGATGTGCGTTGGAGCTATCCGAATGTTGAGCGGGGGTACCTAGAAGGTGGGAACCTCTGTTATGACCATGATAAAGCTTCAATTTCCTATGGACAGCATTGGAGGGGCCTGACTATTTTGACAGGCCATGTTTATGTATTTGCTCGAAATTAATGGAGAAGACCCGAATGTGCGTCGGAGCTATCCGGATGAGCGAGGGTCCCTGGAAGGTGGGAACCGCTATTATGACCATGATAAAGCTATTCATTTCCTATGGACAGCATTAGAAGGGCCTGGCCATTTGGACAGACCGTGTTTATATCTGTATTTGCAGGTACCATACACTTAACGTATACCTATAACCCTAAACCTATAACCTATAACCCAAACTTATAACCTTAACCTAAACCTAAACCTATAACCTAAACCTATAAACTAAAACCTAAACCTAAACCTAAATCATAACTTATAACCTAAACCAAAACCTATAACCTTAACCTAAACCAAAACCTATAACCTAAACCTTAGCCTATAACCTATAACCAAAACCTTAGCCTATAACCGATAACCTATAACCTATAACCTAAACCTAAAACCAAAACCAAAACCTCTAAGCTAAAACCTAAACGTAAACCTAAACCTAAAACCTAAAACCTAAACCTTAACCTAAACTTATAACTTTAACCTAAACCTAAAACCAAAACCTAAACCTATAACCTAAACCTATAAACTAAAACCTAAACCTAAACCTACAAACTAAAACCTAAACCTAAACCTAAACCTTAACCATTTCTCAAATTCCTAAACCTAAACTTACACCTAATCCCAATCTCAACTCCCTAACCTAAACCTAAACCTAAACTTGAAAACCCAAGCCTAAACCCGATCCCGAACTCGAACCCGATTTCCTAAACCTATACCTAAACCTTAACCTATTCTCAAATCCCTAAACCTAAACCTACACCAAATCTCAATCTCAACTCCCTAACCTAAACCTAAACCTAAATATGAAAACTCAAGCCTAAACCCGATCCCGAACTCGAACCCGATTTCCTAAACCTAAACCTTAACCTTTTCTCAAATCCCTAAACCTAAACCTACACCAAATCCTAATCTCAACTCCCTAACCTAAACCTAAACTCGAACTTGAAAACCCAAACCTAAACCCGATCCCGAACCCGAACCAAGTTTCCTAAACCTAAACCTTAACCTATTCTCAGTTCCAAAGCTATAACCTATAACGTAAACCTAAACCGAACCTAAACCTATAACCTTAACCTGTAACCTAAACCTATAACCTTAACCTAAACCTAAAACTAAAACCTAAACCTATAACCTAAACCTAAACCTACAACCTAAACCTATAACCTAAATGTGTTCTCAAATCCCTAAATCTAAACCTAATCCCAATCCCAATCGTCCCTAACCTAAACATCTAAACCCGTTCCCGAACCCGATTTCCTAAACCTAAACCTTAACCTATTCTCAAATCCCTAAACCTAAACCTACACCAAATCCCAATCTCAACTCCCTAACCTAAACCTAAACTTAAACATGAAAACCCAAGCTTAAACCCGATCCCGAACCCGAACCTAATTTCTAAACCTAAACCTTAACCTATTCTCAATTCCCAAAGCTATAACCTATAACCTATAACCTAAACCTAAACCTAACCTAAACCTATAACCTTAACATAAACCCAAAACCTAAACCTTAACCTAAACCAAAACCTATAACCTTAACCTAAACCAATACCAGTAACCTAAACTTATAACCTTAACCTAAACTTAAAACCAAAACCTAAACCTATAACCTAAACATATAAACTAAAACCAAAACCTAAACCTAAACCTAAAGAAAAACCTATAACCTAAACCTTAACCTATAACCTATAACCTAAACTTATAACCTTAACCTAAACCTAAAACCAAAACCTAAACCTATAACCTAAACCTATAAGCTAAAACCTAAATCTAAACCTAAAACCTAAATGTATTCTCAAATCCCTAAGCCTAAACCTAATCCCAATCCCAATCTCAACTCCCCAACCTAAACCTAAACCTAAACTTTAAAACCTAATCCCAAACCACTCGATTTCCTAAACCTAAACCTTAACCTATTCTCAAATCCTTAAACCTAAACCTACACCTAATCCCAATCTCCCTTTAACCTAAACCTAAACCTAAACATGAAAACCCAAGCCTAAACCCGATCCACAACCCGAACTCAATTTCCTAAACCTAAACCTTAACCTATTCTCAATTCCTAAAGCTATAACCTATAACTTAAACCTAAACCTAACCTAAACCTATAACCTTAACCTATAACCTTAACATAAACCCAAAACCTAAACCTTAACCAAAACCAAAACCTCAGAACCAAAACCTATAACCTAAACTCATAACCTTAACCTAAACCTAAAACCAAAACCTAAACCTATAACTTAAACCTATAAACTAAAACCTAAACCTAAACCAAAACCAAAACCTATAACCTTAACCTAAACAAAAACTTATAACCTAAACCTCAACCTATAACCTATAACCTATAACCTATAACCTAAACTTATAACCTTAACCTAAACCTAAAACCAAAACCTAAACCTATAAGCTAAAACCTAAACCTAAAACTATCCCTAAACCTTAACCTATTCTCAAATCCCTAGACCTAAACCTACACCTAATCCCAATCTCAACTCCTTAACCTAAACCTAAACCTAAACTTGAAAACCCAAGCCTAAACCCGATCCCGAACCCGAACCCGATTTCCTAAACCTAAACCTTAACCTATTCTCAAATCCCTAAACCTAAACCTACACCAAATCTCAATCTCAACTCCCTAACCTAAACCTAAACCTAAACATGAAAGCCTAAACCCGATCCCGAACACGAACCCGATTTCTAAACCTAAACCTTAACCTATTCTCAATTCCCAAAGCTATAACCTATAACCTATAACCTAAACCTAAACCTAACCTAAACCTATAACCTTGACATAAACCCAAAACCTAAACCTTAACCTAAACCAAAGCCTATAACCTTAACCTAAACCAAAACACAGTAACCTAAACCTTAACCTAAACTTATAACCTTAACCTAAACCTAAAACCAAAACCTAAACCTATAAACTAACACCTAAACCTAAACCCAAACCTAAACCCATAACCTAAACCAAAACCTATAACCTTAACCTAAACTAAAACCTATAACCTAAACCTTAACCTATAACCTATAACTTATAACCTTAACCTAAACTAAAACCTATAACCTAAACCTTAACCTATAACCTATAACCTATAACCAAAACCTAAACCTATAACCTAAACCTATAATCTAAAACCTAAACCTAAACCTATACCTAAACCTTAACCTATTCTCAAATCCCTAAATATAAACCTACACCTGATGCCAATCTTAACTCCCTAACCTAAACCTAAACTTAAACTTGAAAACCCAAGCCTAAACCCGATCTCGAACTCGAACCCGATTTCCTAAACCTATACCTAAACCTTAACCTATTCTGAAATCCCTAAACTTAAACCTACACCAAATCCCAATCTCAACTCCCTAACCTAAACCTAAACCTAAACATGAAAACCCAATCCTAAACCCGATTTCCTAAACTTGAACCTAAACCTATTCTCAATTCCCTAAACCAAATCCTAATCTCAACTCCCTAACCTAAACCTAAACCTAAACTTGAAAACCCAAATCTAAACCTAATCCACGAGCCCGAACCCGAATCGGTTTCCTAAACCTAAACCTTAACCTATTCTCAATTCCCAAAACTATAACCTATAACCTAAACCTAAACCTAACCTAAACATATAACCTTAACCTAAATCGAAACCTATAACCTTAACTTAAACCAAAACCTATAACCTAAACCTTAACCTATAACCTTAACTATAACCTATAACCTATAACCTAAACCTATAACCTAAACCTAAACCTAAACCTAAAACCAAAACCAAAACCTATAACCTATAACCTATAACCTAAACCTATAAACTAAAACCTAAACCTAAACCAAAACCTATAACCTATACTAAAACCTATAACCTATAACCCATAACTTATAACCTAAATTTATAACCTATAACCTAAACCTTAACCTAAACCTAAAACCTAAACCTAAACCTACAAGTGTAGGTTATAGGTTTAGGTTGTTTTTCTTTTCATTTCTCTGGATCACCTCTCATATGTTCTTTCTCTTTTCATTTATTTTTTTACCATAGGATTGTTTGTGTTTGGATGAATGTAGTTTATGCCTGGATGGATTTACGTAGTTTGGGTTGAGATGGATGTGAATATGAATACAAATATGATGAAATATATTATATAACAGGTGTATATCAGGAAGAATATGATGAATTATATTCTAACAGGTGTATATCAAGAAATTTTAAATGGAATATTATTAAAAAAAAGAAACCCTTTAGCGACAAAAATTTTCGTCGTTAAAAGTCCCATACATGTCTTTTAGCTATGAAATTTTTCGTAGCAAAAAGTAAACCTTTGGTTTAGCCTTTAGCGACGAAACTTTTCTTCGCTAAAAGTCTTATCAATGTTTTTTAGCTACGAAAATTTTCATAGATAAAAATAAACCTTTGGAAACTGTTCACACCCTTTAGTGAAGAAAATAGTCGCCGCTAAAAGTTTAATCCTTGCTTTTTAGCTACGAAATATTTCGTAGCTAAAAGTAAACCTTCTGATTTGTTTAGTAAAGTGTTCACAGCCTTTAGCAGCGAAAATATTCATCACTAAACATCTCATCCATGATTTTTAGCTACGAAAAGTTTCGTACCTAAAAGTAATCCATTAGATTTTTTTAAACACTGTTTACAGCCTTTGACAGCGAACATTTTCTTCGCTAAAAGTCTCATCTGCATTTTTTAGCTACGAAACGTTTCGTAGTTAAAAGTAAAACTATGGATTTTTTTCAAAATCTGTTCATAGCCTTTAGCAACGAAAATTTTCATCGCTAAAAGTCTCATACAAGATTTTTAACTACGAAAATTTTTGTAGCTAAAAGTAATGTATTCGAAATTGTTGAAAAAATGTATGGAGCCTTTAGCGGCGAACATTTTCGCTGCTAAAAGTCAATGTTTCGAGTCTTTAGCGACGAAAATTTTCGTCGCTACAAGTCTTATAAAGGATTTTATTGAAAACTTGTTTGGCGCATTTAGCGACAAAAATTTTCCTTGCTAAAAGTCTCATACAGGATTTTTAACTACGAAAAAAAATGTATGGAGCCTTTATGTAACACCCTGAAAAATCGAGGGTCGAGTAGTAACTCAACTCTCGAGTTTCAGAAGATCACTTATGCAACATAGATAATGATGATTAAATGTTGTTTGTGTTAATACAATAAACATGAGTGAGATTCTACCAAAACAGTAATTCATACTCCAGATCCATGTATAAAACGTAAGCGGAAGACTGAAAGGTGTATATAGATATATATAAAACAAAACATTCTCGATCTCCAGAGTATGAACACTAACTGAGTCACCGTATATATACATGATGGTTCTGAATCAAAATGTCAAAATAGTACAACTAAAATTATCAAACCTGTAGCCCCGTAGCACTGGACAGCCTATGCGAAGCCTCCAGCAAACTGCATGTAGGAGAACTCCTCCTGATTGTCATAGAAGTTGGGCTCAGTCTCCTGTGCTCTAGTGATACTTGCATTTGATACAGAGTCTGGTGGGTGTTTTAAAACATCGTCCTGTAATGTGGGAATGAGTGGCCAACTCAGTGGAACAATAAAGCATAGGTTAACATGTTATTAATTCAGTCAAGCAGTAATGATAAAGCAGTACAACCAAACAATTCTAACTACTCTTATTTAATGCAAGTATAAAATGACATGATGTATGCCCTTGCCAAACCATCCTCATGTGACACCATCTTACGTTCGTGAATGCGTTCATCCCTCAGTGCTCCACATTTTCTGGGCACATGCAGTGCGATGATGAGCATGATTACCGAGTAGTTATTAGTCCATTTCAAACAGCAGTATTGGGAAACTAAGGTACCTCCCTTGTATCATTCCCAAACATGATCCATTCTAGGGTCGTCAATCCTAGTTAATCTCATACGATGGTGTGTTTCTAGGTCACTGCAAAGGCTGTCAGGGCTGTTACGCACAAAGGTTACACCACTCCCCCATTACCTTTTTAACGGTTCATCACTATACAGATACAAGCCTAGTTCATACTCTATACACTGCAGAAAAACTCGTCGCCTCACCGCAAATTCAGAGTATGCTCGAGGTCACTACAAAGGGCTGCCAGGGCTGTTACGCATAAAGGTTACACCGCTCCCCCATCACCTTATCAATGTAGGCCGACAGCACAAATATAATGTCCCATATCACCATAATCAGCTCACGAGTTTGGTTGCTCACTGGTCACTACCGGGAGGCACGTGGCCCCAGCGTAGGCTGACAGCTCAACCACGGTGTCCCATACCACCATGTCCGGCTCATGAGTCTTAGCGGATCGAGGTACCATGGTTAACGGGATTCCACTAGTAAGTTTGGTACCCTAGGTTCAAGCAGTAGCGACCAAACATGGTGAATATACATTAGACATATCGGGTTACTTGACAAGCCTGACTAGCTCGACCACACAATCAATTGAACGACATGAAGTGCATAAGCATTTCACGTGGCCTAACCACTGTCGCCAACTGAAGTACGACTCGGGTTCGTCAAATACATCCTATGTGGCGAAATGAATCTCAACCACGATCTCAAGTCTGGTACTGATTGTCTAGACTATAGACATAGTCCCAAACTCAATCAATCCTTATTCATAGCATGTGGATTAAAGCATAATAAAAAAAGTAATTCAAGCACGTTAAGAAGTATGTCATAAAGCATGTTATAAAGCATTACATAAATAGGAATACAAACATATATATTTCGTAAGTAAGTGGTTAAAGTAAACGACCCACATGGAGGAAATCATACAGGTCTCTAAGATAGTTGAGAATCCCATCTCAACACCTGCTTAAGGCATTGTCATCCAAAAACTTACTCACACAAGCATTTTCACAAACACTTTGCATACACTATTTCAACATACTTAGTGTATGTTAGCAAAACATCTATTAGGGCGAGTCCTTTCGCCAAGCAAGTATTTTACGCACATATGATATATTCATACAGCAAATAATCATGTTAAACACACTTCCAAAATATATACGTATAAGGTACTTTCTACAATACACTATTTCTACATACATATTGTATATTAGCATAACATGTATTAGGGTGAATCCTTTAGCCAAATAAGTATTTTATCCATATATCATATATTCATATAACAAATAATCATGTCAAACACATTTCTAAAATATATACGTATACGGTATTTTCTACGGATACCTAGAATACGTAAAATTCCATATTCTACGTCTTTAATCGAAACAGAAAACAGAAAGCACTTTATACAGTGCAATTGCATGCAGATCATAAATCTATTATTATCTGATATTGAAAGCATTGAAAACCATAACCTATATACCTAAAGTCCTTACCTTTTATCATAGAATCGTAATAAATCAGGTAGGTTTGCTAAGCTTCCGTATTCGGCAATTTGGTAACCTATAGAATGAAATAGGTTAGCTATTTCATAACCTACAACTATCAAAACCCCAAAATAGATTAGGGTTAGGGTTTCTTACCTAGAAATGACGTCAGAATCGTTGGGAAAGCGATTAGAATGGAGCAGTTGAGCTTGGATACGGCAGAGAAGAACGGCAGGGAAGAATCTCCCACATCTCTCACACTTTCTCTCTCTTTTCCTAAGGTTTTTCTCAAATTCGGATGGCTGAAATGAGAGAGGGTTTAAAGTCCTTATATAGCCTAAAAACTCACCGAAATAGACTCCAGGTCAAAGTATACTTAGGTTATAACCAAAGCGGACCTGTTTTAGCTCAACGGAGTACTTCTGGCGGGCCTCCTTGAGCCAAAGGTCGGACTTAAGCTCACCAACATTGGATCTAGGTACCATTATGTTTTCATTTCAGTCGGATACCCAGATCACAAATGGCGGACCAGTTTCAGTTTAACGGTCAGTGGATCTCGATCAGAGATTCCAAGTACATGGATATGTTTATGAAATTTTTCCTGACCCAACGGTGTAATTGGGTCAGATTCTGACGGTCAGGTTGCTTAATACTGACCCGCAAGTGACAAGTCTCAGATTACTATTTGAGATATTTATTTTTAAAGAAAAATAAGTGTTTTCACACTCCTCGCTTCGGACTCAAGCGAACAGCCATGGGACATTGGCTGAATTTGATTTCCGAGATGGTTGTCAAGCCCAGCGAGGCGGTCCTAAATCCTTAACTTCGTGTTATTCAGACTTCTGACGTGCGGTCCAGATCTAATACGGAGTTTCAGGATGCTCCCAAGAGCAGCCAGGTAATAAGATTGATTCTAGATTTTAGGGTAACCTAGCATCAATGATTCTACAAGTTTGGGTCTTGCAGATCGTATTTAAAGTGGATCAAACGAATTTCGTAGGTAATTTAGTTTCGTACTTAGTTACTTTGTCTCATTTTTAAAGGATTTAGTCCTGAGTAATTTCGGTCTGAGGTGGTACTTAGACCATTGTAGCAATGTTTAGTTTAAGTATTGTTCTTCATCACCTAAACTTTAAGATAGTGTCTAATGTGAAAGTACTTAGAAGGATTTAAAGAACGAGGTAGTGAAAGGTGAGATTTGTGAAGAAAATGGTTTGAAAATGGATTTGAGACTTTAATTGAGTGTTTGAGAAGTTAAACCGGTGTTAGGATTGACCCATCGCCTAAGGACGTCTAATTCCAGGTTGGGAAAAATCTGGGCTATTACACTTTAGCAATGAACATTTTCGCCGCTAAAAGTCAATGTTCGGAGTCTTTAGCGACAAAAATTTTCATTGCTAAAAGTCATGATAAATTGTTTGGCGGATTTAGTGAAAAAATGGTTGGAGCCTTTAGCGATGAAAACTTTCGTCGCTAAAAGTCTAATCCATGATTTTTAGCTACGAAAATTTTCGTCACTAAAAGTGAACTTTTAGCAATGAAAATTTATTTCGTCGTTAAAAGTCTTTTAGCGACGAAAACATGTTTCGTCGCTAAAAACCTCTTTTTGTAGTGGCTATTATGACCATGATGAAACTGTCCATTTCCTATGGACAACATTGGAGGGGCCTGGCCATTTGGACAGGCCGTGTTTATATCTGTATTTGCTCGAGATTAATGGAGCAAACTAGGATGTGCGTCAGAGCTATCCGGAAGAGCGGGGGTCCCTGGAAGGTGGGAACCGCTATTATGATCATGATAAATTTATCCATTTCCTATGGACAGAATTGGAGGGGCCTAGCCATTTGGATAGGCTGTGTTTATGTATTTGCTCGAGATTAATGGAGGAGACCCGGATGTGCGTCGTAGCTATCCAGAAGAGCGGGGGTCCCTGAAAGGTAGGAAGTGCTGTTATGACCATGATGAAGCTGTCCATTTCCTATGGACAATATTGGAGGGGCCTGGACATTTGGACAGGCCGTATTTATATCTGTATTTGCAGGTACCACACCCTTAACCTAAACCTATAACTCCATAACCGAAACTTAAACATAAACTTGAAAACCCAAACCTAAACCTGATCCCGAACCCAAACTCGATTTCCAAAACCTAAACCCTACTCTATTCTCAATTCCCTAAAGCTATAACCCAAAACTCATACTTATAACCTAAAACTATACCTTAACCTTAACCTATAACCTATACTTATAACCCAAACCCAAACCTTAACCTAAACTCAAATCCTAAGCCTTAACCTATAACCTAACCTAAACCTATACTTATAACTTAAACCTATTCTCAAATCCCAAAACCCATAACCTAAACCTAAACCTTATCCTAAACCTATAACCTATACCCGAACCCAAACTTGAACTCAAACCCGAATCCCTAAACTTTAACTTAAACCTAAACCTATAACCTAAACCTATACCTAAAACCTAAACCTAAACCTATACCTATAACCATAACCTAGACTTATAACCTTAACCTAAACTTATAACCATAACCTAAACCTACTCTCAAATACCTAAACCTAGACATATAACCCAAACCCAAACCTTAATCTAAACTTAAATCCCTAAACCTTGACCTATAACCCAACCTAAACCTATACTTATAACATAAACCTAATCTCAAATCCCAAAACCCATAACCTAAACCTAAACCTATAACCTGAGACGTAAACCCAAACACGAACACAACTCGAATCCTAAACTTTAACTTAAACCTAAACCTATAACTTAAACCTATACCTATAACCTAAACCTTAACCTATAACCCAACCTAAACCTATACTTATAAGCTAAACCTATTCTCAAATCCCAAAACCATAACCTAAACCTAAACCTTATCCTAAACCTATAACCTAGACCCAAACCAAAACCCGAACCCGAACCCGAATCAATCCCTAAAGTTTAACTTAAACCTAAACCTATAACCTAAACCCTATACCTATAACCTAAACCAAAACCTATACCTCTAACCTAAACATATACTTATAACCTTAACCTAAACTTATAACCATAACCTAAAACTATTCTCAAATCCCTAAGCCTATACTTATAACCCAAACCCAAACCTTAACGTAAACTCAAATCCCTAAACCTTAACCTATAACCCAACCTAAACCTATACTTATAACCTAAACCTATTCTCAAATCCCAAAACCCATAACCTAAACCAAAACCTTATCCTAAACCTATAACCTAGACCAGAACCCAAACCCGAATCCCTAAACTTTAACTTAAACCTAAACATATAACCTAAACCTTATACCTATAACCTAAACCTAAACCTATACCTATAACCTAAACCTATACTTATAACCTTAACCTAAACTTATAACCATAACCTAAACCTATTCTCAAATCCTAGCTAAACCTATACTTATAACCTAAACCCAAACCTTAACCTAAACTCAAATCCCCAAACCTTAACTTATAACCCACCCTAAACCTATACTTATAACCTAAACTTATTCTCAAATCCCAAAACCCATAACCTAAACCTAAACCTTATACTAAACTTATAACCTGACCCGAACCCAAACCCGAACTCCGAACCCGAATCCCTAAACTTTAACTTAAACCTAAACCTATAACCTATACCTATACCTATAACCTAAACCTAAACCTATACCTATAACCTAAACCTATACTTATAACCTTAACCTAAACTTATAACCATAACCTAAACCTATTCTCAAATCCCTAAACCTATACTTATAACCCAAACCCAAACCTTAACCTAAACTCAAATCCTAAACCTTACCTATAACCCAACCTAAACCTATACTTATAACCTAAACCTATTCTCAAATCCCAAGACCCATAACTTAAACCTAAACCTTATCCTAAACCTTTAACCTAGACCCGAACCCAAACCTGAACTCCAACCTGAATCCCTAAACTTTAACTTAAACCTAAACCTATAACCTAAACCTATACCTATAACCATAACCTATACTTATAACCTTAACCTAAACTTATAACTATAACCTAAACCTATTCTCAAATCCTAAACCTAAACATATAACCCAAACCCAAACCTTAACCTAAACTCAAATCCCTAAACCATAACCTATAACCCAACCTAAACCTATACTTATAACTTAAACCTATTCTCAAATCCCAAAACCATAACCTAAACCTAAACCTTATCCTAAACCTATAACCTGACCCGAACCAAAACCCGAACCCAAACCCGAATCCCTAAACTTTAACTTTAACTTAAACCTATAACCTAAACCCTATACCTATAACCTAAACCAAAACCTATACCTCTAACCTAAGCCTATACTTATAACCCAAACTCAAACCTTAACCTAAACTCAAATCCCTAAACCTTAATGTAATGCCATGAAAATCGGGGGTCGAGCAAAGCTCAGCTCTCGAGTTCCAACGCATCACTTATGCAACAGAAATAATGATGATTATGATGAGAGCATTGAAACATAAATAGGATTATACCAAAACAACATATCATACTCCAGAGACAGTTAAATTGTAAGCGGAAGACTGTGATGGATGTATAATATGTATAACCTATGATAAGTCTTCAGAGTGTGATAATGTTACCAGGTTAATGAATCACAAGTATAATTCCAAAGTATACAAAATTGTGTAAGGTCATCTAGTCAACATCCCTATAACCCCGTCGATCAAGACACGACTCATACGAAGCCGCCAAAAAAAATAGTATATACAAGAAAGCATCCTTGTCGTCGCAAAGGTCCAGCTCCGCCTCACAAGCATTGCCATCACCTGCAGATAAGATAGTCTGGTTGGTGTTGCAAGCACCGTCCCGTAACGTGGGAGTGAGTAACTAACTCAGTGGAATCATAGAGCAAAGATTAACATATTATCAAATCAATCAAGCGATAATAATAAAGCAAGCAAATCAAACATTCCTAAGTACTGTAATTAATGCAATGATGAGATGCAATAATGATGCATGCCCTCGCTAACATACTCCCTCGTGCGACACCATTTTACGTTCGTGGCATGCTTTCATCCCTCAGTGCTCCACATCTTTCAGGCACATGCAGTGTAGTATGAACATGATTACCAAGTTGTTATTAGTCCTCTTTATACAGCAGGATTGGAAAACTAAGTTACCTCCATTATATCATTCCCAAACAAGGATACTGTCTAGGGTCGTCACTCCTAGTAAATCTCATACGATGTTATGGTTCTAAGTCGCTGTAAAGGGCTGTTACACGCACTCGTTGCACCGCTCCCCCATCACCTTATCAATACAGGCCTAGTTTATACTCTGTCACTACGGGAAGACTCGTTGCCTCACTGCAGATTTAGAGTATGCTCGAAGTCACTACACCGGGCATGGTCAGGGCTGTCAGGGCTGTTACACACACTCGTTACACCACTCCCTCATCACCCATCAAAACAGTGTAGGCCGACAGCTCGAACACAGTATCCCATAGTACCATATTTAGCTTACGAGTCTGGGTTGCTCAATGGTCACTATGGGGAGGCTCGTGGCCCCAGCGTAGGCCGACAGCTCGACCACGGTGTCCCATACCACCATGCCCGGCTCATGAGTCTTAGCGGATCAAGGAACCAAGGTTAACGGGGTTACACTGGTAAGTTTGGTACCCTAGGTTCAACCAGTAGCATCCAAACATGGTGAATATACATTAGACAGATCGGGTTACTTGACGAGCTCGACTAGCACGAGTGCACAACCAGTTGAACGACATGAAGTGCATAAACACTGTGGCCTAACCACTGTCGCCAACCGAAGTACGACTCGGTTTCGTCAAACACATCTTATGTGGCGAATGAATCTCAACTAAGAACTCAAGTCCATTGCCGATCGCCTAGACAATAACCATAGCCCCAATCACATTCCATCATTAACCAGAAGCATGTAGAATAAAGCAGAATAAACAAAGTATTTCAGGCATGTTAACATGCATGTCATAAAGCACAATATAAACAGGAAATACAAACACATATATTTCATAAGCGGTTAAATTAAACAACCAACATGGAGGAAATCATATACATCTCTAAGGTAGTTGAGAATCCTATCTCAACACCCAAGTAAAGCATTATTTACTACGTATATACTCATACAAGCATTTATACAAACACTTAGACTACACATCATATGTTGGCTAAAACCTGTATTAGGGCGAATCCTTTCGCCAAACAGATACTACGTCCATAACTCGCATTTATATATGACAAATACTCATGGCAATCACATTTACAAAATTTATACATATACGGTATTTTCTACAAACACCTAAAATACTTAAATTCCATATATTTTGTATGTATTTGAAATGGAAAATGAACATCATGTTCTACATGTGAAATAGCATCCTCGTCAATAATCTACCATTAGCCGACATTGAAAGCTATGAAAAATGACAACCTAAGCGTCTAAAATCTGCACCTTACGCCGTAGAAGTGTAACGAACTCAACAAAGACTGAAGTCTTCATATACGTGGAATATTAGCCTGTAATACAAGCTAGGTTAGCTATCTAACTACTAACATCAATGGAAACCCTAAAACAAGTTAGGGTTAGGTCTTTCTTACCTAAGAACGAAGTTAGAATCATTGGAATGACAATTTGATAGCAGGAAAGAAGCACGTGGATTAGCAGAACAACTGCTAAGAAGAACCTCTCACTCCTCACTCACTTTCTCTCTCTTTCTTCTTCTCTTTCTCTTCTCTTTTGCTAGAGTTTCTCTCAAATTCGTAGGTGAGGGAGAGAGAGGGTTTAAAGGCCTTATATAGGCTCTATTTTGAGCTCAATAGCCCCAGAACCTAAAGTATACTTATTTTATAGCCATGAAAAAGGCCAAGCTATATGTCCTAGAGAGGGGGGGGGGGGGTGAATAGGACTATGCCAAATTTAAAATAAAATCAGCGGAAATAAAGTAAACCAATATCCTTACAATATGAATCAATTCACAATGCTAAATTTTAAATCACCTTGATAAATAAGTATTGAGAGATTAATACAAACTCAGTTCTAAGGACAACCTTACACCATAATAAACAAGGGCTTATGGTAGGACAACCTTATTTCTAGAACCTCTTTTGGATCAAGGACTCAATTTTAATATAAGTAAATGAAATAGCAAGGAATTGAAATTAAATGCAGAAGTATAGATCTAAATTATTACAACAATCCCCACACTTGCTTGAAATGTAAATAGTTACAACATTCACATCCACTTGTACATTCCTCACAATCGAATGATAAAAGATATGAAAATTAAGCAAGCATTCAATCCACAAGACAAAGAGTTATAGTGGTTCGCTTTGTGTGTACACCAACCTGTCTTTTAACAATGACCACACTGAAAGTTACTCCACTCCTAATATCCTCACACGGGGGATATTAGCGTTCACTATGAAATAGGTTTTCACAGTTCACCAAAAACCTTTACAATTGTGTCTTTTCACTTGGGCTTACACAATTCAAAAACCCTCTTTTCCGAGTTTTACGGTATTCCTCAGACAACCAATACAATGAGATTTTTCTGGTTCAACCTCAAACAAAACCAGTACAATGAGATTTTTCTAGCTTAACCTCAAACAAAACCAAAAGTAAATAAATTTTACGAATTGTAAAATACCTAGATTTCTCCTTTTCTTAGCAGCCCGGTAGAACCAATCGGAGTAGATGATTGAATGTCAAAGTTCAATTTCTAATACTCACATTCATAAGGTTCTAAATTCTAATAGATTTTAGATTTAACTTGTTGGGCGTAGCTATATTTGATTTTGATTCCAAGAAGAAGGAATAAGATAATTCCTCTTTTCAAATAAGATTGGAATATAGAAACAAAATCAAATTAAATAAGCTAGCAAAAAGGAATATTAAATAAGCACAATGTAGCTTAAAATAAACACAGACTTATCTCAGAGTGATCACTTGAAAATTCTTGAATTGAATAGAGTTGAAGTGTGAAAACTCTGAATTTCGTGTTCAATTTATAGAAGCAAAAATTTTTTCTACGACTGGTCTTAGAAACCTTCGACTGGTCGTAGCTCTAACAGATTTTTCAAAAATTAAGCGCGATCTTTGAAAGTTCCACGACTGGTCGTGAGTAGCCTACGACTGGTCGTGGGTCACCTACGACTGGTCGTAGATCCTTACGACTGGTCGTAGGACCATAGATTACGTTGCTGGACTTTGAGTCGTAGCTCCACGACTGGTCGTTGACGAGCCGAAGCCACACCTACGACCGGTCGAAGGACCTCCAGGACTGGTCATGGGCGTAACAAAAATTCTGAAAAATCTTCAACTACTTAGGACTGGTCGTGGAATTTCTTGGACTAGTCGAACCAATGCCAGGACTGGTCAAACAAGAGCTAGGACTGGTCGTAGAATAGACCAAACTTATGTAAAATAAATATTTGATTTATGTATCCAAAGTGACCTACTTAAATGGTCAACCTAAGGTCATTCAAACCTGAATCATGTCGTATGGACATTGAACTTCAACCATTCAACGAATGTAGATTGTTTGAACCATATCAGGCTTGAGATCTTGAACTTGTTGTAGCTTCAAACTTGAGATCTTCATCAGCATAACAACTACTTCATGCATTGCTTATTAGTCTTGAAGTCATGAGTTGTTTCTTAAGACTTGAACATCAACATTGTAGCTTCTTGAGACTTCAACATGTAGCTTCTTGAACTTCAATATGTAGCTTATTGAAAAGTTCAACTTGTAGCTTCTTGAAGTATTTATGCAGTGTCTTGAATTCATATAAATCATCATACAAGCACAGGACACAGATAGATGTTTTGACACATCAAAATTTGACAACCAAAGAAGCATGAGACCATAACACTTACAATCTCCCCCTTTTTCAAATTTGTGACAAAACACCCAAGTAATAATACTTCCAATAGGCATAAGAGAAGTACAAACACAACAGGTTCACAATAGAGAAGCATGCACAGTTATATAGATATGATAAGTAATAACTAGCATCATTCTCCCATAACTACCCCTGAGAAGCTTAACTCCCCCTGAGTAATAGCCTGAGTAATAGGAGCACATCATAAAGATTAAATTCAAATAAATCAAAGGCCTCCAAAACTTCTCCCCCTTTTTGACACAAAATGACAAAGGAAGAAGAGCATCAATAATAAAGAAAATAGGAGTTGATTCAAGAGAGCAAAGAGCATAAATCAAAAAGTCAGTAAGCACAAAAAGCTCAGTAAACAAAATATTACAGACCCATCAAAAATTTAGTCAGAACCAGAAGAGGGTACAGGATTAGATGGATCAATTTTATGTAAACCCTTAGCAATCCGCCTCATATATTTGCGTAAATATGAAAATTGCGTGTCTTGGGTAACACGAATTTGAGCCACTTGCTCTTGAAGGAAATTCAATCTCTCATCAAAATCAGAAGGCTGAAAATCAGGATCATCAGCCGAGTCTGATTCAAGTTCTTCAAATAAATCATCCATATTCACGTCTTCAGGAAGATCACTAGCTTGAGCATTTCCTACTTCAAAGACCACATCACACAAGATCCACTTGGCCATCAGCCAATTCTAAATTCATCTTGTTAATATTGGAATTATTAAAAGGGAGATGATAGATGGGTTTTTCTCTAGTAGGCATAGCTATGAGCAGCTGATTTACCAGCATAGTCAATAAATAACCAAAGGGTATATCACTATGTCCAGGATGGTGACGAGACAAAATAATGGAATGACAAATTAAAGAAGGTAGACATATTTTTGCACCGAGACTACGAGAATGCAAAACACGAACCATGAAAGCGATGAGTTCGGTTTTATTACCGAACGTGGATAAAGATTTGAGATGAATATCCTATGAAGTACTACGTATGTGGGTAACAAATACCTTGAGGAAAGTACATGACCTTTATGAGTCCAATGAACATCCAAATTACATAAATCTCTAGTAAGCATTTTTCGTTCAGATTCTGAGAGACTGTCATGTAAAATATGAATTGAAATGCTCTCATCATTGACAGGTATTTCCATAATGTCAGAAATCAAATGTCGATCTACTAAAAACAATCTTTCTTGAGTATCAACTTTAAAAGTTAAATCCTCAAGAGAAAAATCACAGATACATGCAAACATGGATTGGGCAATGGACTGGTATGCAGCTCCACCCCAATGTAAGATGTTATCCCATCCCACAGATTCCAACAGAGGAGGGATACCGAAAGAAGCAATGTGATTAATATTAACAGGACGCTCAACAATAACATTGCGCATACGCAAATCCCGAGCATTAGAAGGATCATTTTCGGGAGAGCGAAGATGACGTTGTACAATAGAAGCTGATCTAGAAGAAGATGGACCTACTCGACCTCGAGTAGTTTTCTTTTTACCTCTAGCATCCATTTTCACAAAAGGATTTCAAGGAAACAACAAGTTGGAAGAAATGGGGTTTAAATAAAACAGTTTTTTCAAGATAAAACCCCAAACTTGTAATGAACGACCAAATAGATTCCACAAGAATGAGATTTGAAACACTAATAGCAAGAATCTATAAAAAAAAATGCAAAAGAACCACTAACCTTGAAGTACTATGAAGGTGGGTTCGATCGGTCGTAGCTAGAACCGTTGGAGAGTAAAAAGAAATGAAGAAGAAGAGTCAAAATCCCCAAATTAAAGTGAAATCCCGAGTTTCACGACTGGTCGTGTAAGTGTTCGACCGGTCGAGTATGACTCAAAATTTACAAAATTTTTAAATAATTTTCAAATTCAAGCAAATAAAACATCATAGTTATGTACATTATGACACACCAAATCATGTAAATTCAATTTAAATTGCACATACCGAGATCAAATTTTAATTTATTAAACCTGCTTTTGTCGAAATGGTTTAGTGAAAATGTCCGCAAGTTGAGTCTCAGTTGGAATGTAATCCAAATATATTAATTTTTCTTCCATTAATTCACGAATGTAATGAAATCTAATGTCAATATGCTTAGTACGTGAATGCTGAACTGGATTTTTAGAGATATTTATTGCACTGGAATTATCACAAAATAAAATCATAGAATCCTGAATGATTCCATAATCGCTTAACATTCGCTTCATCCAAACAAGTTGAGTACATGCATTTCAAAGAAGAATGTATTCACCTCAAATTGTTGATAGCGATATAGAACTTTGCTTCTTCTAAACCAAGAAACAAGACAATTTCCAATGTAGAAACAACCACCACCGGGTTGATTTCCTATCATCAATGTTTCCAACCCAACAAGATCTCGCATACCCGACTAATTGAACATTAGTCTCATGTGGATACCAGAGACCCGAGTTTAGTAGAACTTGCGACATATCGCATAATCCGTTTAACAGCCAGTTAGTGAGATTCTTTAGGATTTGATTGATAACGAGCACAAATACCAACACTCAAAGCAATATCTGGTCTACTAGCAGTCAGATAAAGCAAACTACCAATCAAACTACGATACAATTTAGGATCCACATCATTACCTGTAGAGTCTTTTGAGAGTCTCAAAGTTGTACTCATAGGAGTATCAAAATTTTTACCTTTCTCAAATCCAAATATCTTAATTAAACTCTGAGCATATTTGGTTTGAGAGATAAAAATTCCATCAGGTTGTTGTTTTACTTGCAACCCTAGAAAATAATTTAATTCTCCAACCATGCTCATTTCGAATTTAGACTTCATCAAATCTGCAAACTCAACAGTCATGTTAGTACAGGTTGATCCATAAATAATATCGTCAACATATATTTGAACCATTAGAATATCATCGTTATGTTTCTTAACAAAGAGCGTCTTATCAACACACCCCATCTGAAAATTATGACTCAGTAAAAACTTAGTCAGTTTTTCGTATCATGCTCTGGGAGCTTGTTTCAGACCATAGAGAGCCTTCTTAAGACGATATACATGATCAGTAAATTTAGGATCTTCAAACCCTGTAGGTTGTTCAACATATACCTCTTCATGTAAATCACCATTCAGAAAGGCACTCTTTACATCCATTTGGTAAATTTTAATCTTCCTAAAACATGCAATGGAGATAAAAAGTTTGATTGATTCAAGACGAGCTACAGGAGCAAATGTTTCATTATAGTCAATACCTTCAATTTGTGTATATCCCTGTACAACTAGTCTTGCTTTATTTCGAATAATATTTCCAAGTTCATCAGATTTGTTTTTGAAAATCCATTTTGTTCCAATAATATGTTTATCTTTAGGTCTAGGAACAAGGTGCCGGACATCATTTCGACAAATCGATTAAGTTCTTCTTGCATCGCAAGAATCCGATTTTCATCCGAAAGTGCTTCTTTACGTTAATCGGTTCAATCGGGATGTAAAGCATACGTAGTTACATATGTCCTCTAATTGTCTACGAGTGCGCACACCGGTGAGAGGGTTTCCAAGTATTTGAGAAGTTGGATGATCTTTAACAAATCCTTAATTAGATTAGTTTCAATTGATGAAATTTCTTATTTTTCAAGTATAAGAACTTCATCATTATCTGAACTAGGGACAGGTGTATTCAAAAGATCGTCAATCATAACATTTATTGACTCTTGAATCACACCGGTCCTGTTGTTCAGAACACGATATGCATGACTATTTAAAGAATATCCTAAAAGGATCCCTTCATCACTTTTAGTGTCGAACTTTTCCAAATTTTCACGGTCACGCAAAATATAACACTTGCTGCCAAAAACTCGAAAGTATTTGACAGAAGGCTTTTTCTCAAACCACATTTCATAAGCCGTTTTATTATAAGATTTACAAATATAAACACGGTTAATAATGTAGCAGGCTGTATTCACTGCTTCAGCCCAGAGATTCCTTGGGAGCTTCATGCTATTTAACATAACATTTCCCATTTCTTGAAGCACTCTATTCTTCCTCTCGACAATTCCATTTTGTTGAGGAGTTTTAGGTGCAGAGAATTCATGCGATATTCCCTGATCGCTACAAAATTTCTCAAACCGCTTTTTTGGTCGGATCCATGATCACTACGGATCTTCTTGACTTGAGAACATTTTTCATTTGAATCCTTTTATAATCTTTTTCACTTCATCAAGTGTTTCTGATTTATCTCTCAAGAATGAAACCCAAGTGTATCTTGTGTAATCATCTACAATAACTAAGATGTACTTTTTGCCACCTCGACTTTCCGTTCTTGTTGGTCCTATAAGATCCATGTGGAGCAGCTCGAGTGGTCTTGTGGTGATATTGGAGTTCACCTTTTTGTGAGAGCTCCTAGTTTGTTTACCATAATGGCATTCACCACAAATCTTGTCTACTTTTTGCATCTTAGGTAGTCCTCTAATTAGTTCACTTTTGCTCAATCTGTATAAATTTCGGTAGTGTACATGTCCAAGGCGTTTATGCCATAATTCTGTCTCATCGGTATGGACCATGTAGCACGTTTGTTTATATGAGCTACCATTGCTTACTATATAGCGGTTTTCGAAGTTCATGCGACCGCTTAATATTACGAGAACCCTTTTCATTTATAATTTCACAACCTTGATCAGAAAAATTTAACATTATGGTTGTTATCGCATATTTGAGATATGCTCAACAAGTTGTGTTTTAAACCCTCAACATATAAAACATTTTTAAATAAGGGAAGGTTATAGAGTTGGACCGTACCTTTGCCAATTATCTTGCGATTTGCTACCATCACCAAATGTGACCGACCCATCAGTCATATCTTTAAGATCGGTGAATAGTGCTTTGTCGCTGTCATATGTCTGGAGCATCCACTTTGTCTAGGTACCATTTCGAATGGCTTGTAGCTTTGAAAGCGGTGTGAGCAACCAAACAAGTAACCTTAGGAACCCATTTCAAGATCTTGTTTTGGGTTTAGGAGAATAATTGGTCTTCTTACGTTTATAGTTGTAAGAGTGACCCTCTTGAGTTAGATTTTAATAGCTCCTTAAGTAAATCAACAATTTTTTCAGCTAGTGGGTTTCGAATCTGATTTTTGAAATTTATATAGCTGCTTTTGTGTTTTTGAAAAGATTTTGTATTTTTAGAAAAAACTTGATTAGTACCTTTTCCTTTTGAGTTAGAAGTCTCTCCTTTCACAAAATTGGAACGAGTATTCCTCTATTTAGGAGATGTGTTTTTATCATAGCCCAACCCGGATCGATCGCCACATTTTCTTGATCCGGATAATAATTTTTCTAATTTTGGATCACCTTGGGCATATCTCCATGTGTCCTTCAAACTCAGAAGAGAAGATACTTCATTTTTAAGTTTCTCATTTTCAGATTTTAAATTTTCAATTAGGGAGGTTTTGAATTCTAGATCACACTTTGATTTTTCAAAACAATCTGAAATTTGAGATTTTTCTAAAACAGGGTTTCAAAACATTCTTTAAGTTTAAAAAACTTTTCTTTTTGAAGTTTAAGTTTGATGACAATTTTTACAACTTTCCTTATATAAGGCATTGTAAGCATCTTGAAGATCTTCATCATTTTCATGATCACTATCCAAATTTTCTTCACTTGTTGAATCATCGTGATCTGAAAAAGTAAACTTGGCTAGAGTCATAAGGGCCTTAAGTTCATTGCCCGACTCGGTTTTCAATTTTCTGATTCAGAAGAGGCTTCAGAATCGACGATTCATCCCAAGTAGCCAACATACCCTTCCTTTTGGATCTGTCCTTTTTAGGACATTTGTTTGCTACATGCCCATATTCTTGACAGTTGTAACATTGACTATCTTTCAATGACTTCCAAGTTTTAGACTTAGGTTTAGAACGTTTCTTTTTATTTGCCTTTTGAAAGTCGACTCTTTTCTTACTTTTGAAAATCTTATAAAACTTTTTCGCCAAAAGGACCATATCATCTTCAGACTTTTCTGAATCTGAATTTTCTTGAGTAATACTTTTAGATGACTTCAAAGCAATAGATTTACCTTTAGGAGCTTTAAAACTTAATTCATAGGTTTGTAAAGAACCAACTAATTCTTCTACCTTCATATTATCCGTATCACGAAGTTCCTGGATTGCAGTTACCTTAGAATTGAACCGTTCAGGAAGAGAGCGTAGTATTTTTGCACACACTTTACTTTCTGGGATCTTATCGCCAAGACCCCACATTGAGTTTACAATGTCATTCAATCTAGTGTAAAAGTCCATAAACATTTCATTTTCCTCCATATGAATTTCTTCAAATTTAGTTGTGAGGAGTTGGACTTTAGATTTCTTGACAATTGAAGTACCTTCGTGTGTCATTTCTAAAATATCCCAGGCTTGCTTTGCAGTATCACAGGATATGATTCTTTTGAACTCATCCGGTGATAGTGCGCAAGTGATTGCATTTAGTGCTTTAACATTAGCACTACTCTCATTTTTCTGAAGTGTGGTCCATTGGTAATACGGTGTAATTTTCATAGATTTTGAACCATCAACACCAGTTACTTCCATGATAGGAGGTTTCCATTCAGTCACTGTGGCTTGCCACACACTTTCATCCATTGATTTGAGGAAGATCCTCATTCTGGCTTTCCAATAGGCATAGTTGGAACCATCAAAGGGTGGAGGCCTAGTAACTGAAAGGCTATCAAAATTTGACATCTTTTTATATAGCTTAGATCGTTAGCTCGGGAAATAAATCCAAATAAAAAGCAACAAAAATGAGCTATTAGGCTTTGATACCACTTGAAAAAGGCCAAGCTATATGTCCTAGAGGGGGGGGTGAATAGGACTATGCCAAATTTAAAATAAAATCAGTGGAAATAAAGTAAACCAATATCCTTACAATATGAATTAATTCACAATGCTAAATTTTAAATCACCTTGATAAATAAGTATTGAGAGATTGATACAAATTCAGTTCTAAGGACAACCTTACACCATAATAAACAAGGGCTTATGGTAGGACAACCTTATTTCTAGAACCTTTTTTGGATCAAGGACTCAATTTTAATATAAGTAAATGAAATAGCAAGGAATTGAAATTAAATGCAGATATAGATCTAAATTATTACAACAATCCCCACACTTGCTTGAAATGTAAATAGTTACAACATTCACATCCACTTGTGCATTCCTCACAATCGAATGATAAAAGATATGAAAATTAAGCAAGCATTCAATCCACAAGACAAAGAGTTATAGTGGTTCGCCTGTGTGTACACCAACTATCTTTCAACATACCACACTGAAGCTACTCCACTCTAATATCCTCACACGGGGATATTAGCGTTCACTATGAAATAGGTTTTCACGGTTCACCAAAAACCTTTACAATTGTGTCTTTTTCACTTGGCTTACACAATTCAAAACCCCTCTTTCTCGAAGTTTTCTAGTATTCCTCGAGACAACCAATACAATGAGATTTTTCTCGGTTCAACCTCAAACAAAACCAAGACAATGAGATTTTTCTAGCTTAACCTCAAACAAAACCAAAGTAAATAAATTTTACGAATTGTAAAATACCTAGATTTCTCCTTTTCTTAGCAGCCGGTAGAAACCAATCGGAGTAGATGATTGAATGTCAAAGTTTAATTTCTAATACTCACATTCATAAGGTTCTAAATTCTAATAGATTTTAGATTTAACTTGTTGGGCGTAGCTATATTTGATTTTGATTCCAAGAAGAAGGAATAAGATAATTCCTCTTTTCAAATAAGATTGGAATATAGAAACAAAATCAAATTAAATAAGCTAGCAAAAAGGAATATTAAATAAGCACAATGTAGCTTAAAATAAACACAGACTTATCTCAGAGTGATCACTTGAAAATTCTTGAATTGAATAGAGTTGAAGTGTGAAAACTCTGAATTTCGTGTTCAATTTATAGAAGCAAAAATCGTTTCTACGACTGGTCTTAGAAACCTTCGACTGGTCATAGCTCTAACAGATTTTTGAAAAATTAAGCGCGATCTTTGAAAGTTCCACGACTGGTCGTGAGTAGCCTACGACTGGTCGTGGGTCACCTACGACTGGTCGTAGGACCATAGATTATGTTGCTGGACTTTGAGTCGTAGCTCCATGACTGGTCGTGGACGAGTCGAAGCCACACCTACGACCGGTCGAAGGACCTCCAGGACTGGTCGTGGGCGTAACAAAAATTTCGAAAAATCTTCAACTACTTAGGACTGGTCGTGGAATTTCTTGGACTAGTCAAACCAATGCCAGGACTGGTCGAACAAGAGCTAGGACTAGTCGTAGAATAGACCAAACTTATGTAAAATAAATATTTGATTTATGTATCCAAAGTGACCTACTTAAAGGGTCAACCTAAGGTCATTCATACCTGAATCATGTCGTATGGACATTGAACTTCAACCATTCAACGAATGTAGATTGTTTGAACCATATCAGGCTTGAGATCTTGAACTTGTTGTAGCTTCAAACTTGAGATCTTCATCAGCATAACAACTACTTCATGCATTGCTTATTAGTCTTGAAGTCATGAGTTGTTTCTTAAGGCTTGAACATCAACATTGTAGCTTCTTGAGACTTCAACATGTAGCTTCTTGAACTTCAATATGTAGCTTCTTGAAAAGTTCAACTTGTAGCTTCTTGAAGTATTTATGCGGTGTCTTGAATTCATATAAATCATCATACAAGCACAGGACACAGATAGATGTTTTGACACATCAAAATTTGACAACCAAAGAAGCATGAGACCATAACACTTACAAGCCAAAGTGTACCTGTTTCGGCTCAACGGAGGACTTCCGGAGCCCCCCTTGAGCCAAAGGTCGGACTTAAGCTCACCGATATTGGATGTAGGTCAAGCTAAGTTTTCGGTCCGATCGGATACCCAGATTGACCGTGGCGGACCGGTTTCAGTTTAACGATCACAGGTACACAATCAGGGCCACAAGTACATAAACATGTGTGGGAAATGTTCCCTGATCCGAGGGTGTATTTGGGTTAGATTTCAACAGTCTGATTGCTTATATTTGGCCTGCAAACATCAGGTCTCAGATTACTTAAATTTAATTTAATTTCTAAAGAAACCCAGGCTTTCTCACACTCCTTGCTCCGGGCTCGAGCGAATAGCCATGGGACACTATCTGGATTTGACTTCCGAGTTGGTTGTCAAGCCCAGCAAGGCGGTTCTAATTCTATAACCTCGTATTATTCAGACTTTCGATGTACGGTCCAGATCTGATACGGAGTTTCGTGATGCTCTCGAGAGCAGCCGGGTAATGAGATTGATCCTAGATTTTAGGGTAACCTAGTGTCACTGATTCTACAAGTTTTGGGTCTTGCAGATCAGATTTAAAGTGATTAGTGCGGATTTCGTATGTGATCTAGTTTAACACTTCGTTAACTTTGTCTAATTTCTAAAGGATTTAGTCTTATAATATTTCTGTCTGAGGTGATACTCGGGCCTTTAGTAGTTTTTATAGAAGGTGGTTCAAAGAATTAACACTTAACTACATCACGCCCTAAGTACAACAGAAGAAGGTCCTAGGGCAGTAGAGGCGGATGTTTCTAAATAACCTATTTGTCAATGATTCCATAAGGTTATTTTAAGTTTGAGTATTGTTCTTCATCACCTAAACTCTAAGATTTGTGTCTAATATGAAAGTTCTTGGAAAAGTTTGAAGAATAAGGTGGTGAAAGGTGAGATTTTGAATAAAATGTGAGATTTTAAAGAAAATTGTTTGAAAAGGGATTTGAGACTTTTGAATTGAGTGTTTGAGAAGTTAATCAGGTTTTAGGATCGACTCATCGCCTAAGGACATCTATCTCCAGGTTGGCAAAAATCCGGGGTGTTACAATCTACCCCCCTTAAAAATAATTTTGTCCCCGAAATTGGCTAAGGGTAATAAGTAAGGATTCTATTATTTCAATTGCCTAAGATTTATTGATTTCAAGTTTATATATGTGGTAGTGTATATATTGTCCACGCTAGTCTGGTACATTTTGTCTCTACCCCCCTTAAAAATTATTTATTTACCTCTTACTTATATCTTGATGGTTTGCCACAATGGATTTCTCATAGTAGAACTTGCTAAGGCTTTTATTGTGTTCGTATTCAACGAGCACAATTGTAGATACGTTGACCTTGGCTATTGTAATTCAGTTTGTACCCATTGTTAGGCCTATCCTGTAATATGAATTGGTTTACTCCTTAAACCCTAATTGCTTTCCTTCTGGTAACTTTATTATTGACATTCTAAGGAGGATTCAGATCCTATTTGGTGACCTAACCTTACGTATCCTGGATCAATTTTCATTAGATCCTGGGCCAGTGGGCTATCGGCCCACCAGGTGTCCGTTGCACCTATGAGTAGGTGGACGAGTATACCTGCCTAACTCGACCGCATTCATAACCTTTCTAACCCCCTTAAAAATAATTTCTACCTCCAGAGTTCAAGATCTATGTCCTGTTCTGTATGTCGGAACAAGGTGTAATTTAGGACCTATCCTAGACATGAAACGGGATACGATTTTCCAATAAATTTGTCTTCCTTTCATTGATGATGTGTGCTATGGCATTGGTACCTATGGTCATAGAAAGGAGCTAAAGATGATGGGTATTGTGGTTGATTTCAGGGACAGGTATGAGTTTGTGGCAAGATGCCTGATTCTACCAAGGAGTTTTGTCACAGTCCAGACTTATCTTATTTAATCATGTCTAGCTTAACAGGCAGGCTATATTTCTACGTTCATATGCACAATATGTATGCCAACATGACATGCGATTTGGGACCGGATTCCTAACTGTCTGTTGCCCATTTAGGAAATTCCTTGGGCCTAAAAAGAAAATCTCTATTGGCTATATGCTCCTAACACTTCTCAAAGACGAAGTAATAAACTTTGGGTGTAAGTGGTAGGGCTAACATGGAAGGAAAGTTGTATAGTGGGTCTGAGCCAGATACATAAATCTTCTGCCTTGCGAGGACAGAAAATTTGTCTTATCAGTTCTTAATCCTAGTTGATCCCGACCTTCTGCTTGATCAGAGCATAGAGTTCATTGGTCACAACTAGGATTGAGAATTTGATTCAAACCGCGAATACCTCGCTTATAGATAGTTTCTCTACTCCGTGTTCCCTATTGTACTAAGTCCTTGAGAAGGCGATTTTAAGGGGTGTATTGATTTGACCTAATATTAAATCCAAGGGATATATAATTTCTAATCAAAACAACCTTCTTAAGAGTTATTAACGAGGTCTATGAGTACCGAGGGGATTCAACAAAGGAACGGGGTCTCGCTCCAACCTAATCAAGCCAACTAACGAAATTTATCTTTCAATTATCTCAGCATAATTAGTCTTTTACGTCCCTTAGTATAACTAGTAGCCTAATCTTAATCTACATTCCTAAAAATGACCAATCATTCTAATCTGACGTCTATACTCATACGCTAGATGATTTCATACCATTTTTAATACGAAAAGATGTTTTATCGCTTAGGGTCAAAAGCCGTCTGATTGGAATTGAGTTGCCTGAACTTAAATTTAACTACACTTGAGCACCACACACATGCTCATACTAGCTAAGAAGGTTTTAGGGTTCACATTATCAATTTATTGGATTTTCCATACTGTTAGGTCTTTCGAAATCTAGAAGCACTACTCTAGGTCCAAAACTCTATGGGCCTATTTGGCCAGTGGTTTTAAGTTGTATTAAAATGGGACTCAAGATTGGGAGAGGCATGTTTGGTAGGAGGGTGGGATGGGATTAAAATTAATTTTATAGGCTTTGGAATATTAGTCTTATGTTGGAAAGTATGAGATGGGACTTCCAAATCCCATGATAATGAATCTCTAAGTGTACTTGGAAAGGAAAATTCCAGGATTTACTTTTAATTGCATACACTCCAAACATGGTATTGAAAAACATGGGATACACCCAATCTAGGGACCATACCTTACACATGCATTTATTATTACGTTTATAATTCTATCCACCTTACTCACCTAATGCAGTTGGCCGAACGGGACCTAAATGTTCCAACAAAAATTGTGGGTCTTGTGCTCAAATGAAAGGAATTGAAGAAGATAAAAGAGGGATTTGTTGGGTTTCAAAATCTTGAGCCTCCATAGGATGTAGTCTTACGTGGACCATGACAGAAGATGCGTGTGAGCTAATACAATTAAGGCATCAAACACTAGAATATACTACCAATGACTACACCACTAGGCCTAACGTAGCAACAAACAAACCGCGAGACAACGGCATGGACATCTAGGCAAAAATCGAGAAAATGGTCGTACTAAGCTCGAATAGAGCTATGGAAAAGTGAAGAAAAGGGAGGAAAGGGCTGGGGTCTTTAGGTCTCCATGGATTTGAGCCTCAACAGAGGTTGTACAGGCTCAAATAACAGGAGTTGAAGAAGGAAAATGAAAAGACGAGATGGCTAGTGGGTTTACACGAGTTTGAGCCACAAATGGGGGGTGTAAGAGCTCAAATGAGAGAGAATGAAGAGGGTAAGGGGTAAGTATTGTTGAAAATGGTGGAGGTATGTGTGCTTTGACAGAAAATAACGAAATAGGTGAATGGAGGGAAGGTTTGAGAGAGAAAACAGAAACTTTTGAAGAAAAGAAGAGCTTGGAGGGGTAGTTTGTGAAGGAGGTACTAGTTTGGGAGGGTTTTAATCAACGGCCCACACACCAGGGAGTCACCCTAGCCCCCAAACACCATCGGCCCGACCGGCCGAGCTCGCTGACCAGCGAGGGCCTCGCCACCCTCTAGACTAACCGGCGATGCCTCGCGTGTTTGGGTGAGGTTGTTGTGACCCCTAGGCCCCAAAAAGGTATGGGTCCCACCCTGGGTCCCCCCATAAGTGCTCTATTTGGCCCCCGACTCCATTTGAGGCATTTTCGAGTCTAATTTGCAAACTGAAATGATTTTATTGGATGTGTAATATATGATTTTGGGGTAGGAGATGCTATTCTCTTCAACTAACCTATTTATTTCGTGAGATTCCATAATTTGAATGGTTAAAAGTCCAATTTATACATATATTTACTATTTATAGTACATTTTTGTTTAAGTATTATTTTTCATCATTTATACATTAGGATTTATCTCTAGTATGAAAGGACTCAGAAAAATTTGAAGGAAATGGGTTAGACTTTAGGATTGAGTTCTGAGAAGTTGTTTTCAATATCTTGGTTGATAATTCATGAGAGTGGTGAGATTGATGAGGGATGTTGCTTGTAGAGTAAGAGCTAGATGGATGAAGTGGAGATGTGCCCTTGGAGTTTTATGTGATAGCCGCATACCAAATCAACTAATGAGGAGATCTTCTGGGATAGCTATAAGACCATTCATACTTTATGGACCAGAATCTTAGGCTGTCAACCGACAACATGTTCATAGGATGTGTAGTTGAAATGGGGATGTTGAGATGGATAGATGTCAAGATGAGGAATGACAGATATAGAAATGAATGCATTCGAGGGAACTTTAGGGTATCATTCATAGGTAATAAGATAAGGAAAAGTAGGCATTGATGCTTTGGCCATGTGAGATGGAGACCAAGAACAACACCGGTTGGGGATGAGTTGGTTTTAAGTTGAAGGTTCTAAAAGGGTAAAGAGAAGGCCCAAAAGGATGCACTTAGAGGCAAAAAGAAATGATTTGATGATCTATGGTTTAACTGAGAATGGTCCTGGATGTTCACTCCCCAAGTATAGGGTTGTGATGTAGCAATAAACTCGGTAAGACCAAGGTCGAATCCACAGGGATAGAAACCTATACGTAATATGAAATTAACTAGAACTAGAACTAGATTAAAATGAAATCTAAATCAAATGATTTTGAGGAATAATGGTGAAATACTAATCTAAAACTTAAGGAATTCAGAACTAGGAAACTAGGGTGCCAAGGATCTACTTGTAGAGATCAGGGAGATCTACGCTTGATTCATGAACTCAACTGGACTTCGAGTCCCATCCTCATCCAGTTGGGAGATATAACCTAAAAATCAAATCTGAATGTCTTTTGATCTAGTTTTCAAGAGATAAGACAGATGTAAATTAGAATGGATTCCATCACAAAACCATGCCCATGAGACAAAGCAAACAACAAAATTAAACCAATCCACAGCTAATCTGAGTGATGTATGAATGTTAGTAAGGATTCCGTCATCCAACCATGTCCAAGGGGCAATGGTGAACAATGGAGCTTACTAACTTCACAATCAAAATAATGGCACAGGAATGCATAAAGTCATCATAGATCTATTGTAATTTCAGTCACAACAAACCATTAAAAACTAAAAATATTCCCTTTAATCAAAACTAGAATCAACATAGTTCATAGCATGAATCCAAGCTGTAGAGATCTCCCATCATGCCACAAGCTTCACCTCTTAGCCCTAGCTAAGAGGTTCAGCCCAACATGAATGGGCTGGATCTCTTAAACAAAAACAAAAGAAAAAAATAAAAACAAAACAAAACAAATCAAAACTAGGATTTCTCTCTCACGTCCAAGCCGTGGATGATTGAATGATCTTCTCAACTCTCTCTTTCTTTTTTATAGCAGGGAAGGTTGGTTGGAACAAATAAGATGCGCATATCTGGTGAATAAACTGAATTCAACAGGTCTTTGCGCAGTCCCTGTTTTGCCTTGCCAGATCGGATAAGTTTGGCAGATGGATTGTCATCAATCACACCAAAAAATTAATTCTAATCTACCGCATCCATCTGCTGAACATTTAGACAGTTCTAGATCATCATTCGATGGTCCTGACCCATGGATCTATGGATGGTATATTTCTGTAAAAGACCTACTGCGTCCGAGATTCCTGTGCGGCACCAAAACGGCAGTCGGTAAGAGAATTCGCGGAGCACGCTTCAGCGAAGAGATTTCCTTATTTTTGGAAAGCATGGTGACCACCGGATATCCCTCTATCTCGATTTGGAAGGTCTGGATTGAGAAAATTTTCTGCATGTGGATCACATTATCCTCCAAACGGACTCTGTTTAAACCAGGAAACGCAGTGCAGAGGCTAACTTGAGCTAAACCTTGGCTGTGTGCCTGATTACTGTTTGTCCTGAAATTTCATGGGTTGGGACAGATTCACCCAAGCTACCTAATGGATGGTTTGGATTGGACAGATGTTCCATGATGGCGACCACCGGCTTTCGTAAAAAGCCTCTGCGCACCGTCTGCGATACGAAAACGGAAGTTTCCGTTTTCTGCTGAGTCGGTGCGGTCCACTTTGGCTGACCTTATAGAGAATCACTCCCTTCTTCGGGCAACTTCATTAGTTCTTAATCACGGGTCGAAGTTTGACGTGAATTCGTGTTCCAGATGGGCCACACCATCAATCGACGTCTTGACGTTTTCCTTGCTACTGCGGTTTTGAATGTATGCATGGATGCGTGGAACTAAAAGGGGTGTGGTTGAATTTCCCTCCTGGACATGATGAACGGCTTTTTCACGATTATGGCGGGCCATTGATGGATCAGCGGACGGACGTGCGGACGTCCAGCGATAAGGAAGGAAATTTCTTCTTTTAGTTTTGGCGGGTCAAAGGCGGTTTGACCATCTTGTATGGCATGGTATGCATCGGGTACGTATACACTGTGTACGCACATGTGTACATACAAGGCCCAATGTACTGTGTATGAAAAATTCGCTCTGTCTATCCGTTTTGTCACCTCAATTAAGCTATTGAGACCAATTTTGAAGCATATCTAGATCTCAGGTGGGCCCAAAATCAATGGTTTATGGGCTGGTCTATCCGTTGGACCACTTCTACAAGGATCCGAGAGCTAAAATTTGATATGTACAGTTAATTTATGGTCTTCAGGCCATATATGAAGTTTTGAGCCGAATAGATGGTGGAAACCCTGTGATCTTGCATTTTATCTTACTTTCAGGCTGCTTGAGCATCAGTTTTTCAATTTTCTCGAATCTCTGGCATGTAAATCCGTCGATCTTGGTCCCCTCGGGTCCGTCCCATGCTCTGGTGAATTTTGAGCGTTAAATCTTAGCTTTTAATACCTTATTTTGATCCAAGCTCGTAAATACACCCTGCATCACAAACACGATTAAATTGAGTCATTAACCAGTATCGTGTTCGTAAAATTAGGTAATAACTAGGGTCTAATATGCAATATTTGACCCTCAACACAACCCCTAACCAGCATTTTGCTAGTCCCAAGCAAATTATGCGAAAAATAAGTTGAGTATTACTGGACAATTTCTATGAACTCGAGTGATTTTTGAAAAATAATCCAGATCCTAGAGTTCTAAGATTCATGAATGTTGAGCCTTACCTTCTCCTGGACTTACGCGCATGGTAGATTCCATAGTTAGGCTCAGAGTATTAATCCGCCAATCAGAAAAATTGTAAACATTGAGTTTCATGAGTGTTTAGTGTAATCTCGGCTTATCATCATTAAGAAATCTAGTCGACAATTTTCATGATAACGTTGATAATCAAAAGAGCATTTAGGACAATCGAAACCTAAAATAGAACTTGCCTTACAGTTCTTCTTTTTCATTCTTCCAGCTTTTGATTTTTTTTTTTTCATCGAGGGGGCGGAACATCGAATCCACACCTATAGGGAGCAAACCTATGGTGAAGATTGTACACCCAAACTTTTTCACATATTATCCATGAGGAATTAAATCTACACCTATAGGGAGCAAACCTCTGGTGAAGATTATTCACCCAACCCTTTTCAATTGATCATGACAAGCAAATTTCCCAAGTTGGTTCCTTCCATGCTTACTGATTACCAAATTACAGTTCAATGTCGAATCGAAACCTTAATGTGCAAGCGAGATGTGTCTTATGAAAGCATGACTCAATCAATGTTTAAAACCTCTAATCATGGATTAACAATTTGAACTTAACAGTGAAATCTTACAAATAACATAATCCAAGTGTCATAAATTACCAACATCACTTATCTTGTAATTCTAAATCTAAGATGACCGTTAAAATCACTTCGAATTCACAAGAAATTCCAGAAAAATTTAAAAATTTTCACAATTTCTGTTCAAGACCAAGAAAACACTGATTAGGAAACCTAATCGCCCACCCCCAACCAAAAATCTACATTGTCCTCAATGTAAAAGATATGAACATGTAATGCACAGGGGACAACGAAAGTAAATGAGAAGTGATAGGAATATAGTACCTAGATAATGAATCGAGAGAGACTTTTCCATAGAGAGCTCAACATAAAAGCAAGTCAACACAAGAGAGAAACCAACAGAAGCAACCTCTCCTAAAACAATGTAGAAAGCAAACAGACCTAGAACAACATAAAGTAACCTACCCTAATCCTATGAAAACAGGAAAAACTACTTGATCATGCCACAAGGTTCCTCTTCCGACCAATATCTTGATAAGTTTCTCAACAGGATCATCCAAAATCCTTTTTTACAAGAGGCTTGGATGCCCTGGAGCATGAATGTCCAGAGAGACTTATGTACCTCAGTAAAAATTTCTCGTTGATTTGCCTAAGGTATCCAAAGTATATATGATTCACCTGAGGCAGAAAAAGTTTCAAAGTTAGTATCCCATGGTGAATCAGAGACTACAAGTAAATAAAACTCAGAAAACTTCTCAGAAAATGATGTAGTCTCAATGCATTCCGAAGTTCCAAACTTCGATTCAATTTTCAGCTCCTTTTCCCTTAATGGTAAACATTTAGGGTCTAGGGAAGGAGGGGCTTCAAAATAAGAGTTCTCTCGGTCAGTGATGATACCGAGATGTTGTCTTACAAGGCATCCACTTTGTCTTTTGACATGAGATCGTTTGAATCTGCAAAGTGTGCCATGCATGTAGTCAAAGGGTTGGGACAATCAGCTAAGAGTGACTCGTCTCCTGCATCAAAGTTTATGATGATTTGTCCAAGGATTCCTTCATCTTTTGAAATAGATGGATGCATGCTCGCTTGCTCTTGCTCTTCACAGACAGATGGACAATCAATAGGCGAAGAATTAATGTAAAGACTCTTGTCATTGAAGCTTCTCAGTGGAGGCATTGAATCGTTTAAAGTGTATAGCTTAAATTGTGGCCTCAACTAGGTAGTTTCAAATTTCAGAGTCATACAAGCAAATCGTCCATCGCCCGAATCATATCATCATTCAATTCAAGGCAATAGTCCAAACATGCATCACAAGAGTTAGAAGGGTTAGTTGAAATTGATTCATTCTCCACATTCAAATCAGTCATGTTAGACAGGTGTAGTAGATCATTATGGTTGACAACTTCCTTAACCTCTTGATCATTGGCAGGGGCCACACTTGAAATTGAACCCAGTACTCATCATCATCCAGTTCCATGCAGTGTGCACTTGGGATGGGATCACATTCCTCACATTCTATTCCTAGATTGGTTTGAGGTTCGAATAAACTAACCTCTACCTTATCAGTGTAATCATGTGTGTCATGTGAGTGAAGTGTGTCACTATCATTATATTTGAAAAACACCACATCTCTTAATCATTCCTTTGGACAGTCATCGAGATTGACTCATCGGGAAATTAAAACATCTGCTCATTAATGGAATCTATTTCCTCATTCGTAATTTCAGTTTCTGCCACAAGTGAATTATGATCACTTTCTTCACATTGTACTTCTAGATTGAGATAAGGCAGGGATAACTTAGCCTCTTCCTTTCCCATAAGATGTGATTGAATTATTAGAATTGAGGATTTGAACAATTCACATGATTGTATGACAAGTTGATTAAACTGCTCTTGTGCTTTCATGAGCTTCTGAAGTGAATCCTCTTGGACTGTTTCTGATTGGGTTTCAAAGGTAGATGACCCAAGAGAATTTTCACTATGATATATAGCTGGTTCAGCTTCCCGACATTGATGTTTCCATTGGTTATAGTCATATGGATCATAAGTGGGAGAATCTGATGGTTGGTAATACTTATTATCACTTATAATATAATCACGCATTGTTTTCTTTTTATCTGATGGGTGATAATGATTCTCACTCCCAAAGTTATGATAACCCCAACACTCACGTACTGTTCGTGGGATGGAATTGTTCTCTCGTACATGATCATATAAGGACTTCTTAACCGATGGAGTGTTATGCTTAGGTCGGTTCTCGATGATTGGTTTAGTAAAATTTTGAGACATAGGCTGATGTGTATCATAATCATCATACATCCCTTCGCACTGTTTCGCATGCTCAAGAGCTATCTCAGCATATTGACGTTCCCACTCATACATATACATGGTGAAACCCTCAATCTGAATCTAATCCTAAGAAAAATAGAGAAAAGATCCTACAACAGTATGGAAAGTAAGAGGAGGAGAAGCTAGAAGGAAGGTACCAATTGAGAAGTTCCTATGTTAAGATCCTGCAAAAGAAACCAAAAGAGATTAGTTCCTAAAAATAGAAATTCTAGAGTTAGAAAATTCTAAGATGGAAATATAAAGTTAGTTTCTAAAAAGGAAAGTTTCCTAAACCTAGAATTAGAAAGTTTCTAAAAATAAAGGAAAAATGAGTTAGTTTCTAAAATTAGGAAGAGTTTCTACAAAGGAAAATAACTAACCTAGTTTCTAAAAAATAAAAGAGAAAAGTTCTAAACCTAAAGTTAGAAAGTTCTAAATTAGAAATCCCAATCCTAAACTAGAAAGTAGTGTTAGTTTTTAAAAAGAAAGAAAAAAAAAATCTAAAATAAATGAAAGCCTAGAAATAGAAAAGTTATAAAAATAGAAAGTTAGTTTCTAAAAAGGAAACCTGGAATAAGAAAATTTCTAAAACTAAAATTCTAATTCTAAAAATAGAAAAAGTAGAGAAATTAGAAAGAGATTACTAATTTAGAAGTTTATGTCAAGATCCTACAAAACAGGAAAACAGGTTAGTTTTTAAATTTTAAATAAAAAAAATTCTAACCTAAAATTAGAAAAATCCTAATCTTAAACTAATCCTAAAACTAGTTAACCTCAGAAAACGTAGCCGTCAATCCCCGGCAACGGTGCCAAAAACTTGTTCACTCCCCAAGTATAGGGTTGTGATGTAGTAATAAACTCGGTAAGACCGAGGTCGAATCCACAGGGACAGAAACCTATACGTAATCTGAAACTAACTAGAATTAGAACTAGATTAAGATGAAATCTAAATCAAATGATTTTGAGGAATAATGGTGAAATACTAATCTAAAACTTAAGGAATTCAGAGCTAGGAAACTAGGGTGTAGAGATTAGGGAGATCTACGCTTGATTCATGAACTCAACTGGACTTCGAGTCCCATCCTCATCCAGTTGGAAGATATAACCTAAAAATCAAATCTGAATGTCTTTTGATCTAGTTTTCAAGAGATAAGACAGATGTAAATTAGAATGGATTCCATCACAAAACCATGCCCATGAGACAAAGCAAACAACAAAATTAAACCAATCCACAGCTAATCTGAGCGATGTATGAATGTTAGTAAGGATTCCATCATCCAACCATGTCCAAGGGGCAATGGTGAACAACGGGGCTTATGATGTTTTATTTAAACCAACATGATTTAAATGATTTTTAAACTCGCAAGTATACGAATCAGATGTAGATATGGTATGTATTACGAGATCGTTCCCACGAAGACTGGTCGTCACAGTTCAAATCTATGATTCTCCTTAACTAATTCAATCAAATAATGGAATGAACTACTAAGCACAATTCTAGGAAAAAACAATTAAGAACAGGGAAGAAAATTCAATCAGAGAGAGAGCACTAGGACTTTCGAATCCACCCCTAATTATCCTAACCCTTGTTTTGTCTGTTGATTCACCTTGATCTAGATTGATACCACTTATATAGAGAAAGCACAATCTGTGTCCTTAATCGGGCATACAGAATGTCTAATTCCTTTAAGCAATGCCATGAATAACATATCACATGTCCTTGGTCGGGTACATGGAATGTACAGTTCATTAAAGCACCCTGTTTCTTCCTCTATAGGAAACCTGTTCTTGATCAGACCCAAGCACCTATATTAAGCATCCAAACAACATCCATATATATACTTTGGTCAAGTTCATAGATGGAGAAGTATAGAATTTAAACCAATCAAGCCCACTTAGAGAAAGAAACAAATTAATTAATATTCAAAGTAAATTCAACCAATACAAGAGCTAATCAAATTAGGGGCTTCATCTCAGCCCTAGCTGAGAGATTAGTGACCCATAAAATCCATTAAAAAGATGGATAAACAAAATTCATAAAAACAAAACACCAAACTAATTGATCTCTCTCTCTCTCTTCTTTCTTCTCCTTCTTCTCTTTCTTCTCTCCCTTGCTCTGGATCTGGAATTCCTTGTTTCTGAATGAATTTACCATGTCCATAATTCCTCTTTTATAGCTGCTAGAGGGCTGGAGTCGGTGGTAGAGTTGTAGCAGGACATGGAGTGTAAATTTTCGCAGCCATGATCGGTGGGCCCCACAGAAGTATTTTCTGGAGAATCCACCCCATCCATTGGATTCAAGACGAAATTTCAGTCAAGAATGGGTGGTTTTGAACGTCCATTAACGCGGCCCAGAGAAGAAATCTCAACAAAATCAGTTTTGAACGTCACAAGACCGCCTGTTTGTGGCCTCTGTATCACACACATGTACACGCATGGGAGCAGAATATCAGCATGGTTTTGAAGCTCTCGACGCCCTCTACACGATGAACGGATTGGATCAGTCGTACGGGTGACGGTTGGGGTCCACAATCTCCAGCAAAAACGGACAGCGTCCGTTCGTTACGCGGACGCGAAAACGAGGAATGTGGTGATGGTGGGTCCCACTTCGATATTTTTTTAACAATCCAAGACGTACATTGGATTCCTCTCGAAAAACCATTCGGGAAGGGACAGTTTTGGGGTGTCCATTGATGCGGTCCACCTGATTTTTGCTCCGCCGTCCGTTCCACTTTTGAACGGTTGAAAAACCAGTATTCATTGTATTTTTCAGTTCTATCACCTAGGCGTGGGTTATGGCTGCCCCAGGAAGCGGATGGACGGTTTGGATTGTCCATTTGGACAATAGGTGGGGTCCACAACTCAACCTAATCGATCGGCAGTGTTAACACTGCTGAAACGGGAATTTTCGTTTTTGTGAAGACGAGTCGGGTCAGCGCTTGCGCTGACCCTCTTAGCCGTCCGGTGCACGGCCGGTGTTGTGAGTGCATGGTGTACATGCACCACATATGGGTTCCACGGTGATGTTTCTGAGACATCCAATCCATCAATTCATTTTCTCTTCTCAAGTAAGACGTTGAATCCGAAGTTGAAGCATATTCAGATATCAGGCGAGCCCAGAATCAATGGTTTATGGGTTGATTTGTTAGTTGGGACACTTCCATAGTGATCCGAGGGCTAAAATTTGAAACATACGGTTAATTTATGTCCCTAATCCCATGTATAAAGTTTTGAGCCAATCGGATAGATGGAACCATGTGATCTTTCATTCTGAACCCCTTTCGGGCCCCTTTGGCTTGCTTTCCTCAGATCCCAGGCGTATAAAATCTTCATTATTGGTTCTCTGGAGTCCATCCCATGCTCTGGTAATTTCAGAGCGTCAAATCCATGCTTTTAATATCATTTTTCAATACACGCTCCTGATTTCATCCTGTAATAAAAACACAATTAAAATATGGCATTAAACATTATCATGTATGTAAAATCAGGTAATTACTGGGTCTAATATGCAATATTCGACCCTGATCAGCTTACTAACTTCACAATCAAAATAATGGCACAGGAATACATAAAGTCATCGTAGATCTATTGTAATTTTAGTCACAATAAACCATTAACAACTAAAAATATTCCCTTTAATCAAAACTAAAATCAACATAGTTCATAGCATGAATCCAAGCTGTAGAGATCTCCCATCATGCCACAAGCTTCACCTCTTAGCCCTAGCTAAGAGGTTCAGCCCAACATGAATGGGCTGGATCTCTTAAACAAAAACAAAAGAAAAAAATAAAAATAAAACAAAACAAAACAAAACTAGGATCTCTCTCTCACGTCCAAGCCGTGGATGATTGAATAATCTTCTCAACTCTCTCTCTCTTTCTTTTTTATAACAGGGAAGGTTGGCTGGAACAAATAAGATGCGCATATTCGGTGAAGAAACTGAATTCAACAGGTCTTTGCGCAGTCCCTATTTTGCCTTGCCAGATCGGATAAGTTTGACAGATGGATTGTCATCAATCGCACCAACAAATTAATTCTAATCTACCGGATCTATCTGCTGAACATTTGGACAGTTTTAGATCATCATCCGATGGTCCTAACCCACGGATCTATGGATGGTATATTTCTGTAAAAGACCTACTGTGTCCGGGATTCCTGTGTGGCACCAAAACGGCAATCGGTAAGAGAATTCGCGGAGCACGCTTCAGCGAAGAGATTTCCTTGTTTTTGAAAAGCATGATGACCACCGAATATCCCTGTCTCGATTTGGAAGGTCTGGATTGAGAAAATTTTCCGCATGTGGATCACATTATCCTCCAAACGGACTCTGTTTAAGCCAGGAAACGCAGTGCAAAGGCTAACTTGATCTGAACCTTGGTTGTGTACCTGATTACTGTTTGTCCTAAAATTTCATGGGTTGGGACGGATTCACCCAGGCTACCTAATGGACGGTTTGGATTGGACAAATGTTTCATGATGGTGGCCCACCGGCTTTCGCAAAAAGCCTCTACGCACCATCTGCGATACGAAAACGGAAGTTTCCGTTTTCTGCTAAAGTCGGTGGGGTCCACTTTGGCTGACCTTATAGAGAATCACTCCCTTCTTCGGGCATCTTCATTAGTTCCTGATCACGGGCCGAAGTTTGATGTGAATTCATGTTTCAGATGGGCCACACCATCAATCGATGTCTTGACGTTTTCCTTGCTACTGCGGTTTTGAATGTATGCATGGATGCGTGAAACTGAAAGGGGTGTGGTTGAATTTCCCTCCTGGACACGATGAACGGCTCCGATCATTTATTTTCATGATTATGGCAGGCAATTGATGGATCAGCGGACGGACGTGCGGACATCCAGCGATAAGGAAGGAAGAAGGAAATTTCTTCTTTCAGTTTTGGTGGGTCAAAGGCGGTTTGACCGTCTTGTATGGCACGATATGCATCGGGTACGTGTGCACTGTGTACGCACACGTGCACATACAGGGCCCAATGTAGTGTGTATGAAAAATTCACTCCGTCTATCCGTTTTGTCACCTCAATTAAGCTGTTGAGACCAATTTTGAAGCATATCCAGATCTCAGGTGGGCCCAAAATCAATGGTTTATGGGCTGATCTGTCCGTTGGGCCACTTTTACAAGGATTCGAGGGCTAAAATTTGATATGTACAGTTAATTTATGGTCTTCAGGTCATATATGAAGTTTTGAACTGAACAGATGGTGGAAACCCTGTGATCTTGCATTTTGTCTTACTTTCAGGCCGCTTGAGCATCAGTTTTTCGATTTTCTCGAATCTCTGGTGTGTAAATCCGTCGATCTTGGTCCCCTGGGGTCCGTCCCGTGCTCTGGTGAATTTTGAGCATTAAATCTCAGCTTTTAGTACCTTATTTTGATCCAAGCTCGTAAATACACCCTGCATCACAAACATGATTAAATTGAGTCATTAACTAGTATCGTGTTCGTAAAATTAGGTAATAACTGGGGTCTAATATGCAATATTTGACCCTCAACACTAGATAGAGTGGAATGGTGGAACATATGAACTTAAACGTTTTCTTTCCTTTGTGGTCCTAGACTTTATTATTGTTACGATCCTTTGTGTGGCCTACTGAATTACTTAGTAGCAATAGAGAACCGATCTGTGGTGGTGGTGAGATTTGGGTGCAGTTGTGTATATGAATCATAACAAAAAAAATTAGAAGAACTCACAATTGTGGACTAAATTACAATATTCAGTCTCACATGTCGGTGAAACTTGGGATTCTAATGTGGTTTCTAAGTTTTATCACCCCTTTCTTAATTCAAAGTGCGTCAGAGTGTTTCGTGTTACCATAACACAAGCATGGTTTAATCCAAATCATGCTTTGATACCATCTTGTAACGCCCTGAAAATCGGGGGTCGAGTAAAGCTCAGCTCTCGAGTTCCAACGCATCACTTATGCAACAGAAATAATGATGATTATGATGAGAGCATTGAAACATGAATGGGAATATACCAAAACAACATATCATACTCCAGAGACAGTTAAATTGCAAACGACTGTGATAGATGAATAATATGTATAACCTATGATAAGTCTCTAGAGTGTGATAATGTTACCAGGTTCATGAATGACAAGTACAATTCCAAAATATACAAAATTGTGTAAGGTCATCTAGTCGACATCCCTGTAACCTCGTCAATCAAGACACGGCTCATACGAAGCCGCAAAAAAAAACAGCATATATAAGAAAGCATCCTTATCGTCGCAAAGGTCCGGCTCCGCCTCACAAGCATCGCCATCACCTACAGCTAAGACAATCTGGTTGGTGTTGCAAGCACCGTCCCGTAACGTAAGAGTAGTTAACTCAATGGAATCATAGAGTAAAGATTAATATGTTATCAAATCAATCAAGCGATAATGATAAAGCAAGCAAATCAAACATTCATAAGTACTGTAATTAATGCAATGATGAGATGCAATAATGATGCATGCCCTCGCCAACATACTCCCTCGTGCGACACCATCTTACGTCCGTGGCATGCTTTCATCCCTCAGTGCTCCACATCTTCCAGACACATGTAGTGCGATATAAACATGATTACTGAGTTGTTATTAGTCCTTTTTATATAGCAGGATTGAGAAACTAAGGTACCTCCCTTATATAATTCCCAAACAAGGATCCTGTCTAGGGTCGTCACTCTCAGTAAATCTCATAAAATGTTGCAGTTTTAGGTCGCTGTAAAGGGTTGTCAGGGCTGTTACACGCACTCGTTGCACTGCTCCCCCATCACCTTATCAATACAGGTCTAGTTTATACTCTGTTACTACAGGAAGACTCGTTACCTCACCGTAAATTTAGAGTATGCTCGAGGTCACTACACCGGGCACAGTCAAGGCTGTCAGGGCTGTTACACACACTCGTTACACCACTCCCCCATCACCCATCAAAACAATGTAGGCCAACAGCTTAAATACAGTGTCCTGTTGAGGGTCAAATATTGCATATCAGACCCTAGTCACTGCTTGGATTTACAAACATAATATTGTTTAAAGGCTGATTTAATCGTGTTTATGCTGCAGGTTGAATTTAGGAGCTTTGATTATAAAAGAGCATTAAAAGTGTGGATTTGACGCTCAGAATTTACCAGAGCAAGGGATGAACTCCAGAGAACCAATAATGAAGAATTTACATGCCTGAGATCTGAGGAGGACAAGCCAACGGGGCCCGAAAAGGGTCCAGAATGCAAGATCAAATGGTTCCAGCTATCTGATTGGATAGAAACTGCATACATGTGACGAGAGCCAAAAATCAACCATACATAGTAAATCTCAACCTTTGGATGTCTCGGAAAGTGCCCCAACTGACGAATCAGCCCACAAACCGTTGATTTCAGGCCCACCTGACATTTGGAACTTCTTCAAATTGAGTCGCGACGGTTTAAACAGGGAAACAAGCTGAATGGACGGTTTGGATTTCTTAAAAGGATCACAATGGACCCCACATAGGATCCGCATGTGCACAAAGTATAGTGCATTGGACGTACACTATGTCACTTAAAGACGGTCAGCGAAGGCTGACCGACTCCAAGCCGCGTCGCCGCAAGAAGAAACAGCGTCCACAAACAGTGGATGCTGATTTGCTTAGTGGACCCCACTCATCATGTAATTCTAAGATCCATACCGTCCATTAGTTTTCCAAAGGTCGTATTATCCAAGCCTAGGTGACAGAAGTTTAGAAGATATCGTGGATTGGATTTAAATCATCTAAACGGAGGACGGACGGTGATACGGAAAATCCAGTGGGCTACACTAAATCCGAACCAAAACAGTCCTTCTCGAATGATTTTTCGAGGAGAAGCTGATGGATGGGATGAATTTCTCAGAGAACTGCGATAATGAGCCCCGCCATCATCTCAGCGCAAGAACGGAGGCCCTGTTGGTGCGTCCGTGAAACCCGACAGTTTCGGAATCCTGTGGGCCACCACCCTTGTTCGGTTGGCGAATCCAAACCGTCCATCATGTAAGGTGCTCAAAAACGTCCCTGGGGACGTTCTCCTTTTCAACAGAAGCGAGGGAAGATAGGAGTTTTCTGCCTCTGTTTTCGGTGCGGAAACTACAATGTGTCTGGCTGCGAAACAACTTCTGCACTGCGTCTGGCTGTGAAAAGCAGCACCGACTTCTTCTCCACCGCCCTTGCTGCATATAAGAAAGAGAGAGAGAGAGAGAGAGAGAAGTGGGGGGAGAAATTGAAGGCTGGAAGCTTGGCTTGGACGTGAGGGCAGGCAGGGAGAGGGAGTAGTATTTTTTTTGTTCTTTTTACTGTTTATTTTACTGGTTTGGATGATTTTTGTAGAGATCTAGTCCGTCCATGTCGGGCTAAACCTCTTAGCTAGGCTTAAGAGGTGAAGCTTGTAGTGTGATGGGAACTCTTTGCTTGCCTTTTGTTTAGACTGATCTGATATTGATTTGGGTTTAATTAAGGGAATGTTTTCGGTCTTTAATGGTCTATTGTGACTGAAATTACAATGGGTCTGCAATGGCTTTGAGCATGTTCTTTTCCTTTTTATGTTTATGACGTCAGGAAGCCCTGTTGTTCACCATCGTCTCCTGGGCATGGTCGGATGACGGTGCCCCTTCCTAACCTTCATGGTATGTTGATTGGTTGGTAATTAGTTTAATTCTGTTGTTTGCTTTGTCTCCTGGACAGGGTTTGGTGATGGAATCCATTCTAATTCATATACCTCTCATCTCTTGAAATTTATATCAATGGCAATTCAGTTAATTTCTCTGATTTTTAATCCAGGCATAAGATCTCCCTGATCTCTACAAGTGGATCCTCTGAATCCCTAGTTTCCCACTTCTGAATTCTCTTAAATTTTAGATTAATTATTTCACCATTATTCCTCAAATCATAATTGGTTTAGATTTCATCTTAGCCCAGTTCTAGTTCTGGTAAATTTCAGATAACGTACAGGTTTCAGTCCCTGTGGATTCGACCTCGGTCTTACCGAGTTATTACTACATCACAACCCTATACTTGGGGTGTGAACATGTCCCATACCACCATATTCGGATCACGAGTCTGGGTTGCTCACTGGTCACTACGGGGAGACTCGTGGCCCCGGTGTAGGCCGACAGCTTGACCACGGTGTCCCATACCACCATACCCGGCTCATGAGTCTTAGCGAATCGAGGTACCAAGGTTAACGGGGTTACACTGGTAAGTTTGGTACCCTAGGTTCAAGCAATAGTGTCCAAACATGGTGAATAAACATTAGACAGATCGGGTTACTTGACGAGCTCGACTAGCACAAGCGCACAACCAGCTGAACAACATGAAGTGCATAAATACTTCGCATGGCCTAACCACTATCGCCAACCGAAGTACGACTCGGGTTCGTCAAACACATCCTACGTGGAGAATGAATCTCAACCACGAACTCAAGTCTGTTGCCGATCGCCTGGACTATAATCATAGCCCCAATCATATTCAATCCTTAACCAGAAGCATGTAGAGTAAAGCAGAATAAACAAAGCATTTCAAGCATGTTAACAAGCATGTCATAAAGCACAATATAAACAGGAAATACAAACACATATATTTCATAAGTAAGCGGTTAAATTAAATAAGCAATATGGAGGAAATCATATACATCTCTAAGTTAGTTGAGAATCCTATCTCAACACCCAAGTAAAGCATTATTTACTACGTATATACTCATACAAGCATTTATACAAACATTTAGACTACATATATTAGCCTACACATCATATGTTGGCTAAAACCTGTATTAGGGCGAATCCTTTCACCAAACAGATACTGTATCTATAACTTGCATGTATATACGACAAATACTCATGGTAATCACATTTATAAAATTTATACGTATACGGCATTTTCTACAAATACCTAAAATACATAAATTCCATATACTTCATATGAATTCGAAATGGAAAACAGACAGCATATTCTACATGTGAAATAGCATCCTCGTCAATAATTTACCATTAGCCGACATTGAAAGCTTTGAAAAATGACAACTTAAGTGTCTAAAATGCGCACCTTACGCCGTAGAAGCGTAACAAACTCAACAAAGACTCAAGTCTTCGTATACGTGGAATATTAACCTGTAATACAAGCAAGGTTAGCTATCTAACTACTAGCATCAATGGAAACCCTAAAACAAGTTAGGGTTAGGTCTTTCTTACCTAAGAACGAAGTTAGAATCACTAGAATGACGATTTGATAACAGGAAAGAAGTACGTGGATTAGCATAACAACTATTAAGAAGAACCTCACTCTTCACTCACTTTCTCTCTCTTTCTTCTTCTCTTTCTCTTCTCTTTTGCTAGGGTTTCTCTCAAATTCGTAGGTGAGGGAGAGAGAGGGTTTAAAGGCCTTATATAGGCTCTGTTTTAAGCTCAATAGCCCCAGAACCTAAAGTATACTTATTTTATAGCCAAAGTGTACCTGTTTCAGCTCAACGGAGGACTTCCGGAGCCCCCCTTGAGCGAAAGGTCGGACTTAAGCTCACTGACATTGGATGTAGGTCAAGCTAAGTTTTCAGTCCAATCGGATACCCAGATCGACCATGGTGGACCGGTTTCAGTTTAACGGTCACGGGTACACGATCAGGGCCACAAGTACATGAACATGTGTGGGAAATGTTTCCTGATCCGACGGTGTATTTGGATCAAATTTCAACGGTCTGATTGCTTATATTTGGCCCGCAAACATCAAGTCTCAGATTACTTAAATTTACTTTAATTTCTAAAGAAACTCAGGCTTTCTCACACTCCTCGCTCCGGGCTTGAGTGAATAGCCATGGGACACTATCTGAATTTGACTTCCGAGATGGTTATCAAGCCCAGTAAGGTGGTTCTAATGCTATAACCTCGTATTATTCAAACTTTCAATGTGCTGTACAAATCTGATACGAAGTTTCGTGATGCTCTCGAGAGTAGCCGGGTAATGAGTTTGATCCTAGATTTTAGAGTAACCTAGCGTCACTGATTCTACAAGTTTTGGGTCTTGCAGATCGGATTTAAAGTGATTAGTGCGGATTTCGTATGTGATCTAGTTTAGCACTTCGTTAACTTTGTCTAATTTCTAAAGGATTTAGTCCTATAAGATTTCTGTCTGAGGTGATACTCAGGTCTTTGGTAGTTTGTATAGAAGGTGGTTCAAAGAATTAACACTTAACTACATCACTCCCTAAGTACAACAAAAGAAGGTCCTAGGGCAGGAGAGGCTGATGTTTCTAAATAACCTATTCATCGATGATTCCATAAGGTTATTTTGAGTTTGAGTATTGTTCTTCATCAACTAAACTCTAAGATTTATGTCTAATATGAAAGTTCTTGGAAAAGTTTGAAGAACAAGGTGGTGAAAGGTGAGATTTTCAAGGAAATGTGAGATTTTGAAGAAAATGGTTTAAAAAGGGATTTGAGACTTTTGAATTGAGTGTTTGAGAAGTTAATCCGGTGTTAGGATCGACTTATCGCCTAAGGACGTCTATCTCCAGGTTGGCAAAAATCCGGGGTGTTACACTTAACCTATAACCCAACCTAAACCTATACTTATAACCTAAACCTATTCTCAAATCCCAAAACCCATAACCCAAACCTAAACCTTATCCTAAACCTATAACCCATACCCGAACCCAAACTCGAACCCAAACCCGAATCTCTAAAATTTAACTTAAAGCTAAACATATAACCTACACCCTATACCTACAACCTAAACCTATACCTATACCTATAACCTAAACCTATACTTATAACCTTAACCTAAACTTATAACCATAACCTAAACCTATTTTCAAATCCCTAAACCTATACTTATAACCCAAACCCAAATCTTAACCTAAACTCAAATCCTTAAACCTTAACCTATAACCCAACCTAAACCTATACTTATAACCTAAACCTAATCTCAAATCCCAAAACCCATAACCTAAACCTAAACCTTATCCTAAACCTATAACCTGACTCGAACCCGAACCCGAATCCCTAAACTTTAACTTAAACTCCTAATCTATAACTTAAACATATACCTATAACCTAAACCTATACATATACCTATAACCTAAACCAATACTTATAACCTTAACCTAAACTTATAACCATAACCTAAACCTATTCTCAAATCCCTAAACCTATACTTATAACCCAAACCCAAACCTTAACCTAAACTCAAATCCCTAAACCTTAACCTATAACCCAACCTAAACCTATACTTATAACCTAAACCTATTCTCAAATCCCAAAACCCATAACCTAAACCTAAACCTTATCCTAAACCTATAACATAGACCCGAACCCAAACCCAAACCCGATCCCGAATCCCTAAACTTTAACTTAAACCTAAACCTATAACTTAAACCTAAACTTGTAACCTAAACCTAAACCTAAACCTATACCTATACCTATAACTTAAACCAATACTTATAACCTTAACCTAAACCCTAAACCATAACCTAAACCTATTCTCAAATCCCTAAACTTATACTTATAACCCAAACCCAAACCTTAAACTAAACTCGAATCCCTAAACCTTAACCTATAACCTAACCTAAACCTATACTTATAACCTAAACCTATTCTCAAATCCCAAAACCCATAACCTAAACCTAAACCTTATCCTAAACCTATAACCTGACCCGAACCCAAACCCGAACCCGAGCCCGAATCCCTAAACTTTAACTTAAACCTAAACCTATAACCTAAACTCTATACCTATAACCTAAACCTAAACCTATACCTATAACCTAAACCTATACTTATAACCTTAACCTACACTTATAACCATAACCTTAACCTATTCTCAAATCCCTAAACCTATACTTATAACCCCAACCCAAACCTTAACCTAAACTCAAATCCCTAAACCTTAACCTATACCCCAACCTAAACCTATACTTATAACCTAAACCTATTCTCAAATCCCAAAACCCATAACCTAAACCTAAACCTTATCCTAAACCTATAACCTAAACCTGAACCCGAACTCGAACCCGAACCCGAATCCCTAAACTTTAACTTAAACCTGAATCTATAACTTAAACTTATACCTATAACCTAAACCTATACCTATACCTATAACCTAAACCAATACTTATAACCTTAACCTAAACTTATAACCATAACCTAAACCTATTCTCAAATCCCTAAACCTATACTTATAACCCAAACTCAAACCTTAACCTAAACTCAAATCCCTAAACCTTAACCTATAACCTAACCTAAACATATACTTATAACCCCAACCCAAACCTTAACCTAAACTCAAATCCGTAAACCTTAACCTATACCTCAACCTAAACCTATACTTATAACCTAAACCTATTCTCAAATCCCAAAACCCATAACCTAAACCTAACCTTATCCTAAACCTATAACCTAGATCCGAACCAAAACCCGAACCCAAACCTGAATCCCTAAACTTTAACTTAAACCTAAACCTATAACTTAAACCTACACCTATAACCTAAACCTATACCTATAGCTATAACCTAAACCAATACTTATAACCTTAACCTAAACTTATAACCATAACCTAAACCTATTCTCAAATCCCTAAACCTATACTTATAACCCAAACTCAAACCTTAACCTAAACTCAAATCCCTAAACCTTAACCTATAACCCAACCTAAACCTATATTTATAACCTAAACCTATTCTCAAACCCCAAAACCCATAACCTAAACCTAAACCTTATTTTAAACTTATAACCTATACCCGAACCCGAACCGGAATCCCTAAACTTTAACTTAAACCTAAACCTATAACCTAAACATATACCCATAACCTAAACATATACCTATACCTATAACCTAAACCTATACTTATAACCTTAACCTAAACTTATAACCATAACCTAAACCTATTCTCAAATCCCTAAACCTATACTTATAACCTAAACTCAAATCCCTATCCCTTAACCTATAACCCAACCTAAACCTATTCTCAAATCCCAAAACCCATAACCTAAACGTAAACCTTATCCTAAACCTATAACCTAGACCAGAACCCAAACCCGAACCCGAACCCGAATCCCTAAACTTTAACTTAAACCTAAACCTATAACCTAAACCTAAACCTATAACCTTAACCTTAACCTAAACTTATAACCATAACCTAAACCTATTCTCAAATCCCTAAACCTATACTTATAACCCAAACCCAAACCTTAACCTAAACTCAAATCCCTAAACCTTAACCTATAACCTAACCTAAACCTATACTTATAACCTAAACCTATTCTCAAATCCCAAAACCCATAACATAAACCTAAACCTTATCCTAAACCTATAACCTAGACCCGAACCCGAACCCAAATCCCTAAACTTTAACTTAAACCTAAACCTATAACCTAAACCCTATACCTATAACCTAAACCTAAACCTATACCTATAACCTAAACCAATACTTATAACCTTAACCTAAACTTATAACCATAACCTAAACCTATTCTCAAATCCCTAAACCTATACTTATAGCCCAAACCCAAACCTTAACCTAAACTCAAATCCCTAAACCTTAACCTATAACCCAACCTAAACCTATTCTCAAATCCCAAAACTCATAACCTAAACGTAAACCTTATCCTAAACCTATAACCTAGACCCGAACCCGAACTCGAACCCGAACTCAATCCCTAAACTTTAACTTAAACCTAAACCTATAACCTAAACCTATACCTATAACTTAAACCTAAATCTAAACCTATAACCTTAACCTATACTTATAACCTTAACCTAAACTTATAACCATAACCTAAACCTATTCTCAAATCCTTAAACCTATACTTATAACCCAAACCCAAACCTTAACCTAAACTCAAATCCCTAAACCTTAACCTATAACCTAACCTAAACCTATATTTATAACCTAAACCTATTCTCAAATCCCAAAACCCATAACTTAAACCTAAACCTTATCCTAAACCTATAACCTAGACCCGAACCCAAACCCAAACCCGAACCCGAATTCCTAAACTTTAACTTAAACCTAAACTCAGTAACCTAAACCCTATACCTATAACCTAAACCTAAACCTATACCTATAACCTAAACCTATACTTATAACCTTAACCTAAACTTATAACCATAACCTAAACCTATTCTTAAATCCCTAAACCTATACTTATAACCCAAACCCAAACCTTAACCTAAACTCAAATCCCTAAACCTTAACCTATAACCCAACCTAAACCTATACTTATAACCTAAACCTATTCTCAAATCCCAAAACCATAACCTAAACCTAAACCTTATCTTAAACCTATAACCTAAACCCGAACCCAAACCCGAACCCAAAGCTGAATCCCTAAACTTTAACTTAAACCTAAACCTATAACCTAAACCTAAACCTTCACCTATAACCTATACTTACAACCTTAACCTAAACTTATAACCTTAACCTAAACTTATAATGTAAACCTTAACCTATTACCTAAACTTATAACCTAAACCTAAACCTATTCTCAAATCCTAAACATATAACCTATAACCTATAACTTAAACCTATTGCTTAGCCTAATGTTAAAGCTATTTTCGTAAACTGATTTTATTCTTTTCATTGTAGACATGGATAAGAGTTGGATGCAAGCTAAGAACAAGTTTGACCCATAGTATAAATAAGGGGTTCAAGAGTTCATGGAATTTGTGCAAAATCGGGTAAATTCAAGAAATAGGATTAGGTGTCCGTGTCAAAAATGCAAGAACATGATATGTAAGACTTTAGACAAAGTAGAGGACGATTTGTTCATAGTTGGGATTAACCAGGGTTACACTTGGTGGATCTATCATGGTGAAGATATGACCCATAGAGTTGAGCCCATTGAAGTCCTTGCTGACCCAAATGTGTCGGATGACGACGATGAAGACATTGATGAAATGCAAGATATCATAGGGGATGTGTTCAGGGGAACAGTATCAGATACTGATTTTGCAGCGACAAGCAGTAGTCAGGATATTCCTCCAGTGGGTGATGTCGAATCAAAAAAGCTTAGTAGGTTGTTGAGGGATGCGCAACATCTACTTTATCCGGGGTGTGAGAACTTCTCTAAGTTGAATTTTCTTACAAAGTTACTTTATTTGAAGACAATAAACCGTTGGAGAAACAAATTGTTTGACATGTTGCTTGAGTTGTTGAAAGAAGCATTATCGGACAGTGAGATATTGCCTAAGTCTCACTACGAGGCAAAATCCTTGATGCGAGACTTGGGCCTTAATTATGAACTCATACATGCATGTATAAATGATTGTTTATTATATCGGAATGAGTATGCTAAGGCTGAAGAGTGTCAACAATGTGGAGAGTCTAGGTGGTGGAAGTATGACAAAGACAGGGGTAAGAAAATCCCGCAAAAGGTATTAAGGTACTTTCCATTGAAACTTAGATTGCAAAGATTGTTTATGTCTCGTAAGACGGCTAAAGATATGAGGTGACATAAGGAGAAATGCGTTCATGATGATTGTACACTGAGACACCCTGCGGACTCTGAAGCCTGGTAAAATTTTGACAAGCAACATGACTGGTTTGCAGAGGATTCTCGCAATGTTCGACTAGGTCTTGCAAGTGATGATTTTAATCCATTTGGTAATATGAGTAGCTCATACAGTATGTGGCCAGTAGTACTTATGCCCTACAATTTACCTCCTTGGTTGTGTATGAAGGAGTCATTTTTCATGATGTCATTGCTTATTCCTGGCCCCAGGTCACCTAGGAATGACATTGATATGTATTTGTGACCGTTGGTAGATGAGTTAAATGAGTTGTGGAGTCAAGGTGTACAAATATATGACACATTTGCAGGACAAACATTTTGATTGCATGCAGCGGTCTTATGGACAATAAATGACTTTCCCGCGTATGAAAATTTATCTGGGTGGAGCACGAAGGGCAAGTTGGCTTGTCCTACATGTGGTATTGAGACTTGTTCATTGTCATTGAAGCATGGTAGAAAAACGTGTTATATGGGCCATCGTCACTTCCTTCCAATCAATCATAGTTGGTGCAGGAAGATGATGATCTTTGATGGCAAATAAGATCATAGGCCACCCCCGAAAGATCTATCTGGAGAAGATGTGATGCAACAACTGAGTAACACTGGTGAAGTTAGATTTGGTAAGGCATCACACTTGAAGAAGAGAAAACATACAGTATTGGACTATAACTGGAGGAAGAAGAGCATCTTTTTTTAGTTGCCCTATTGGAGTGATCTGAAATTGTGACACAACTTGGATGTCATGCATATTGAGAAAAATATATGTGACAATGTCTTCAAAACATTGATGAACATAGAGAAGAAAACAAAAGATAGTTTCAAGGCTCGATTGGATCTACAAGAAATGGGTTTAAGGAAATAGTTGCACTTGCAACCACATAGAAATTCATATATTATACCAGCAGCCTGCTACACGTTGACAAAACTAGAGAGAAAGCATTTATGTGAATGGTTGAGATCGGTGAAGTTTTTCAATGGGTATGCGTCAAACATATCTCGGCTCATAAACATTACAGACTGTAAGGTAACAAGAATGAAAAGTCATGATTGTCATGTCCTTTTGTAACGCCTACTGCCGGTTGCAATTTGTGGATTCCTGAGCAAGGATATCAGTGCGACGCTGATTAAATTGGGGATATTCTTTAAGGATTTGTGTTCAAAATCGTCGAATGTAGATGTTATTAAACGACTGGAGAGGAAAATTGCCATAATCCTTTGCAAACTTGAAAGAATATTTTCATCTGCATTTTTTGATGTCATGGTACACCTAGCGATTCACTTACTGCACAATGTGAAGCTTGCAGGCCCAGTACAATATCGTTGGATGTATCCGATCGAAAGGTGGTAGAACCTATTAAAATTTTTATTCATTCCATAAATTACATATATCCATATTTTCATACGTATAACATAGTGGTTTTATAAACAGATACCTTCACACACTCAAGCGATTTGTGAGGAATAAGGCATGACTGGAGGGGTCGATAGTTGAAGCGTACATTGATAATAAGTGCCTTACATTTTGCTCCATTTATCTTTATGGCATAGAGACTAGATTCAACCAAGAAGATCGGAATGCCGATGAAGGGCAGGAACATGAAAAAGGACTCATATATGAATTTGCACATAACGTTCGTCCTTTAGGATCCTCGACGTTTCAGGATATGGACTTTGGGAATCTAACAAAGGCGTGGTGGTATGTGTTAAATAATGGTGAAGAAATAGAGTCGTACTTGGAGTAAGTCTTCCCTTGATTACTGTATTCTCTACATACGATGGTCTTAATGTTTCTTGCTGACGACGTGCCATTTATGTGTAGCGAACACATAGACGAGATGAAGTCCAAATTCCCTACAAATTATGATCGAATGCATTAGGATCAGTTTCCAGAATGGTTCGCCAAATGTGTAAGATTTCACATTGTATCTCACCACACTTACAATTTTTGTTGTATTGTACATTATTTCAACCTAAGAAAATCCCTAAACAATTATATTTTGTACATGATAATAGATGATGACGTTGCGCACGAGCAACTCTGCGGATGCGTCTGATGCACTATACTCACTGGCGTGTGGCCGTGATAGACGTGTATCTAGATATATATAGGTTGTATTGTAAATGAGATTCGGTTCCACACAGAAGAACGTAAGAAGTACAGGACCACACAAAATAGTGGGGTGGTTGTGAAGGGAACGAATGAGGAGGATGAAATTGACTTTTATGGCATTTTGACGGATATTATTGAACTGAGTTATTGTATGAGAAAGCAGGTGTACTTATTTAGATCTGATTAGTGGGACATTGAAAATAAGAAATTGGGAATACAAACTAACAACTACTTTACGAGCGTAAATTTATCTCGGAAGTGGTTTAAAGACGACCCATTTGTCCTCGCCAGCCAAACCGAACAAGTATTTTAGTTCGCTGACACCAAGTTAGGCGGCTCTTGGCACGTGGTGCAGAAAATAAAGCTCAGGAACGTATTTGACGTTCCCGTACCAGAAGTTGAAGATAGCGAAGATGGGGGAAATGACACTTTTTGGGTTGAACAAGCATATCAAGAAGACATGCCATCTAGGGATACGGGGACTGATTCAAGTGTTGATATTGATGTGATGCAATTAGACAGAAATGATGTGCCACCTGATCATGTTAATGCCTCAATAATACGTGACATTGTTAGAGATGGTAGTGGTTTCATTGATGACGATGTTACAGATAATGAGGCGGAAATACTGATTAGTGATAATGATGGTGAAGAAGAAATAGCCCTAAGCGATAGTGATGCAGACGATGATTATTAAATGTACACATGATTTACATGTCATTTTTCAATTCAAATAATTTATGCATTCCATGTTTACCTTAAAGTTGTTTTGTATAGTTTACCTCAAAGTTGTTATGTATTACAACGAAATATGTGTATTTAATATAGAATGATAATGTATAATGGAATTTCTAATGGTTATAGATTAAAGTTTATAGTTTTATTATATTCTGCTTGCATTATAGTGTAATGGTCTAATCATATTTTAATCATCTCTCTAAGCATAAGCACAAATACATTGTACCATCAACACTACTTGTATAATGTTTTAGCGTATTCCACTTGTATTAACATTATTTAAATTTATAAGTTCGTAGTTTGTGCATATTCAGTGATGGCACCAGGTGGGAGAGCACGTCGTTCACGCACTGGATCTATCCATTCTACCCGTGATGCGATGGAGCCAGCATCGCCATCACGTATTGCATCGCAGGCGTCTGATCCCTCAGTTGCACATACACCGGGCACTGCATGTAAGTCTAGATATATATTCTTTTAATGATTTCTGTTTATGTTTAGACTTACATATTTCTTTTGCAACAGCGTCATCGACCAGCCAACAAGGACGTGGACCCATGCGTGTGTTAGTTTTAGAGTGACTTACGCGTGAGAGTAGGCTGACGGTAGAGTTCCCACAGGACTACATTAGACCTGTTGGGAATAATGCCATGTTGTTTACGTCCGAGGTCGGTGTCTTATGCCGACTCCAATCCCCCCACCACCTCCCGTTGGGGAGACGTGATAGATGATGTGCGGTAGATCATCTGTCAGCGCCTTTTGGTAAATTTTAGTAAATTAAAATTTATTTTATAAAAGTTTATTTACGGTTAAGATATTTTCTTAATAGGTTTATTACCTAAACCTATTATTTACAAAACTGCAGGATAAATTTGACATGGATTTGAGTGTTTCGCACATATTCCATGCCGTCGACGACATGATCAAGGAGCAGTTCAAGGATTACCGTGGTAAGTTACATCAGCGGTACAAGCGGTGTGTAAGTTACAAAGAGGTCGTACAGTCCGCACCAGCGCGCGTGACCGATGAGGACTAGCGGATACTCTGCAATAGGTTTTCGTCTGATTCTTTTCAGATAATATTTACATATTTACGATATCTTAATATAATAATTAAATTCGTAATTACTAACAATGTATTGTAAATAATGTGCTCAGAACAGGAGCAAAATAAATTCTGACAATAGGGGAAAGTTAGAAGTGAAACACGTAGCAGGTTCAAAGTCATTTGTACGACTTTGTCATGACATGGTAAGAAAATACTGGTAATTATTACATTTATATATTCTTTTCATGCATTTATATCAACTCTATTGTCCTTTCGATTGCACAGTAAGATTTCATCGCTGGCAATGAGCCCAGACCAGTAGACTTCTACAGAGGGACTCATTGTCGGCAGGCGACGGGATCTTGGGTACATCCTAGAGCCAGCGAGATTTGGGTAAAAATCCTTACATTGTAAAATTTAATTGAATTAAATTATAATAATATCATTTATTATAATTATTCATATGTTTTCATTACAAGCGGAGATGGACACCTTACGAGCAGCCCACTCCCGATGGTACTTAGCGGAGTGAGCCAGAGATCCTGAGTCAGGTGCTTGGCACCCGTTCTAGATATGTGCATAGGCTTGGCCATGGTGCCAAGCTCATGGCACCTGCTAGAGTTGCTTCCAGCCGATCCATCATCATTGGTGACAGCGCCGTACACCGAGCTAATAATGCAAAGAGAGAGGTTCAGCAGCTACAGGTCATCATCGATGACATCAAAGATCACCTGGACAGGCAGAGGGAGGAGTAGGAGAGGAAGATGATGGATCAGCTGGCATTGCAGAGGGAGGTGCAGGAGAGGAAGATGGAGGGGAGCTGGCGAGGTAGAGGGATGATCAAAAGAGGAGCATGGAGGAGGAGATGGCGAGGCAGAGGGATGATCAGAAGAGGAGCATGGAGGAGGAGATGGCGAGACAGAGGGAGGATCAAAAGAGGAGCATAGAGGAGGAGCTGGCGAGGCAGAGGGAGGATCAGGAGAGGAGGATGGAGGATCAGCTAGTGAGGCAGAAGGAGGAGCAAGAGAGGAGGATGGAGGAGATGTGAGTGGAGCATGAGCGACGGATGACGAATACGTTTCAGGCTCTCGTTGCACGCTTATCCACCGATGCCCCACTACCTCCGCCTTCATCTTTGTGATTTTTTGTATATTTGTTTATGATATTAAGTTTATATATATTTACACGTGAATGAATGTGATGTGGATAAGATTGTTTGTGTTTGAATTAATGTAGTTTAAAGTTTGGATGGATTTATTAGTTTGGGTTTAGATGGATGTGAATGTGAATATGATGAAATATATTATATAATAGGTGTATATTAGGATGAATATGATGAAATGTATTGTTAACAGGTGTTTATCAAGAATTTTGTGCTGGAATATTTTTTTTTTAAAGAAGGGACTTTTAGCGACGAGAATTTTTGTAGCTAAAAGATTTGTAAATATTTTTTAGCGACGAATATTTTCGTCGCTAAAATTTTGTATTAGTTTTTTGCGGCAAATATTTTCATTACTAAGGTTTTATAATTATTTTTTTACAACGATAGTTTTCGTCGCCAAAACTTTTATAATTTTTAGTAAACATTTTTCATGACGAACATTTTTGTAACTAAAAGTTTTGTAAATTTGTATTTTTCATTTTGTGACGAAAATTGTCGTCGCTAAAACTTTTGTAATTAGTTTTAGCGACGAAACGTTTCGTAGCTAAAATGTTCACAAAAAAATTGTAATTATTTTTAGCGACAGTATAACCTTTTAGTGACGAAAATATTCGTAGCTAAAAGTTTGGAAATATTTATTAGTGACGAAACTATTCGTAGCTAAAACTTTTGTAATTATTTTTCGAGACGAAAATTTTCGTAGCTAAAATATTTTGGAAATATTTTTAGTGACGAAACTTTTCGTAGCTAAGATATTTGCAAAATATTTTTGGCAACGAAACTTTTCGTAGCTAAAGTTTTGCAAAATTTTTTAGCGATGAAAATTATCGTCGCTAAAAGTTTTACAAACGTTTTTAGCGACGAAAATTGTCATAGCTAAAAGGTCTGCAAAATATTTTTGGCGACGAAATATTTTGTAGCTAAAAGTTTCGTAAATTTTTTAGCGACAAAAATTTTCGTAGCTAAAAGCTTTGCAAATATTTTTAGCGATGAAAAATTTTATAGCTAAAGGTCCGCAAAATATTTTTGGCGATGAAATTTTTCATAGGTAAAAGTTTTGTAAATATTTTTAGCGACGAAAATTTTCGTCGCTAAAGGCCTTGCCTTTGGCGGCGATTCACAATTTTCGCCAATAAAACCCTTTCTGCGTCAGACTTTTAGCGATGAATTTAACGACGAAAATTTTCGTCGCTAAAATTGGGATTTCTTGTAGTGCATTCATAGCCTTGGCTTCAGATGTTTGCCTTTCTTTGTCAAATGCTGTCCACTTTTCTTTTGGCTTGGGATCTTTGATTGTTGTGCTACTATCAAGTATGATTTGTTTAGTTGGTGGCACATATCCACTTTTAACTCTGTTCCAAACGTCATGATCCAAAGATCTCAGAAAGTAGTGCATCCTAGCCTTCCAGTATGCATAGTTTGAGCCGTCAAATACTGGAGGTCTAGTGACTGATGAGCCCTCTCCTTTGGCCATATTCCCAACTTTAGTCAAGATCACTCTCTAGGCGGTGAAGCTCTTAAAGAGAGACCAGCTCTGATACTAATTGAAATGGCGGTAAAGACCGCACTAGTTGAAGAAGGAATATGTCAATATGTCCTAGAAGGGGGTGAATAGGACTTTTTAAAGTCTTTATGATTTATTTAAAAATCCTACTTCACTAATCCTGTGATCATGCAATTATCAGGATTACTCAAATGTAACTCTACTGGCTTCCAAGCCTGGTAGAGGATCTAATCACAAACTATTTTAGAGATAAGAAGTATGCAAGCTAGCTTATGATGGATATGACTGTGTAGGTATGTGTGGTGTGATCAAATGTTCAGATATGGAAGTATTAAAGAAAATCACACAATCATAAGAATAACAATCTCAAACACAATCATTTTTATAGTGGTTCGACGATAAGTCTACTCTACTCCCGGTAACCGCACTCAACCCTTGACTGTACCGAATTTCACTAAGGAGGTTTCACAGTGGTTTACATCTAACCTAAGGTTTTAAATCAGGTTCACCTTCAACCTTTACAACCTATACTGAGGTTGACTGTTTATGCTCTCACGAGCAAGGGTCAACACAACGCACCCACTTTTAGGCACACTGGCCAAGGATCTTCCATAAGACCCTACTGGAGGTTTCACCCGGTTCACCTCAAACCCAAGGTTTTACACGGTTCACTTCAAACCCAGATTTTTACTGGTTCACTCCTAATCAGATATTTATGCTCTCTACAGAGCAAGGGTCCACACAACGCACCCATTACGTACACTCTCGCCAGAGGCCTCCTTGAGTACTTCAAAGGGTGAGAACCGCTTAAGATCCAATCCTAGAAAGGAATGATCACAAGTGTCCTCTTGGACTCTGGATACTTACAAATAAGGTGATGAGTCCCGTTTAGTACAATGCCAAAGATTTATTCCTCCTTGTTGATGAAGATTCTTCTGCTCCCTTGATCCGCAACACAAAATGATGTACCAATACTTGGCTTCGGGTTGGGTCAAGGTCAAGATGGAATCCTACTCTCAAAATATTTTCCTATCAGGAAGATAGAGCGATTCCAATCTTATGCATTCAAAGCATCCCAGCTTAATGATTTACCATTAAGGTTGTAACTGGAGGATCCTTGAATGCGGAAGTTCATTCCCAAATCCACTCTATTAAATATTAATGGTGAGGGTGGATTGGAGGATGAACTCCCTTGAGAGAAAGGGCTTTAGATATAAGATATAAGTTGAAACACACAAAAGGTCTCTCTTCTTTCTCTCACAGCAACAAAAGACAGGTCCTCTATATATAGGCAAAAGGTTCCAACGGATATAAAACGGTCACATTTATGACAGAGTTCGATATCATCTAGCAGGTTCGATATCATCGAGCATATACTCTCGATAGCATCGATGGTATGCTCGATGACTCGAACTCAATGTCATACGCTTTTGAAACTTTTGCCAATTGGTCGATGAATCGAAACTATTGTCGATGTCATCGGATTTCGAACTCCGATTCCATCGATGACAGGTTCGATCCATCGATACTTGAAAAATAAGAGAGACTTGACTTTGAAATATTTTAGGATTTCATGAATGATCGGGGAATCGTCGAGATCATCGAAATTTGAATGTCAATGATATCGAGATCAGAGTCGAGGCATCGATAAATCCAGCAGATTGTCTTTAAGCTTGCTGGACGGTTTATGACCTTGTTCGATGCAATCGACCTGGTGTCGATATCATCGATATTTGAATATCGATTCGATCGAAGGGCCCCCGATCACAGTAAAAAATAACTTGAAATATCTGCTATAAGATATGCGCGCCCATGATCAATATCATCGATGGACTTCCGATGTTATCGATATTTGATTTCAGATCATATCGGAAGAGCATCAATATATCGAAGGAATTTAGGATTTTCATTAAAAAACAGGGGCGCCGAAAATCTGCCTGTCGATCTTATTGAGCCATTTTCGATGGGCTCGAGATTTATATATTGATGATTTCGATAGGTGTATCGATAATTCGTCCAGATATGTTGTGAGGTTGCTGGACTTTTTAGTTATTATTTCGATGATATCGATCGATGTGCCGATACATTGATAAATTCGTCCAGATGAATATTTAGTTGCTGGATACTTTTGGTCCTCACATCGATAATATAATTAAGGTATCGAGGACATCGACAGAGCAAGTCGATCATATTGAGGGTGTTTCCATAAAATCGACAAGGCGAGAAAAACTTAGAGATTTTCCTATTAAAAAAAAATTCTCACCTTAAAACCCTATGATTTCTAACTTATTTTTAAGGGGTTTTATTCACCTGATGTTTTGGGTTATGAGATGTGAGGCTTTAGGTTTACCTGTGGCGAGCTTGCACACAACCGGTTGAGGCAGACGCTTGAATTGATCTTCCTATCAGGCTCTTTAGACAATCTGACTCAACACTCACGTAACTTGACAAACCAGGGCACTTTCAAAGATAGGTATATCTCATGAGTTTTATTTTTAAAATGTGAGCCAACGGTGGCATCGCCAGTAGGACAGACCCAACAAATACATCACTCTACCACATGGCTTCACCATATTCCGGTGCTTCAAGCTCTATTGTTGCATTCTCTTCAACCTGCGTTCCATGGATGGAAATTTTAAATCCATACATGCATGTGACATTGTTTATCTCTAATTACTCAATATATGTGTTACATGTCACAACATATATACCACATGTGCCCATGCACTTACTTGCACATGTGCCACCATTCCCTTCAACTACCTACTGCCACCATTATACCTTCAACTACCATAATTATTTTGATTGGTTGATTTAAATGCAAGCTCTTGAAATTTTTCGTGAAAATGCTCAACTATTCAACACGTGATGACGACCTATCTAAAGAAAGGACGCGGATTAGGTACTGACAAGGTCAGTAGCCAAATCCCCACTAAAGTGACGTTACCAAGCCAAGTGGACCCCACCATGATGAATGTGTTGTATCCATACCGTCCATTAATTTGGAGAGACCGTTTTATGGCATGAGAAAAATAATGAGATAGATCTAAAGTTCAAGTGGACCCCACCATAGAAAACAATGGGTACAGTTACACCCACCATTCAAAACTTCTTAGGGGCCACAGAAGTTTTCGATCAAGCTAATATTTTTATTTTCACTTTATCTATCTCTTTGTTAACTTATAAATAGGTTGGATCTTAAAAAAACATCATGGTGGACCCTATAAATATTTCAGCGGTGAGTGTGACTACTCCCATGGTTTTCAGTGGTGGGTCTACTTTAACTTTAGATCTATCTACTTCTTTTTCTCATTCCATAAAACCATATCTCCAAATGGTTGGGCGTTATGGATATAATACATGCATGATGGTGGGGTCCACAGAGCTTGGTGATGTCACTTCAGTAACTATTTGGCTACTAATCTTGTCAGTATCTATTCCACGTCCCTATAGATAGAACGAAGAATGAGGTGGTAAGGGCCGCACACTAACCTCATGGTAATTGCCCCACCGCCATGGGTGAGGACCGGGTCTCACCTAATTTACTCTATGTCGTGACTTAGCTACGCCCGAAACCAACAACATGGGTGGTACTTGGTTTAGCTATTGACATTGTCAATGTTGAGGCCCTACCATGATGTACTTATTTTATCCCACGCTAGCACAAGTCACAGTTCCCAGATGCCTTCGGAGTCACATTAACAATTCCGATGCAATAATAAGGAAAGTTGGATTATCCCACGAAAAAGAAATGGAAAATGAAGGAAAATTAGAGACACAAAATCATGTTATCTTCTATTATTACTAGCCTCCCAATGAAGGAAAACATAGAGCCACAAAATCATGTTTTCTTCTATTATTATCTTCTATTATTACTAGTGATGATAACCTATCTAAAGAAAGGGCGCGGGTTAGGTACTGACAAGGTCAGTAGCCAAATCGTCACTAAAGTGATGTCACCAAGCTATGTAGACCCTACCATGATGCATGTGTTGTATCCATACCATCCATTGATTTGGAGAGATCGTTTTATGGCATGAGAAAAGTAATGAGATAGATCTAAAGTTCAAGTCGACCCCACCATAGAAAATAGTGGGTACAGTTACATCCACCGTTCAAAACTTCTTAGGGGCCACAGAAGTTTCCGATCAAGCTGATATTTTTGTTTTCACTTCACCTATCTCTATGTTAACTTATGAATAGGTTGGATCTAAAAAATACATCATGGTGGTCCCAATAAATATTTTAGTGGTGAGTGTGACTGCTCCCATGGTTTTCTTTGGTGGGTCCACTTTAACTTTAGATCTATCTACTTCTTTTTTCTCATTCCATAAAATGATATCTCCAAATGGTTGGACAATATGGATACAACACATGCATCATGGTTGGGTCCACAGAGCTTGGTGACGTCACTTCAGTAATGATTTGGCTACTGATCTTGTTAGTATCTATTCTGCATCCCTAAAGATAGAATGAAGAATGAGGTGGTAAGGGCCCCACACTAGCCTCATGGTAATTGCCCCACCGCTGTGAGTGAGGACCGGGTCTTACCTAATCCGCTCTCTAACGTGACTTAGCTGCTCCCAAAACCAACAACATGGGTGGTACTTGGTTTAGCTATTGACATTGTCAATGTTGCGGCCCTACCATGATGTACTTATTTTATCCCACGCTAGCACAAGTCACAGTTCTTAGATGCCTTCGGAGTCACACTAACAATTCTGATGCAATAATAAGGAAAGTTGGATTATCCCATGAAAAAGAAATGGAAAATGAAGGAAAATTTAGATACACAAAATCATGTTATCTTCTATTATTACTAGCCTCCCAATGAAGGAAAACATAGAGCCACAAAATCATGTTTTCTTCTATTATTACTAGTCTCCCAATGAAGGAAAACATAGAGCCACAACATCATGTTATCTTCTGTTATTACTAGCCTCCTGTGACTCCTCGATGGTTAAAAAGTGGACCCTTGTCTATAAATATAGAAGATCTACTCTATAATTCTCTCATTTTCGTTTTAGCTTTGAAAAACAAGCCAACTGAATAATGGAACTCCCACCCTATGAGCCCAAGTACTTGTGTTGATGCATGGAAATGAAAGGAAAGCATGCACCATTTCTAATGAAACACATTTCTTTTATTGGTGTAGACTTTTTTGTTAGATTTGGTGCGAAGCACCATTTCTCATATCCTCTTTTGTTGAAAAATCAGTAAATTTTCCCACCTCTCTTCCTAAGAAATTCATTTTCCTATAGAAAATGGTTGAACGAAACTGAATTTTTCAATTGTTAAGTACATAAGTGCTATCACTCATCTCTAATTACCTCATATGTGTCACATATGCTAATGCTCCACCATCCATCTTCAATTTTTTCAAACATGTCTCAATGTGCCACATGTGCCAATATCGATCTTCACTTGAACCCCACATGTACAAAGTACCTTGCATGTGTGCATATGCCTACTTTTTTCTGGTCATCTGCTATTGTGTGGTACATGTGCCACCGTCCATCTTTCACTTGTGCCCAACATAACGTTATACTACATGTGACATTTTTTTTAATCTTTAATTACTCTGTACATGTGTTACATGTCAAAACATATATGCCAAATGTGCCCATGCACTTACGTGCACATGCGCCACCACTCCCTTCAACTACCGACTACCACCATTATACCTTCGACTACCACAATTATTTTGATTGGTTGACTTAAATGCAAGCTCTTGAAATTTTCCATGAAAATGCTCAACTATTCAGTGAGTGGTGGCGACCTATCTAAAGAAAGGGCGCGAGTTAGGTATAGACAAGGTCAGTAGCCAAATCATCACTGAAGTGATGTCACCAAGCTATGTAGACCCTACCATGATGCATGTGTCGTATCCATACCGTCCATTGATTTGGAGAGATCATTTTATGGCATGAGAAAAATAACGAGATAGATCTAAAGCTCAAGTGGACCCCACCATAGAAAACAGTGGTTACAGTTAAATCCACCGTTCAAAACTTCTTAGGGGCCACAGAAGTTTTCGATCAAGCTGATATTTTTGTTTTCACTTCATCTATCTCTATGTTAACTTATGAATAGGTTGGATCTAAAAAATACATCATAGTGGTCCCTATAAATATTTTAGCGGTGAATGTGACTGCTCCAATGGTTTTCTATGGTGGGTCCACTTTAACTGTAGATCTATCTACTTCTTTTTTCTCATTCCATAAAATGATATCTCCAAATGGTTGGACAGTATGGATACAACACATGCATCATGGTTGGGTCCACAGAGCTTGGTGACATCACTTTAGTAACGATTTGGCTACTGATCTTGTTAATATCTAATCTTCGTCCCTAAAGATAGAACGAAGAATGAGGTGGTAAGGGCTCCACACTAACCTCACGGTAATTGCCCCACCGCCGTAGGTCAGGACCGGGTCTCACCAAATCCGCTTTCTGATGTGACTTAGTTGTGCCTGAAACTAATAACATGGGTGGTACTTGGTTTAGCTATTGACATTGTCAATGTTGCGGCGCTACCTTGATGTACTTGTTTTATCCCACGCTAGCACAAGTCATAGTTACCAGATGCCTTTGGAGTCACACTAACAATTCTGATGCAATAATAAGGAAAGTTGGATTATCCCACAAAATAAAAATGGAAAATGAAGGAAAATTTAGAGACACAAAATCATGTTATCTTCTATTATTACTAGCCTCCCAATGAAGGAAATCATAGAGCCACAAAATCATGTTTTCTTCTATTATTACTAGTCTCCCAACGAAGGAAAACATAGAGCCACAACATCATGTTATCTTCTGTTATTACTAGCCTCCTGCGACTCATCGATGGTTAAAAAGTGGACCCTTGTCTATAAATATAGAAGATCTACTCTATAATTCTCTCATTATCATTTTAGCTTTGAAAAACTAGCCAACTGAATAATGGAACTCCAACCCTATGAGCCCATGTACCTGTGTTGATGCATGGAAATGAAAGGAAAGGATGCACCATTTCTAATGAAACACATTTCTTTTATTGGTGTAGACTTTTTTTGTGAGATTTGGTGCGAAACACCATTTCTCATATCCTCTTTTGTCAAAAAATAAATAAATTTTCCCACCTCTCTTCCTAAGAAATTCATTTTCCTATAGAAAATGGTTGAATAAGACTGAAGTTTTCAATTGTTAAATACATAAGTGCTACCACTCATCTCTAATTCCCTCATATGTGCCACATATGCGAATGCTCCACCATCCATCTTCAGTTTTTTCAAACATGTCTCAATGTGCCACATGTGCCAATATCCATCTTCACTTGAACCCCACATGTACAAAGTACCTTGCATGTGTGCATGTGCCTACTTTTTTCTGGTCATCTGCTATTGTATGGTACATGTGCCACCGTCCATCTTTCACTTGTGCCCAACATAATGTTATGCTACATGTGACATTTTTTTTAATCTTTAATTACTCTGTACATGTGTTACATGTCACAACATATATACCAAATGTGCCCATGCACTTACGTGCATATGTGCCACCATTCCCTTCAACTACCGACTACTACCATTACACCTTCAACTACCACAATTATTTTGATCGGTTGACTTAAATGCAAGCTCTTGAAATTTTCCATGAAAATGCTCAACTATTCAGTTAGTGATGACAACCTATCTAAAGAAAGGGCGCGTATTAGGTACTGACAAGGTCAGTATCCAAATCATCACTGAAGTAACGTCACCAAGCTATGTAGACCCTACCATGATGCATGTGTTGTATCCATACCATCCATTGATTTGGAGAGATCGTTTTATGGCCTGCGAAAAATAATGAGATAGATCTAAAGTTCAAGTGGACCCCACCATAGAAAACAGTGGGTACAGTTACATCCACCGTTCAAAACTTCTTAGGGGCCACAAAAGTTTCCGATCAAGCTGATATTTTTGTTTTCGCTTCATCTATCTCTATGTTAACTTATGAATAGGTTGGATCTGAAAAATACATCATGGTGGTCCATATAAATATTTTAGCGGTGAGTGTGACTGCTCCCATGGTTTTCTATGGTGGGCCCACTTTAACTTTAGATCTATCTACTTCTTTTTTCTCATTCCATAAAATGATATCTCCAAATGGTTGGACAGTAAGGATACAACACATGCATCATGGTGGGGTCCACAGAGCTTGGTGACGTCACTTTAGTAACAATTTGGCTATTGATTTTGTTAGTATCTAATCCGCGTCCCTAAAGATAGAACGAAGAATGAGGTGGTAAGGGCCCCACACTAACCTCATGGTAATTGCCCCACCGCCGTGGGTCAGGACTGGGTCTCACCTAATCCGCTTTCTGACGTGACTTAGCTGCGCCCGAAACTAATAACATGGGTGGTACTTGGTTTAGCTATTGACATTGTCAATGTTGCGGCGCTACCTTGACGTACTTGTTTTATCCCACGCTAGCACAAGTCATAGTTACTAGATGCCTTTGGAGTCACACTAACAATTCTGATGCAATAATAAGGAAAGTTGGATTATCCCACAAAAAAGAAATGGCAAATGAAGGAAAATTTAGAGACACAAAATCATGTTATCTTCTATTATTACTAGCCTGCCAATGAAGGAAAACATAGAGCCACAAAATCATGTTTTCTTCTATTATTACTAGTCTCCCAACGAAGGAAAACATAGAGCCACAACATCATGTTATCTGTTGTTATTACTAGCCTCCTACGACTCATCGATGGTTAAAAAGTAGACCCTTGTCTATAAATATAGAAGATCTACTCTATAATTCTCTCATTATCATTTTTGCTTTGAAAAACTAGCCAACTGAATAATGGAACTCCCACCCTATGAGCCCAAGTACCTGTGTTGATGCATGGAAATGAAAGGAAAGGATGCACCATTTCTAATGAAACACATTTCTTTTATTGGTGTAGACTTTTTTTTGTGAGATTTGGTGCGAACCACCATTTCTCATTTCCTCTTTTGTTGAAAAATCAGTAAATTTTCCCACCTCTCTTCCTAAGAAATTCATTTTCCTATAGAAAATGGTTGAACAAAACTGAATTTTTCAATTGTTAAATACACTAGTGCTATCACTCATCTCTAATTCCCTCATATGTGTCACATATGTGAATGCTCCACCATCCATCTTCAATTTTTTCAAACATGTCTCAATGTGCCACATGTGCCAATATCCATCTTCACTTGAACCCCACATGTACAAAGTACCTTACATGTGTGCATGTGCCTACTTTTTTCTGGTCATATGCTATTGTATGGTACATGTGCCACCGTCCATCTTTCACTTGTGCCCAACATAATATTATACTACATGTGACATTTTTTTAAATCTTTAATTACTCTGTACATGTGTTACATGTCACAACATATATACCAAATGTGCCCATGCACTTACGTGCATATGTGCCACCATTCCCTTCAACTACCGACTACCACCATTATACCTTCAACTACCACAATTATTTTGATTGGTTGACTTAAATGCAAGCTCTTGAAATTTTCCATGAAAATGCTCAACTATTCAGTTAGTGATGACAACCTATCTAAAGAAAGGGCGCGTATTAGGTACTAACAAGGTCAGTATCCAAATCATCACTGAAGTGACGTCACCAAGCTATGTAGACCCTACCATGATGCATGTGTTGTATCCATACCATCCATTGATTTGGAGAGATCGTTTTATGGCATGAGAAAAATAATGAGATAGATTTAAAGTTCAAGTGGACCCCACCATAGAAAACAGTGGGTACAGTTACATCCACCGTTCAAAACTTCTTAGGGGCCACAGAAGTTTTTAATCAAGCTGATATTTTTGTTTTCACTTCATTTATCTCTAGGTTAACTTATGAATAGGTTGGATGTGAAAAATACATCATGGTTGTCCCTATAAATATTTTAGCGGTGTGTGTGACTGCTCCCATGGTTTTCTGTGGTGGGTCCACTTTAACTTTAGATCTATCTACTTCTTTTTTCTCATTCCATAAAATGATATCTCCAAATGGTTGGACAGTATGGATACAACACAGGCATCATAGTGGGGTCAATAGAGCTTGGTGACGTCACTTTAGTAACGATTTGGCTACTGATCTTGTTAGTATCTAATCCGCGTCCCTAAAGATAGAACGAATAATGAGGTGGTAAGGGCCCAACACTAACCTCATGGTAATTGCCCCACCGCCATGGGTGAGGACCGGGTCTCACCTAATCTGCTCTTTGACATTACTTAGCTACGCCCGAAACCAACAACATGGGTGGTACTTGGTTTAGCTATTGACATTGTCAATGTTGCAGGCCCTACCGTGATGTACTTGTTTTATCTCACGCTGGCACAACTCATAGTTCCCAGATGCCTTCGAGTCACACTAACAATTCTGATGCAATAATAAGGAAAGTTGGATTATCCCACGAAAAAGAAATGGAAAATGAAGGAAAATTTAGAGACACAAAATCATGTTATCTTCTATTATTACTAGCCTCCCAATGAAGGAAAACATAGAGCCACAAAATCATGTTTTCTTCTATTATTACTAGTCTCCCAATGAAGGAAAACATAGAGCCACAACATCATGTTATCTTCTGTTATTACTAGCCTCTTGCGACTCATCGATGGTTAAAAAGAGGACCCTTGTCTATAAATATAGAAGATCTACTCTATAATTATCTCATTATCATTTTAGCTTTGAAAAACTAGCCAACTGAATAATGGAAATCCCACCCTATGAGCCCAAGTACCTCTGTCGATGCATGGAAATGAGAGGAAAGGATCCACCATTTCTAATGAAACACATTTCTTTTATTGGTGTAGACTTTTTTTATGAGATTTGGTGCGAAGCACCATTTCTCATTTCCTCTTTTGTTGAAAAATCAGTAAATTTTCCCACCTCTCTTCCTAAGAAATTCATTTTCCTATAGAAAATGGTTGAACAAAACTGAATTTTTCAATTGTTAAATACATAAGTGCTATCACTCATCTCTAATTTCCTCATATGTGTCACATATGCTAATGCTCCACCATCCATCTTCAATTTTTTCAAACATGTCTCAATGTGCCACATGTGCCAATATCCATCTTCACTTGAACCCCACATGTACAAAGTACCTTGCATGTGTGCATGTGCCTACTTTTTTCTGGTCATCTGCTATTGTGTGGTACATGTGCCACTGTCCATCTTTCACTTGTGCCCAACATAACGTTATACTACATGTGACATTTTTTTTAAAAAAATCTTTAATTACTCTGTACATGTGTTACATGTCAAAACATATATACCAAATGTGCCCATGCACTTACGTGCACATGGGCCACCATTCCCTTCAACTACTGACTACCACCAGTATACCTTCAACTACCACAATTATTTTGATTGGTTGACTTAAATGCAAGCTCTTGAAATTTTTCATGAAAATGCTCAACTATTCAGTCAGTGATGACGACCTATCTAAAGAAAGGGCGCGGGTTAGGTACTGACAAGGTCAGTAACCAAATCGTCACTGAAGTGACGTCACCAAGCTATGTAGACCCTACCATGATGCATGTGTTGTATCCATACCATCCACTGATTTGGAGAGATTGTTTTATGGCATGAGAAAAATAATGAGATAGATCTAAAGTTCAAGTGGACCCCACCATAAAAAATAGTGGGTACAATTACATCCACCGTTCAAAACTTCTTAGGGGCCACAGAAGTTTCCGATCAAGCTGATATTTTTGTTTTCACTTCATCTATCTCTATGTTAACTTATGAATAGGTTGGATCTGAAAAATACATCATGGTGGTCCCTGTAGTCGGTCCACTTTAACTTTAGATCTATCTACTTCTTTTTTCTCATTCCATAAAATGATATCTCCAAATGGTTGGACAGTAAGGATACAACACATGCATCATGGTGGGGTCCACAGAGCTTGGTGACGTCACTTTAGTAACAATTTGGCTATTGATTTTGTTAGTATCTAATCCGCGTCCCTAAAGATAGAACGAAGAATGAGGTGGTAAGGGCCCCACACTAACCTCATGGTAATTGCCCCACCGCCGTGGGTCAGGACTGGGTCTCACCTAATCCGCTTTCTGACGTGACTTAGCTGCGCCCGAAACTAATAACATGGGTGGTACTTGGTTTAGCTATTGACATTGTCAATGTTGCGGCGCTACCTTGACGTACTTGTTTTATCCCACGCTAGCACAAGTCATAGTTACTAGATGCCTTTGGAGTCACACTAACAATTCTGATGCAATAATAAGGAAAGTTGGATTATCCCACAAAAAAGAAATGGCAAATGAAGGAAAATTTAGAGACACAAAATCATGTTATCTTCTATTATTACTAGCCTGCCAATGAAGGAAAACATAGAGCCACAAAATCATGTTTTCTTCTATTATTACTAGTCTCCCAACGAAGGAAAACATAGAGCCACAACATCATGTTATCTCTTGTTATTACTAGCCTCCTACGACTCATCGATGGTTAAAAAGTAGACCCTTGTCTATAAATATAGAAGATCTACTCTATAATTCTCTCATTATCATTTTTGCTTTGAAAAACTAGCCAACTGAATAATGGAACTCCCACCCTATGAGCCCAAGTACCTGTGTTGATGCATGGAAATGAAAGGAAAGGATGCACCATTTCTAATGAAACACATTTCTTTTATTGGTGTAGACTTTTTTTTGTGAGATTTGGTGCGAACCACCATTTCTCATTTCCTCTTTTGTTGAAAAATCAGTAAATTTTCCCACCTCTCTTCCTAAGAAATTCATTTTCCTATAGAAAATGGTTGAACAAAACTGAATTTTTCAATTGTTAAATACACTAGTGCTATCACTCATCTCTAATTCCCTCATATGTGTCACATATGTGAATGCTCCACCATCCATCTTCAATTTTTTCAAACATGTCTCAATGTGCCACATGTGCCAATATCCATCTTCACTTGAACCCCACATGTACAAAGTACCTTACATGTGTGCATGTGCCTACTTTTTTCTGGTCATATGCTATTGTATGGTACATGTGCCACCGTCCATCTTTCACTTGTGCCCAACATAATATTATACTACATGTGACATTTTTTTAAATCTTTAATTACTCTGTACATGTGTTACATGTCACAACATATATACCAAATGTGCCCATGCACTTACGTGCATATGTGCCACCATTCCCTTCAACTACCGACTACCACCATTATACCTTCAACTACCACAATTATTTTGATTGGTTGACTTAAATGCAAGCTCTTGAAATTTTCCATGAAAATGCTCAACTATTCAGTTAGTGATGACAACCTATCTAAAGAAAGGGCGCGTATTAGGTACTAACAAGGTCAGTATCCAAATCATCACTGAAGTGACGTCACCAAGCTATGTAGACCCTACCATGATGCATGTGTTGTATCCATACCATCCATTGATTTGGAGAGATCGTTTTATGGCATGAGAAAAATAATGAGATAGATTTAAAGTTCAAGTGGACCCCACCATAGAAAACAGTGGGTACAGTTACATCCACCGTTCAAAACTTCTTAGGGGCCACAGAAGTTTTTAATCAAGCTGATATTTTTGTTTTCACTTCATTTATCTCTAGGTTAACTTATGAATAGGTTGGATGTGAAAAATACATCATGGTTGTCCCTATAAATATTTTAGCGGTGTGTGTGACTGCTCCCATGGTTTTCTGTGGTGGGTCCACTTTAACTTTAGATCTATCTACTTCTTTTTTCTCATTCCATAAAATGATATCTCCAAATGGTTGGACAGTATGGATACAACACAGGCATCATAGTGGGGTCAATAGAGCTTGGTGACGTCACTTTAGTAACGATTTGGCTACTGATCTTGTTAGTATCTAATCCGCGTCCCTAAAGATAGAACGAATAATGAGGTGGTAAGGGCCCAACACTAACCTCATGGTAATTGCCCCACCGCCATGGGTGAGGACCGGGTCTCACCTAATCTGCTCTTTGACATTACTTAGCTACGCCCGAAACCAACAACATGGGTGGTACTTGGTTTAGCTATTGACATTGTCAATGTTGCAGGCCCTACCGTGATGTACTTGTTTTATCTCACGCTGGCACAACTCATAGTTCCCAGATGCCTTCAGAGTCACACTAACAATTCTGATGCAATAATAAGGAAAGTTGGATTATCCCACGAAAAAGAAATGGAAAATGAAGGAAAATTTAGAGACACAAAATCATGTTATCTTCTATTATTACTAGCCTCCCAATGAAGGAAAACATAGAGCCACAAAATCATGTTTTCTTCTATTATTACTAGTCTCCCAATGAAGGAAAACATAGAGCCACAACATCATGTTATCTTCTGTTATTACTAGCCTCCTGCGACTCATCGATGGTTAAAAAGAGGACCCTTGTCTATAAATATAGAAGATCTACTCTATAATTATCTCATTATCATTTTAGCTTTGAAAAACTAGCCAACTGAATAATGGAAATCCCACCCTATGAGCCCAAGTACCTCTGTCGATGCATGGAAATGAGAGGAAAGGATCCACCATTTCTAATGAAACACATTTCTTTTATTGGTGTAGACTTTTTTTATGAGATTTGGTGCGAAGCACCATTTCTCATTTCCTCTTTTGTTGAAAAATCAGTAAATTTTCCCACCTCTCTTCCTAAGAAATTCATTTTCCTATAGAAAATGGTTGAACAAAACTGAATTTTTCAATTGTTAAATACATAAGTGCTATCACTCATCTCTAATTTCCTCATATGTGTCACATATGCTAATGCTCCACCATCCATCTTCAATTTTTTCAAACATGTCTCAATGTGCCACATGTGCCAATATCCATCTTCACTTGAACCCCACATGTACAAAGTACCTTGCATGTGTGCATGTGCCTACTTTTTTCTGGTCATCTGCTATTGTGTGGTACATGTGCCACTGTCCATCTTTCACTTGTGCCCAACATAACGTTATACTACATGTGACATTTTTTTTAAAAAAATCTTTAATTACTCTGTACATGTGTTACATGTCAAAACATATATACCAAATGTGCCCATGCACTTACGTGCACATGGGCCACCATTCCCTTCAACTACTGACTACCACCAGTATACCTTCAACTACCACAATTATTTTGATTGGTTGACTTAAATGCAAGCTCTTGAAATTTTTCATGAAAATGCTCAACTATTCAGTCAGTGATGACGACCTATCTAAAGAAAGGGCGCGGGTTAGGTACTGACAAGGTCAGTAACCAAATCGTCACTGAAGTGACGTCACCAAGCTATGTAGACCCTACCATGATGCATGTGTTGTATCCATACCATCCACTGATTTGGAGAGATTGTTTTATGGCATGAGAAAAATAATGAGATAGATCTAAAGTTCAAGTGGACCCCACCATAAAAAATAGTGGGTACAATTACATCCACCGTTCAAAACTTCTTAGGGGCCACAGAAGTTTCCGATCAAGCTGATATTTTTGATTTCACTTCATCTATCTCTATGTTAACTTATGAATAGGTTGGATCTGAAAAATACATCATGGTGGTCCCTGTGGTCGGTCCACTTTAACTTTAGATCTATCTACTTCTTTTTTCTCATTCCATAAAATGATATCTCCAAATGGTTGGACAGTATGGATACAACACATGCATCATGGTGGGGTCCACAGAGCTTGGTGACATCACTTCAGTAACGATTTGGCTACTGATCTTGTTAGTATCTAATCCGCGTCCCTAAAGGTAGAACGAAGAATGAGGTGGTAAGGGTGCCACACTAATCTCATGGTAATTGCCCCACCGCCGTGGGTGAGGACCGGGTCTCACCTAATCCGCTCTCTAACGTGACTTAGCTACGCCCGAAACCAACAACATGGGTGGTTCTTCGTTTAGCTATTGACATTGTCAATGTTGCGGGCCCTACCATGATGTACCTGTTTTATCTCACGGTAGCACAAGTCATAGTTCCGGGATGCCTGCAGAGTCACACTAACAATTCTGATGCAATATTAAGGAAAGTTGGATTATCCCACGAAAAAGAAATGGAAAATGAAGGAAAATTTAGAGACACAAAATCATGTTATCTTCTATTATTACTAGCCTCCCAATGAAGGAAAACATAGAGCCATAAAATCATGTTTTCTTCTATTATTAGTAATCTCCCAATGAAGGAAAACATAGAGCCACAACGTCAATTTATCTTCTATTATTATTGGCCTCCTCCGAATCATCGATGGTTACGAAGTGGACCCTTGTCTATAAATATAGAAGATCTACTCTATAATTCTCTCATTGTCAGTTTGGCTTTGAAAAACTAGCCAACTGAATAATGGAACTCCCACCCTATGAGCCCAAGTACCTATGTTGATGCATGGAAATGAAAGGAAAGGAAGCACCATTTCTAATGAAACACACTTCTATTATTGTGTAGACTTTTTTGTGAGATTTGGTGTGAAGCACCATTTCTCATATCCTCTTTTGTTGAAAAATCAGTAAATTTTCCCACCTCTCTTCCTAAGAAATTCATTTTCCTATAGAAAATGTTTGAACAAAACTGAAGTTTTCAATTGTTAAAGACATAAGTGCTATCACTCATCTCTAATTCCCTCATATGTGTCACATATGCAAATGCTCCACCATCCCTCTTCAATTTTTTCAAACATGTGTCAATGCACCACATGTGCCAATATCCATCTTCACTTGAACCCCACATGTACAAAGTACCTTGCATGTGTGCATATGCCTACTTTTTACTGGTCATCTGCTATCGTGTGGTACATGTGCCACCGTCCATCTTTCACTTGTGCCCAACATAACGTTATGCAGCATGTGACATTTTTTATTTTTTTATTTTTTTACCTCTAATTACTCTGTATATGTGTTACATGTCACAACATATATACCACATGTGCCCATGCACTTACGTGCACATGTGCCACCATTCCCTTCAACTACCGACTACCACCATTATATATACCTTCAATTACCACAATTATTTTGACTGGTTGACTTAAATGCAAGCTCAAATTTTCCGTGAAAATGCTCAACTATTCAGTGACTGATGACGACCTATCTAAAGGTATAAGAGATAGAACGAAGACTGAGTTGGTAAGGGCCCACAGTAATCTCATGGTAATTGCCCCACCGCCGTGGGTGGGGACTGGGTCTTACCAAATCCGCTCTCAGACGCGACTTAGCTGCGCCGAAACCAGCAACGCGGGTGGTATGCAATTTGGCTATTAATGGTGTTGGTGTTGTGGGCCCTATCATGATGTACCTGTTTTATCCAGTCCGTCTATTCATTTTTTCATATCAATGTATGGATTGATCCCAAAAATGAGGGAGATCTAAATCTCAGGTGGACTACACCATAGGAAACAGAAGTGATTGAATTTCCACCGTTAAAAACCTTGAAAGCGTCCATATTATTTTTTATTTGACATCCAACCTGATGATTATGTAATACAGAACTGAATGAAGGAAAAAAAAAAAAAAAAAACTACAAATATTAGCTAATCCGAAACCTCAAAAAGTTTTTAATGGTGAGCCTTAAATCAACATTGTTTCATGTGATTTGGTTTACTTGCCATTTAGATTTACTTCATTTTTTGAATCAGACCGTAAGATCATCAGAAAAAATAACTGGACGGCATGGATGAACAAACAGATCATGGTAGATCCACGTAGCACCAACCATTAGCCATTGGCCAGTGTGAGGGTGATTAGCCAGTGCTAGTCGGTGTTCGTCTGTGGTGTCTTGACGCCACTAGGTTCCGTGAGTCCTGCCATAATGTATGTGTTGAAGTCGGATTGCGTACTGAATTACTAGTACTTATCGTACTAAGTGAACTTATTTGGGCCTACCTTGAGTGTATGTGGTCTACCCTACTGTACTTGTGAAGAAACTGAAGACCCGACCTCAGCGAAGAATGCGCAATCATGTGTACCGAAGTCAAACACCGCATCGTGGGCTCTCTTCACTTCCGCAAACTGCGGGAAAATATGAAACTAATTTCATAAATTTACAACCGATTTTTGGAAATATATTTTTTCATAAGTGATCATAGAACACAAACGGTTGGTGATCAAACAAGGAACTTAGGTTCCACGAGTTCGAAGACAGCATTGTTGTTCATGCTTTCGGTGTTCATGCCGTAAACTCTCGTATACTCGCTTTGTTCATGCATTGTTTGTTGTTCATGAAGAACCGGCTTCCTCATCTTTCCGATATCGGCCGGGATGTCTCGTCCATAGTGGTTCCCCCCCCCCCCCCCCCCCGAACAAATAGGCCTAGATCTATGCCCCTTAATGAATCGAATGGTCCCAGTCATCTGTTTTTCCATCTAATTTAATGGGTTGATCTCAAAATTTAAGCATAATCAAAGATCAAAATGGATCATACCACAGGAGACAGTGGGATAATAATTTCAACCATTGAAACCTTCCTAGGCCTCACAGTTATGTTTATTTCTCATCCGACCTGTTTATAAGATCATACATACATGAACGAAGGTAAAACACAAATATAAGCTTGATCAAAAACTTTTGTACCCCTAAGATTTTTTCAAGGTATATGTTCAATTCAATTGCTTCCTATGGTGTGGTACATTTTAGCATTTGATATGCTTGGCCCTAAAACTATCCGGTAAAATGGATGGAAGGAGCGGTTAAAACACATAAATCATGGTAAACCTCACAAAGTATACCCAGTACGTTAACTCATTTTTTAGGCATCAACCCATAAATGAGGCAGGTCCAAGGCTTAAGTGACCACCGATCGGGAGTGGGAAGAGTAATTCGTACTGTTGAAAGCTTCTTATGTCCCACCGTGATGTTTATTTACCATTCAATCTTTTCCTAACGTCACATAAACCTGGACGAAGGGAAAAAAAATACATATCACATTGATCCAAGACTCTAAAAAGTTTTCAATGGTTAACATTCAGTCCCCACTGCTCTACACGGTGTGGTCCAATTGACATTCAGATTGGTTTAATCTTCAGTCTCCAGCCCTAAAACGATTTCTAAAAATGGACGGACCGTTTTGATATAACATATATACATTGTGATGGGACCCATGGAACCTAGTGACGTCAACACACTAGCATGCAATCCGCTTCCGTTTCCCGTCATATATATGAGCTACAAGAGCTACAAATATTGTAGGTGAGTACAACTCATCACTGCATTCCTGTTTTTTCTTCTTTATCATCCCATCTCCTATCCACGTAATGGAATTCCCACGTTCCAATCTCAGGGTATTATGGTCATTTATCCTCTTCCATGCAATCCTTCTCTCGTCCATCTACCCCTGCTCACCCTCGGTATTTACATTGAAAAATGAGACAGATCTACTCGCATTGCTCGCATTCAAATATGGTATCTCCGAAGATCCTCTCAGAATCTTGAGTTCATGGAACGATTCTCTCCATTTCTGCGAATGGAAGGGAATCACCTGCAGTCGCCGCCATCATCAAAGGGTCACCAGCTTGAACCTCAGGGACCACAGCTTGGTGGGTCACTTATCACCTCACATTGGAAATCTCTCTTTCCTGAGAAGAATCGACCTATCCAATAACAAATTCCAAGGCCAAATCCCTCAAGAAATAGACCGTCTGTTCCGGTTGCAGCATCTCAATCTGACCGTAAATTCACTGCAAGGAGAAATTCCATCCAATCTGAGCCACTGTTCAGAACTCGTAGCCATTAGCCTCGATCGGAATCAGTTGGACGGAAAACTTCCCACTGAGCTTGGCTCTTTGTCAAAGCTCATTTCTCTTAACGTCCGCAGCAACAATCTCAGTGGAAGCATCCCACCTTCGTTGGGGAACCTTTCCTCTCTCACCGCTCTTGATCTAACATATAACAATTTTGAAGGGCAAATTCCAAACCAGCTTGGTCAATTGGCACGCATTATCTTTTTTGGAATAGGTGCAAATCAGTTATCAGGTACGATTCCACCATCGATTTATAATCTTTCATCCATCCAAGTGTTTAGCGTGGCAGTTAACCGGCTACATGGAAGCATTTCCCCCAATCTAGGCCTTTTGTTTCCACACCTGCAACAGATTTCTGTAACTATAAACCAATTCACTGGAACGCTGCCAATTTCATTGTCCAATGCTTCAAGTCTTGAATTAGTTGATTTTAGCAACAACAGTTTTGGTGGATATGTGCCTTTGAATCTAGGAAGTCTTTCGGGTCTCTACCATTTCAATATAGAGCTAAATCAGCTTGGAAGCAGAGAAGGTGATGACCTGGGCTTCCTCACTTCACTGACCAACTGCACCAATTTAAAAGTCCTATCTGTTTATTTTAATAATCTCTCTGGTGAGTTGCCCGGCTCCATTACTAATCTCTCGACACAGCTAAACACTCTGTATTTAGGAGAAAACAAGATATTTGGAACCATTCCCAAGGAAATCGACAATCTCATCAACTTGTATGCTCTGGATCTGGGAGGGAATTCCATTAAGGGTACTCTTCCAGATGCTATTGGGAAGCTTAACAAGTTGCAAAGCTTGCGTCTCCGTCGAAATAAATTTTCAGGGCAAATCCCACCTTCAATTGGCAACATCACTCGATTGATCTATCTTGAGTTGGATGGAAATGATTTCCATGGAAGCATACCATCTAGTTTTGGAAATTGGGGATTTATGGAAAAACTTTTCATTTCTAAAAATAAACTCAATGGTACCATACTCAAACAAGTCGGCGCAGCTCAAATCGAACTGTCTGGTAATTCATTCACTGGGTCTCTCCTGCTGGAAGTTGATAACTTAGAAAATATTCGGGAAATGGACGTCTCAGAGAACAAACTATCAGGTGAAATTCCAGATACGCTGGGGAAGTGTCAAAGCTTGGAGTTGCTTTATATGCATGGCAACTTGTTTCAAGGAACCATTCCAGAGTCTCTAAAGAATTTAAAAGGTATCATAAAGCTAGATCTCTCGTGCAATAACTTGTCTGGGCAGATTCCGAAATATTTCGAAGAATTTCATTTCTTACAGTATTTGAATTTGTCATTTAATAATTTGGAGGGTGAAGTTCCCAAAGGAGGAATCTTTAGAAATGCCAGCGCAATTTCATTTGTTGGAAACAGCAAACTCTGTGGAGGTATACCAGAACTACAATTGCCAGGGTGCCCTAAGCAAGCTTCTAAGAAAAGAGGAAAGGCTCTTACTCACAGAGTAAAAGTCACAGTCATTACTGTGGTTTTATCTTCCTTTCTCCTGTCGTGTATAATTGTAGCTCTTTATTGGAGAAGAAATTCTCCAAAGAAGGCTTCTTCTCCATCTTCCACAGAGAATCAGTGGTTACAAGTTTCTTATACAGATCTCCTTCAAGCAACAGATGGGTTTTCTTCAGCTAATTTAATTGGTGTGGGAAGTTTTGGTTCTGTATATAAAGGACTTCTAGAATGCTTCGAAAAACTTGTTGCAGTGAAGGTACTCAACCTCCTACAAAAAGGTGCTCTTAAGAGTTTTGCAGCTGAATGCGAAGCATTAAGAAACATCCGGCATCGAAATCTTGTCAAGATCTTAACGGTTTGCTCGAGCATTGATTTTAATGGCAATGATTTCAAAGCTCTAGTGTTTGAGTACATGCCTAATGGTAGTCTGGAGAAGTGGTTGCATCCAAATGTAGATGAACAACCTCAACTGAGGAGTTTGAATCTTACCCAGAGGCTAAATATAGCCGTTGATGTGGCTTCAGCATTAGAATATCTTCATCATCATTCCAAAATACCAATTGTTCATCGAGACCTAAAACCAAGCAATATTCTTCTCAATGATGATATGGTTGCCCACGTGGGTGATTTTGGTTTAACAAGGTTCCTCTCTGAAGCTGCAGAAGGTTTCTCCCGAAATCAAACTACTACATCTGGGATTAAGGGATCGATTGGGTACATTCCTCCAGGTAGTTAGGTTTTCAGTACATTTTTTAATTCATTCATCTTGCAAAATGATTGGTAATTTCCATATAATAATATTATGGTGAAGCTTGTTAATAACGATATGCATATATAAAATAATCTAATCGATGGATATTTTTAGGTACATTAGTTTGTGTGTGTGTATTTTGTTACCTAGTCTTAAATTTGTTTGTAATAGAGATTGTTGATGCCGATACAAATGCTGGATCTTATTAGAAATTTTCAGAAAAATTCTTGTTGATTGTTGGACAATTTTAGAGGTTGCTACTCAATGGTATTGAGGGTTCTTCAATGTCATTGACTAGTTATTGATGGTTGTCGATGTCATCGAAGGTCTTATCGAATAGGTGCGCAGAATTGCTTAAGTGTGTGATTTATTTTCTATTTCAGTTGTGGTAGTATATATACAAAGTGAAATTGAAATTAGGGTATAAATTAGGGTTCTTTTAATGTGCTTAAGGGTTTGACAGGATTTTTATTTTTTATTTTTAAAAAGGTTCGAGCATTTTTTTTCTTAGAGTTTTGATTGCTAAAATTTCATCTCTTGTAACTTCGTTTTTTTTAATGGTGCGTTATTACTTTGTGCTTAGTTTTTTCCCCACTTATATTTGGATTGCCGTGATTGAATATGTTTGTACAATCATGATTATCTTGTTAAATTTCTCCTTGTGTGCTTAATGTGAGCCCAAAATCTGAACAGTCCATGTGATGTAACACGCCATGAAACTCCCAACACACAACTTTTACCCTGATCCAAAGTTTTGTTGGCTCATGGAAAAAGAAAACGGTTTCCTCTCTTAATTTACATCTCTCTTTGCTATAGCCCACCAAAGTTTTGAATCAAGGTGAAAATTGGTCCTTAGGGGTTTCATGGGGTGTTGCATCACATGGATTATTCAGACTTTAGGCCCATGATATGTGTGTAAAGGTGTGTATGTGCACGGGTGAGCATGTGATTGGTAGCATGCACTTTTGTGAATGGTGGTGATCATCTGGTCAAGGTGATTTGATGGGCCTCAACAATTCTTCGTAGACCCTCTTATATCCAAGGGTACACGATGGTTAAATGTTGGGTAGATTAGACCCCACATGGATTCACATTGTAATAAGGTACCAAACAATTCTTAGTAGATTATTTCTCTAGCCGTGATACACTGTTTGTGTATGTGTGTGAAAACAGTGGTTTTTTTTTTTAAATCTATTTATAGGATATTTTCTTAGGACTATTTGTTGTGACAAACACCACACTCATAATACAAAGATTGAAGAAATATATATGTTTAGCAGAATACCTTATTCTCAGATATTCTAAATTTTGGAAAAGATAGAAATGTTAATTATTTAAACGAAATATTTCCTTTCTCCCTCTCAATATCTAACCACTATTTTTATCTTTCTTTAAATAGATGCCTAACATTCAAATATGTGATATTTGTAAATCGTAGAGTATGGGATGGGCGGTAAGGCATCCACACATGGAGATGTATACAGTTATGGGATCCTTCTACTCGAGATTATCACTGGAAAGCAACTAACTGATGACATGTTTAAGAACAATCAGAGCCTTCATCACTTTGCAAAGTCGGCTTTTCCTGAACAAGTAATGGATATTATAGATCCAAGACTTCTCTTGGAAGATGCTAAAGCTATTCAAGACAGTGAAAATCGTAACAATTTGAGGAATAGAATGCATGATTGCTTGGTTTCATTGGTCAATGTTGGTGTATCGTGTTCCACAGAATCGCCAAAGGAACGAATGAAGATGAGAGATGTTGTCATGGAAATGCATGCAATTAGAGACTTATATATGGAGGTTGGGATTCACTGACAGAGACAAAATAGGCCCCTATTGTTAGGTGAGGGTTCATCTTACCTCAGTAACTACTAAGATTAGATTAGTAGTTACATTGAAGAAGATTCCGACATAAAATAGAACTGCTTGATATTTTTCTTTAAAAGCTCTAGATATATATCTTGTTTAGTATTGAATCTAGGGGAAGATGGTTTTTTTTTTCTTTTTCTTTTTCTTTTTTTTTTATCCTGTTTTAAACAGATGGTGATTGTATTATAAATATAATAAGAGAATACTGATCAGAATGAGGAGAATATTGGGTACTTAGACAATGAATCCTCACAAAATTTTATATAACCTATTCCAAAAATACCATTATAATCTTACCAAGTATTCATTAATGGCTTTGCCTATTGATTTGGAAGGTGTGCACACACACGCCCACTAAAAACAGGAAAAAAAAAAAAAGTTCTAACAGCCCATATTGTCCAAGATGTTTTGGCCCTGACCTACTTTTGTGGGCTTTGAAACTTTGATTTGGGCTAGGCTTGAGCTTTTCATATACCCATTGGGCCAAATCTAGGCTAAATTCCTGGTCTGATTAGTGTATGGTTGGGTTCATGATTAAAGAATGGGCATTGATGGAGATTCTGCCCATTCCCACTTGCCCTTGCTGTATTTTCGGTCCAGGGAACATTCGTGATAGGAGAACCCTATTTATGAACTAACTCAATGGGTTTGAACCCATAGCTCAATGGCATATAACCTGTGTTTCAACATTGAGATCATGAGCTTAAGTTTGGCCTATGAACTAGAGCAGTAAATGGCCCGGCTCGATGAAACATGTCCAGGTCTAGCCCATTAGCAATGTACCTGTGTAAATGCTTAACAAGACCTGAATTAGGCTTCAACAATCATTTCAATACATGAGGTGACTAATTCAATACATGAGGTCACAGGTTTAACCGATCTAATGTGATAGAAATGTATCATATGCTAGGAATATCGCATAAGAAAACTTGAATTCAATCAAGCAAGACAAAATCAAACACAAATAAAAACATATTGAGAACACACAAATTTTACGTAGAAAAGCCTTCTTAAGAAAAAAAAAACCACTATACAAAATGACAAACAATTTACATGAAAATGATATTACAAGAGATAGAGAACTTACAACGATGAGACCTCCCTTCGAATTACCAAAAACCCTAACTTTTTCTCTTTATAACCCTTAAGAACATTTTAACATTCACTTAGAATACTCCCGTACCAATTGCCCCCAATATATATATTATCGCAATCTAAATTAAAAATAAATTGCTCACTTATGCAGTTCCGCGCGCACCGTCGATCTATCAACATCAATCGAGCAATCATCGATTCGATCAAAGACGCATGTTTAATCAATTGAACATGCCAAAAATATTTCAAAGATTTTAAGATATTTTTCAAATTACTATTGATCGATCGACTCGATTGTCAATCAAACATATCCAAAGCGTCAAGAGAGCATTAATCTATATAATTTTAGGGAGGTTCAATGGATCGAGTGTGACTATTAATTGATCAATGTCCCTTATTTCTACATAAATTGAAGGCATCCATTCAACATTCGACTGCTAATCTCGAAACCATGGTTTGACCATACCTTAGATTCGAAGGGGCGAGCAGCATAAAAGGGAATAGTATAGGGAGGCCTCCCTTTAAAAAATCCATAGAGTTAGATCACGTCTGACCAAATCTAAGTTGACTCTGACAAGTCGCATCAGACTTGGCTTAAGTCTAAAACCATTGGTCAATCCTAGCCCATAAGCTGGCATTGCAAACCAGCCAGCCTATAGCTTGTCCAAGTCCAGCACCCCATGAACCATTAACTCGTGTCATTTCCTGCACGACCTGAATCAACTTGAACTAAGCCTGGCTTACCAGATCAAGTCAGACCAAGTTCGAGCTGACTCAGACAAATCTCATCAGGCTCATCCAAGTCTTAAAACCATGGTTCGAGCAGCCCATGTGCTGGCATCTAAAATGGGCTAGCTTATATCATGTCCAAGTCTAACCCATGAATCAAGGTCCACACCTTGCATGACCCAAGTCAGATTCAGCTAAGAACTCTGAATCCAAGTCACGAATGCCAAGCTAGTCCCGCCAGGCCATGCATGACCCTCAGCCCCGCATTCAACCAACAAGCCACGAAGGTCAACCCAAACCAAACCCGAAGCTGGGTGGGCCCATTTTCGATCTAGCCAGGTAGCTGATGTCAAAGCCCTGTGGTCCCCACCATGATGTATGTGTCTTATCCATGCCATTCATTCATTTTTCTAGCTTATTTTAGGGCATGAGCAAGGAAGATACAAAGCTCAAGTGCATCCCACCACAGGAAACAGTAGGGATTGAATTTTACCTTCAAAAACTCCTTAGGGCCATAGGTGTTTTGGGTCAAGCTGATGTTGGTATTTTCCCATCATCACTGTCTTGTCTGACCTTATGAACAAGTTGGATGGAAAATAAACTTTATGATGGCCCTGAGAAGGTTTCAACAGTGGGCGACCCTACTATTTCTTGTAGTGTGGTCCACATGAAGATTTGGATCTGCCTCATATTTTGGGCTCATGCATTAAAATGAATTGAAAAAATGGAGAGCCAGCATGTTAAAAACACATACATCAGGGTGGGCCCATAGCTTTGACACTAAAACTAATTGGCTGGTATTAAGGTCACTGGCCAAATCAAATCTTTTATCGTACCGAGTAAACTCTGTTGGCCCACCGTGAATGTTGTAATTTATTCATGCCATTCATCCATTTTTTTAGCTCATGATTAGTTTTTCACCAAAACTAATTGAAAAGAATGTGATCCTTTTCACTTATCCTCTTCCATTGAGTTCTTCTTCTTCTTCTTCTTCTTCTTCTTTTCAGATTTTAGGAATATGTCAAATTTTTTCTTCTCTGTCTGTTCTTTATAATAAAAAAAAAAAAAACAATGGGGAAATATGCAATTTGAGTTTGAATTATAGTAACATTTTCACATGGGTAGACCGTTCATCTGGTGGGCCTTATCGTAGATGCTTGATGCTGCAAAGGTACCTCTATTGGATAATTTGAGCCTTTCAATAATTGACTTGCAAATGGATTGGTAAAAGGAATATAAGAGAAGGCCAAGGGGCAATCTACAATAGGCAATTACCATTAATGAGATGGATGTAATTGTTTGATGGGGGTTTGGTCCATCACCCATCCATGGTGGGGCCCACCAGATGGAGGCATGTTCTGCCAAGCATTGTGTGACTCCACCATTATCTTCTAATTCAATTGTGAGATTGATAGAGTAACTTTGTTTGATGCAACTTATACAGTATTCAACTATTATATATAAACTAAAGAAATCAACTTATTTGAAACGCTTTGATTGTTATCATAGCGGTAAGATTTCTAATGTAGGTTTAAAGCTTCCAGTTGTGAAAGCTCCCATAGTTCATGCTCTAGTTAATGCTATTGGATTGGATGACTGAATTTTGTAAACAAATTGATGGTGGTGGTGTAGAAATTTACAAAAAGTAAGGCTAGGAGGGTGATTGGCATCAACCAGGAAGATGGTTGTAGTGTTCAAATTAGGGAAAGATTAATTCAAGAGATTCACAAAATTTGGCTTTTTTTTATATAAAAGAAATAGAGCCTTCATTCCATGAACAAGACACTATACAAGAGACACTTCGAGCAGCCGTCAGGCCAGAAAAGATGCCTGACACAGCCTATCATATGATTTACAAAGTCATTATATCCCTGTCTTTTTAACTAGAGAGAACTGGGGCCGAACTGGGAACCACATCCTGACCCTCTGGCACTAGATTTTGAACTTCTTTCTAACAGTCCCCAAACCAACCTTATCGAGGAATAAAAGGCCTCTCACCACCTGAGGGAGTGCCGCAATGTTAGTGAAAAGTGCAGCTTCTTGTTTCCCGAAACCTAGATTGGCCATGCTATCCACCGGCCCATTGCCTTCCCTGCAAATATGCTGAAACTAAACATTACCGTAGGAACCGAGAACCCAAATTCTGTGAAGCCAACACTTCCATTTCTAGCCCGGGCGAGAGGTACCTGACAGAACTAACCACCATAGACGAGTCGGATTCAAGAATGATGTTTTTCAGGCCTTGATTGATGCAGTGGACAAGCCCATCGTGTACCGCACGAATTTCAGCCATGGTATTAGAAGCGTGACCATATCCAGCATAAAAACTAAAGAGGAAATGATCATCTTCAGCCCTACACACTCCCCCTCCTCCTGTCAATCCCGGTTTACCCCAATACGACCCGTCCACATTGAGTTTGACCCACCCACTTGGCGGTTTCGATGAAGTCACCACGTGGGACACATCAAGATGGGGCTGAAGGTTAATCCCCAAGGAAGACAAGACCATGCTTTGGCTGGTGGCACGAATTACCGGAGGGGTTCGACTAGTGGCCATTCTTCTCAACGATCCGGTGATGCGGGAAATCAGGATATCTTCATGCACCAAGATCCCATCAAATCTAACACTATTCCTACTCTTTCAAAGCTCCCATAATATATAACACGACACGTGATTTTTGGGAGGAGGTGAACGGCCAAACGCTGAACGAGAGCCCCACCAATGGGAGAGCCAATCACCAACCATAAGACTACTTATCATGTGAACTCCATAAATCCTGGTAAAGTGAGACCAGACCACCCTCGCCCTAACATTGTGGAAGAAAATATGGTTAGCAGATTCAATGGAGGGCCTCTGTCTCTTAAACTGTACACAATAGTTGCATCTCGATGCCATTTGCACCCTCTAGGATTGAACAGTAGTATCTACTGCAACTGCACCTCCGAGGATCCTCCATACAAACGCGGACAGTTTTGGGGGAATCAGAGCATGCTAGATTTTACTGCCCCAAACCGTCTGGTGGCAGTGTGCACGACAAGTCTCCTAAGCCGAAGAGACAGAAAACTCTCCAGAAAGATTATGCAGGTAGATGGGGATATCAGCACCATCTGATAGACAAAAACCCCCATGGAAAATAACATCTATATGCTCTTAAGAAAGAATAGAGAAGACGACAGAAGGGGGAAGAGGACCCATCTTCCCTAGGAAATCCTTAACTTTAAATGAAAGGAGAGAGGGAGGAATTGTAGCCGTCAACCTGTCTTGCAATGGACCCAGACCGGTCCAGTTGTCTTGCCAAAGGCTAACATTGCCTTTACCAATCTACCATTGGGTAGTATCTTTGACATGGGGGAGAAGAGCTCCAATTCTCTTCCATAAGGGAGACACCGCAGTCACAAGTTAAGGCTGACCATCTGACTGAAGATCCTGGTTGTATGCAACCCGCATGAATGTTGTCCATAGGCCATTAATCGTAGAGTTTGAAATAGTCCATGCAGTCATGACATACTAAAGCCGCCTAATCCCCAGACCCCCTTCGGTCTTGGGAAGTGCAATGTTTCGCCAACTCCTCCATTAGAGTTTTTTCCTTCCATTCGCCCAGCCTCAAAGAAAGTCTGCAAAATGACTCTCCAAAGATTTCAGCACTCCTGCTGGTACATGGATTGCAGCAAGCGTATGAACTGGGATGCTAGCCAATACATGACTCACCAATACAACCCTACCCGCCATGAGAGAAACCTTGCTTTCCACCAGCTAATGCGCCCATTAACCCTATCCACCAGTCTCTGGAATGCATCTTTCTTCCGTCTACCCACTAAAATTGGGACCCCTAAATACACCATGTTTCCCACTGGATTAATCAAGCCCAACTCTCTTTGGATATGTTTGAATCCTCTCCCAAGGAGCTCCGAAGCAAGGATAAAAAGACTGGGGGACAATGGATCGCCTTGCCAGAGTCCTCGAGTGGATTTGAAGAAAACACCCACCTCCCCGTTGACGAGAACCAAGAACCAACAGTTGCTCCAACAACATTCCACTAGCTGATCCACGGAGCTGAGAAACCAAACCGACTTAATACCCTCTTCAAGAAATTCCAATCGACTCTGTCCTAGGCCTTTTCCATGTCAAGTTTGATAACAATGTTTCCTCCTCTCACTTTTCTATTAATCTCTTTGATCATTTCCTGCGACAGTGTGATGTTTTTTGAGATAGAATGACCTTTCACAAAAGTCCCTTGCTTAGGAGCAATAATGGAGGGAAGTAACTTGCTCAAATGGTTGGCAATGACTTTAGCGAAGATTTTATAAATCACATTGCAAAGGCTGATGGGTCTATAATCCGTAAAGCACTTTAGAGCTTCCTTCTTTGGAATGAGGGCAAGGAGGGAGGACGTGAAGGCCCTCAGCAAGGAGGCACCTTCGAAGAAAGAAATTACCGCATAGAGGAGGTCCTGACCCACAATATCCCAACAAGTTGAGAAAAAAATAGTGGAGAAACCGTCCGGGCCAGCTGTACTATCCCTAGGAATAGACATAACCACTTGCTTCACCTCTTGGATAGATGGTTTTCTCATCAGATGGGTGTTATCCTCTTCTGTAATCGAAGGCTGAATGACATCCCATACGTCTCCCCCGTGTTCAACCGCCCCTATAGAAAACTGGGAATGAAAATATTTGACTACTTCCGTTTTTATTTCAGCTTACGTCACCATAGTCTGCCCTGATTCGAGACGGATGGACGAGATGACTGCTTTTCGGGCTCTCTCCGTTACCAATGCATGGAAGAAACTAGTGTTTCTGTCACCCTCATCAAGTCAGTTCTTCCTGGCGTTCTGTTTCTAGAAAATCTCTTCCATAATCTCCAACTTGGAGAGCGATGTCTTGGCTTCAAGGAGGTTAATCTGAAGAGAGTTGTCAACTGGTCCCGAGATTTCTCCTTGCTGAATTTGATCCTCCAAGTCAGCAAGAGTCTTCGCTGCCTGTTAGACTGTGCTAAAAATGTTTCCAAATTCTGACTTGTTCCAGTGTCTCAACTTATCCTTTACAGCCTTCATTTTAACCAACATATTTTTTATGGGATTCAGGTCGGAAGTCAATGACCAAGTGGCTTTCACCAGCGGAAGGAACGCATCATGATGGGTCCACATGCACTGAAATCTGAATGGTTTTGGACCTGCAAATTGATCCCTAGGAAAAACCAATAATAGGGGAGCATGATCAGAGTTGTGACGAGGGAGGTGATGTACCTGGAAGGAAGTGAATGCATTGCTCCATGCAAAGTTCATCAGTACCCGATCAACCTAGCCCACACTTGACCATGTAAATCTGTTACCTAGAAAACCTGCATCCATAAGGCCTGCCTTATTGATAGCTTCCGAAAATTCTCTCATGCTGCAGCTATCAAAGCTTCCCCTGCTATGACATTCCGCAGCTCCAACGACCACATTAAAGTCCTCGCACAGTGCCCACCACCCTTGAATTGAAGTGGATAAAATAGCAATTTCCTCCCACAGCATTCTCCGCAAAACTCTTGAATAACTGGCATATAACACTGACAAGAAAATGGGATCCATTTGCTGTTGAAGAGCAATTGACAGGGTTATCATTTGGGCCGACTTGGTTATCTCTTGGACATACGCCTGGTGTTTTCAAAAGATCTAGATTTTGCCACTAGATTCCAAGGTAGAGAAGGATGAATGGAAGCTTAACCGAAGACTGATCTGGACTCTCCTAGAGTCCCTAACCATCAGCTCAATGATCGCAACAACCCACGGGTTATGTGCTTGGATGAGATGCTTCAGTGTCGAAATGGTGGGCTGACTGCCCACGCCATGGGCATTCCACACTAATATTTTATCCTTCATGGGAAACATTGTTAGTCTCAGCCCTTTTTCTGTATATGCCTCAATCTGGATAGCCATTCATCCTTGGAAGTTGCCCCTAATGGATTTTTGACAGATCTCTTAAAAGCAGTCGCAGCTCTTTTCCTGGCTGAACTCTGTTCCTTCAAAGTCTCCTGATATTTATCTGGGGCCTTTATCTCTCCCTCTTCAAAGTCATGGAAATGTGTAGGGCAAGTGACATCCGCCAATTGCTGGGTGGGGCTAGGGTCCTCAAAATCCTCTCCAACTTGAGAAAAGAATGGGGATAGATCCACCACCAATCCGTCTCTACACCTGGAGATTCTGCTGAACTAAACATCATTCCATAGATAGGGGCTGGAGAAGACTCTCCCTCAGAGGCCTGGGAAGATGTCCCTGAGGTATCTTTATCTGTCGAACTTGTAGTGGCTTCCGAACAGGAGTTATCCCTCGCCGATTGGGATCTGAAACGACCTTTTAAAGGCCTGTTGCTAGAGTCAACCTGCCTGCCGATCTGCCTTACGTGCTCTGCCAGGTCTATTGATTTTGAGACGAGGTTGGAATGCAATAAGAGTTTCTTCCTATTGTGAGACCTCCGGTAGTATTGTTGAAAACCTCCCATAGACCCTATAGTGACGGTTGTGCACTCCTGAGAAGAGGATTGGTGGAGAAGGCTATTAAACCTGGGATGCAATCCTGATATTAGGATGGTAGGCTTGTCTTGATGTTATGTGCTTCTTTCATCTGCCATCATCTCTTCTCTGCCTTAAACCACTGCAAGATCCCTCACACCAGTGCCAGCACCTGGATCATAAATTTGAAGAGCCATGATAGGATGCCCTGATGTAATGTTCACCTAATCTGCTACATGAACATTGTTGTTGACGGTAGGAGTCAGAGTTGAAGATATCTCCTCCATGTTTGTATCGGTTGTGTGCTGATAGTTTTGAATAGTTGAAGCTCTTCCCTGAACCTGAAGCACTGATGGGCTAGGACAAACGAGAGGTGTTGTCCCTGTTCCTGAATCCAACCCTGTTCTAATAGAATTAGGGAGAACACTACAAGGATCCGAAGCAACACTCCTGAATGCGTTACGAGCACAGTCCCTCCCAGTGATATCTTCTGGTCCCCTAGCAATCTCACTGCCCGCAATGTCCTTGTTGCCTACCCCATGAATGCTATTGGCTACTTCTAGATTGCTTCCTACCATTGGGATCAAATCATCAGACTATTGAGCAAGAGCCTCCTTCACATTGAGATTCTCAGTAGATGTATTCATCACTTTGACATTTTCACAAACGGTTGCAGCGCGTTCCTTAGAGGTGGGCAAGGAGGTTCTGAAATTTCTCAGAACCCAATCCCTGGTGCTTTCTTTGCTGACCCTCTCTTGCAGAGGGGTGTAGGAGCTAAATTGAAATGATTCCACTTCAACGAATATTTAGAAATATTTACCAAGCACTTAGAGATTGATCGTTTTCTGCAGATTCATCCCAAGGCTAAGCACAATTTTTACTCGAGCAAAGGATTGGAAGATTCTGTAGGCACTAATAAGGTCGATTTGCATCACGATATCCAGCTGATTACCTATATCCAATAGAACTGACTCCATCCAGGCATGAGCCAGAACCCCAAACAGTCTCACCCAAATACCTTCTTGTCGAAATACTTCCTCTGGGCTCCATTGGACAGTTGAGGTAATATTGACAGATTTGTGAAACTCAGAATCGAGGAGGAAATCATCGAAGGCCTATTTTGATCTCCATACGAGAAGAAATTTGATGAGGGTTATTCTCGTTAATTCCAAAACCGAGGGACCGTATCGCGACAACTGAAGTGTGTTGCGGACCCGCAAAATGGAAATATTTATGCTGAAAACAAAGATCACCACGCCTAATTTTAGAGTTTGGAGTCTGGTTTCGACTGCTCTATGGTCCGCACTACAAGAAATCCTACTTTTAGCGATGAAAATTTTCATCGCTCAAAGTCAAATTTTCGTAGCTAAAAAGTTTTAGCGACAAAAATTTTTGTCTCTAAAAGACCAAAGCAGAAGGGTTTTATTGGGGAAAAATTCGAATCGACGCTAAAGGCAAGGTTTTTAACGATGAAAATTTTCGTCGCTAAAAAAACTTTACAAGACTTTTAGCAGCGAAAATTTTTGCTACTAAAAATATTTGTTTCTTTTTTAGTGATGAAAATTTTCGTCGCTAAAAATATTTGTAAAACTTTTAGCTACGAAAATTTTTATTACTAAAAATATTTTGCAAAACTTTTAGCTACAAAATTTTTTGACTTTTAGCTACGAAAATTTTTGTCGCTAAAAATATTTGCAAAACTTTTAGCTATGAAAATTTTTGTCGCTAAAAATATTTTGCAGAACTTTTAGCTACGAAAATTTTTGTCGCTAAAAATATTTTGCAAAACTTCTAGCTACGAAAATTTCCGTTGCTAAAAATGTTTTGCAAAACTTTTAGCTACGAAAATTTTCGTTGCTAAAAGTTTCTTTTAAAAAAAAAAATATTCGAGCACAAAATTCTGCACAAAATTCCTGATATACACCTGTTATAATATATTTCATCATATACATCTTGATATACAACTGTTATATAATATATTTCATCATATTCACATTCACATCCATCTAAACCCAAACTAGTAAATCCATCCAAACATAAACTACATTCATCCAAACACAAACAATCTTATCAACATCACATTCATTCATGCATAAATACATATAAGCTTAACATCATAAACAAAAATAACCTAAACCTAAAACCTAAAACTTATAACTTAAACCTAAAACCTAAACCTTAACCTAAACCTAACCTATAAACTAGAAGTTTAGGTTTAGGAAAGCGGGTTCGGGTTCGAGATCAGGTTTAGGTTTGGGTTTTCAAGTTTAGGTTTAGGTTTAGGTTAGGGAGTTGAGATTAGGATTAGGTGTAGGTTTAGGTTTAGGGATTTAAGAATACATTAAGGTTTAGATTTAGGAAATTGGGTTCGGGATCGAGATCGGGTTTACGTTTGGGTTTTAGGTTTAGGTTTAGGCTATAGGTTATAAGTATAGGTTTT